>OY735222.1:55268913-55270104 GCA_963457665.1 Thysanoteuthis rhombus
GTTAGGGTTAGGGTTAGGGTTAGGGTTAGGTTAGGGTTAGGGTTAGGGTTAGGGTTAGGGTTAGGGTTAGGGTTAGGGTTAGGGTTAGGGTTAGGGTTAGGGTTAGGGTTAGGGTTAGGTTAGGGTTAGGGTTAGGGTTAGGGTTAGGGTTAGGGTTAGGGTTAGGGTTAGGGTTAGGGTTAGGGTTAGGGTTAGGGTTAGGGTTAGGTTAGGGTTAGGGTTAGGGTTAGGGTTAGGGTTAGGGTTAGGGTTAGGGTTAGGGTTAGGGTTAGGGTTAGGGTTAGGGTTAGGGTTAGGGTTAGGGTTAGGGTTAGGGTTAGGGTTAGGGTTAGGGTTAGGGTTAGGGTTAGGGTTAGGGTTAGGGTTAGGGTTAGGGTTAGGGTTAGGGTTAGGGTTAGGGGTTAGGGTTAGGGTTAGGGTTAGGGTTAGGGTTAGGGGTTAGGGTTAGGGTTAGGGTTAGGGTTAGGGTTAGGGTTAGGGTTAGGGTTAGGGTTAGGGTTAGGGTTAGGGTTAGGGTTAGGGTTAGGTGTTAGGGTTAGGGTTAGGGTTAGGGTTAGGGTTAGGGTTAGGGTTAGGGTTAGGGTTAGGGTTAGGGTTAGGGTTAGGGTTAGGGTTAGGGTTAGGGTTAGGGTTAGGGTTAGGGTTAGGTTAGGGTTAGGGTTAGGGTTAGGGTTAGGGTTAGGGTTAGGGTTAGGGTTAGGGTTAGGGTTAGGGTTAGGGTTAGGGTTAGGTTAGGGTTAGGGTTAGGGTAGGGTTAGGGTTAGGGTTAGGGTTAGGGTTAGAAGGTTAGGGTTAGGGTTAGGGTTAGGGTTAGGGTTAGGGTTAGGGTTAGGTTAGGGTAGGGTTAGGGTTAGGTTAGGGTTAGGGTTAGGGTTAGGGTTTAGGTAGCGTTAGGGTTAGGGTTAGGGTTAGGGTTAGGGTTAGGGTTAGGGTTAGGGTTATGGTAGGTTAGGGTTAGGGTATAGGGTTAGGTAGGGTTAGGTAGGGTTAGGGTTAGGGTGGGTTAGGTAGGTTAAGGGTAGGGTAGGGTCTAGGGTTAGGGTTAGGGTTAGGGTAGGGTTAGGGTAGGTTAGGGTTAGGGTAGGGTTAGGTTAGGGTAGGTTAGGGTTAGGGTTAGGGTTAGGGTTAGGGTTCGGGTTAGGGTGGGTTAGGGTTAGGTAGGGTTAGCGTTAGGGTTAGGGTTAGGGTTAG
>OY735223.1:0-325000 GCA_963457665.1 Thysanoteuthis rhombus
CCCTAGACCCTGAACCCTAACCCTAACCCTAACCCTAACCCTAACCCTAACCCTAACCCTAACCCTAACCCTAACCCTAACCCTAACCCTAACCCTAACCCTAACCCTAACCCTAACCCTAACCCTAACCCTAACCCTAACCCTAACCCTAACCCTAACCCTAACCCTAACCCTAACCCTAACCCTAACCCTAACCCTAACCCTAAACCCTAACCCTAACCCTAACCCTAACCCTAACCCTAACCCTAACCCTAACCCTAACCCTAACCCTAACCCTAACCCTAACCCTAACCCTAACCCTAACCCTAACCCTAACCCTAACCCTAACCCTAACCTAACCCTAACCCTAACCCTAACCCTAACCCTAACCCTAACCCTAACCCTAACCTAACCCTAACCCTAACCCTAACCCTAACCCTAACCCTAACCCTAACCCTAACCCTAACCCTAACCCTAACCCTAACCCTAACCCTAACCCTAACCCTAACCCTAACCCTAACCCTAACCCTAACCCTAACCCTAACCCTAACCCTAACCCTAACCCTAACCCTAACCCTAACCCTAACCCTAACCCTAACCCTAACCCTAACCCTAACCCTAACCCTAACCCTAACCCTAACCCTAACCCTAACCCTAACCCTAACCCTAACCCTAACCCTAACCCTAACCCTAACCCTAACCCTAACCCTAACCCTAACCCTAACCCTAACCCTAACCCTAACCCTAACCCTAACCCTAACCCTAACCCTAACCCTAACCCTAACCCTAACCCTAACCCTAACCCTAACCCTAACCCTAACCCTAACCCTAACCCTAACCCTAACCCTAACCCTAACCCTAACCCTAACCCTAACCCTAACCCTAACCCTAACCCTAACCCTAACCCTAACCCTAACCCTAACCCTAACCCTAACCCTAACCCTAACCCTAACCCTAACCCTAACCCTAACCCTAACCCTAACCCTAACCCTAACCCTAACCCTAACCCTAACCCTAACCCTAACCCTAACCCTAACCCTAACCCTAACCCTAACCCTAACCCTAACCCTAACCCTAACCCTAACCCTAACCCTAACCCTAACCCTAACCCTAACCCTAACCCTAACCCTGGCGTAGTTTGACGTGCTGATTGCAACGGTACCATTGGATCGGGTGGATTTGATGTATTTTTCGATTCAGCCCAATTTGATGAAATAGCCAAAATTGACCTAAAATGCATTTTTACTGCATACATAAGTGAGCCGTCACAAATGGTCTTTTGAATGTCATTTTTACCTATCGATTTTATGGCTTTTTCTGGCGTAGTTTGACGTGCCGATTGCAACAGTACCATTGGATCGGGTGGATTTGATGTATTTTTCGATTCAGCCTAATTTGATGAAAATAGCCGCTATTGGTCGAGAAGGCACTTCCAGCACATACATAAGTGAGCCGTCAAAAATGGTCTTTTGAATGTCATTTTTACCTATGGATTTTATGGCTTTTTCTGGCGTAGTTTGACGTGCTGATTGCAACGGTACTATTGGATCGGGTGGATTTGATGTATTTTTCGATTCAGCCCAATTTGATGGAAATAGCCAAAATTGACCTAAAATGATTTTACTGCATACATAAGTGACCTGTCAAAAATGGTCTTTTGAATGTCATTTTTACCTATCGATTTTATGGCTTTTTCTGGTGTAGTTTGACTTGCTGATTGCAACGGTACCATTGGATCGGGTGGATTTGATGTATTTTTCGATTCAGCCCAATTTGATGAAAATAGCCGCTATTGGTCGAGAAGGCACTTCCAGCACATACATAAGTGAGCCGTCAAAAATGGTCTTTTGAATGTCATTTTTACCTATGGATTTTATGGCTTTTTCTGGCGTAGTTTGACGTGCTGATTGCAACGGTACCATTGGATCGGGTGGATTTGATGTATTTTTCGATTCAGCCCAATTTGATGGAAATAGCCAAAATTGACCGAAAATGCATTTTTACCCTATACATACGTGAGCCGTCAAAAATGGTGTTTTGAATGTCATTTTTCCCGATGGATTTTATGGCTTTTTCTGGCGTAGTTTGACGTGCTGATAGCAATGGTACCATTGGATCGTGTGGATTTGATTTTTTTTCGATTCAGCCCAAATACATGGAAATAGCAAAAATTGACCTAAAATGCATTTTTACTGCATACATAAGTGACCCGTCACAAATGGTCTTTTGAATGTCATTTTTACCTTTCGATTTTATGGCTTTTTCTGGCGTAGTTTGACGTGCTGATAGCAACGGTACCATTTGATCGGGTGGATTTGATGTATTTTTCGATTCAGCCCAAATTTGATGGAAATAGCCAATATTGACCAAAAATGCATTTTTACCGCATACATAAGTGAGCCGTCAAAAATGGTCTTTTGAATGTCATTTTTACCTATGGATTTTATGGCTTTTTCTGGCGTAGTTTGACGTGCTGATTGCAACGGTACCATTGGATCGGGTGGATTTGATGTATTTTTCGATTCAGCCCAAATTGATGGAAATAGCCAAAATTGACCTAAAATGCATTTTTACCGCATACATAAGTGAGCCGTCAAAAATGGTCTTTTGAATGTCATTTTTAGCTATGGATTTTATGGCATTTTCTTGCGTAGTTTGACGTGCCGATTGCAACGGTACCATTGGATCGGGTGGATTTGATGTATTTTTCGATTCAGCCCAATTTGATGAAAATAGCCGCTATTGGTCGAGAAGGCACTTCCAGCACATACATAAGTGAGCCGTCAAAAATGGTCTTTTGAATGTCATTTTTACCTATGGATTTTATGGCTTTTTCTGGCGTAGTTTGACGTGCTGATTGCAACGGTACCATTGGATCGGGTGGATTTGATGTATTTTTCGATTCAGCCCAATTTGATGAAAATAGCCGCTATTGGTCGAAAAGGCACTTCCAGCACATACATAAGTGAGCTGTCAAAAATGGTCTTTTGAATGTAATTTTTACCTATGGATTTTATGGCTTTTTCTGGCGTAGTTTCACGTGCTGATTGCAACGGTACCATTGGATCGGGTGGATTTGATGTATTTTTCGATTCAGCCCAATTTGATGAAAATAGCCGCTATTGGTCGAGAAGGCACTTCCAGCACATACATAAGTGAGCCGTCACAAATGGTCTTTTGAATGTCATTTTTACCTATGGATTTTATGGCTTTTTCTGGCGTAGTTTGACGTGCTGATTGCAACGGTACCATTGGATCGGGTGGATTTGATGTATTTTTCAATTCAGCCCAATTTGATGAAAATAGCCGCTATTGGTCGAGAAGGCACTTCCAGCACATACATAAGTGAGCCGTCAAAAATGGTCTTTTGAATGTCATTTTTACCCATCGATTTTATGGCTTTTTCTGGCGTAGTTTGACGTGCTAATTGCAACGGTACCATTGGATCGGGTGGATTTGATGTATTTTTCGATTCAGCCCAATTTGATGAAAATAGCCGCTATTGGTCGAGAAGGCACTTCCAGCACATACATAAGTGAGCCGTCAAAAATGGTCTTTTGAATGTCATTTTTACCTATGGATTTTATGGCTTTTTCTGGCGTAGTTTGACGTGCTGATTGCAACGGTACCATTGGATCGGGTGGATTTGATGTATTTTTCAATTCAGCCCAATTTGATGGAAATAGCCGCTATTGGTCGAGAAGGCACTTCAGCACATACATAAGTGAGCCGTCAAAAATGGTCTTTTGAATGTCATTTTTACCTATGGATTTTATGGCTTTTTCTGGCGTAGTTTGACGTGCTGATTGCAACAGTACCATTGGATCGGGTTGATTTGATGTATTTTTCGATTCAGCCCAATTTGATGGAAATAGCCAAAATCTACCTAAAATGCATTTTTACCGCATACAAAAGTGAGCCGTCAAAAATGGTCTTTTGAATGTCATTTTTACCCATCGATTTTATGGCTTTTTCTGGCGTAGTTTGACGTGCTGATTGCAACGGTACCATTGGATCGGGTGGATTTGATGTATTTTTCGATTCAGCCCAATTTGATGAAAATAGCCGCTATTGGTCGAGAAGGCACTTCCAGCACATACATAAGTGAGCCGTCAAAAATGGTCTTTTGAATGTCATTTTTACCTATGGATTTTATGGCTTTTTCTGGCGTAGTTTGACGTGCTGATTTTAACGGTACCATTGGATCGGGTGGATTTGATGTATTTTTCGATTCAGCCTAATTTGATGAAAATAGCCGCTATTGGTCGAGAAGGCACTTCCAGCACATACATAAGTGAGCCGTCAAAAATGGTCTTTTGAATGTCATTTTTACCTATGGATTTTATGGCTTTTTCTGGCGTAGTTTCACGTGCTGATTGCAATGGTACCATTGGATCGGGTGGATTTGATGTATTTTTCGATTCAGCCCAATTTGATGGAAATAGCCAAAATAGACTTAAAATGCATTTTTACTGCATACATAAGTGAGCTGTCACAAATGGTCTTTTGAATGTCATTTTTACCTATGGATTTTATGGCTTTTTCTGGCGTAGTTTGACGTGCTGATTGCAACGGTACCATTGGATCGGGTGGATTTGATGTATTTTTGATTCAGCCCAATTTGATGGAAATAGCCAAAATCTACCTAAAATGCATTTTTACCGCATACAAAAGTGAGCCGTCAAAAATGGTCTTTTGAATATCATTTTTACCTATCGATTTTATGGCTTTTTTTGGCGTAGTTTGACGTGCTGATTGCAACGGTACCATTGGATCGGGTGGATTTGATATATTTTTCGATTCAGCCTAATTTGATGAAAATAGCCGCTATTGGTCGAGAAGGCACTTCCAGCACATACATAAGTGAGCCGTCAAAAATGGTCTTTTGAATGTCATTTTTACCTATGGATTTTATGGCTTTTTCTGGCGTAGTTTGACGTGCTGATTGCAACGGTACCATTGGATCGGGTGGATTTGATGTATTTTTCGATTCAGCCCAATTTGATGGAAATAGCCAAAATTGACCTAAAATGCATTTTTACTGCATACATAAGTGAGCCGTCAAAAATGGTCTTTTGAATGTCATTTTTACCTATCGATTTTATGGCTTTTTCTGGCGTAGTTTGACGTGCTGATTGCAACGGTACCATTGGATCGGGTGGATTTGATGTATTTTTCGATTCAGCCCAATTTGATGACAATAGCCGCTATTGGTCGAGAAGGCGCTCCCAGCACATACATAAGTGAGCCTTCACAAATGGTCTTTTGAATGTCATTTTTACCTATGGATTTTATGGCTTTTTCTGGCGTAGTTTGACGTGCTGATTGCAACGGTACCATTGGATCGGGTGGATTTGATGTATTTTTCGATTCAGCCCAATTTGATGAAAATAGCCGCTATTGGTCGAGAAGGCACTTCCAGCACATACATAAGTGAGCCGTCACAAATGGTCTTTTGAATGTCATTTTTACCTATGGATTTTATGGCTTTTTCTGGCGTAGTTTGACGTGCTGATTGCAACGGTACCATTGGATCGGGTGGATTTGATGTATTTTTCGATTCAACCCAATTTGATGAAAATATTGACCAAAAATGCATTTTTACCGCATACATAAGTGAACCGTCAAAAATGGTATTGTGAATGTCATTTTTACCTATGGATTTTATGGCTTTTTCTGGCGTAGTTTGACGTGCTGATTGCAACGGTACCATTGGATCGGGTGGATTTGATGTATTTTTCGATTCAGCCCAATTTGATGAAAATAGCCACTATTGGTCGAGAAGGCACTTCCAGCACATACATAAGTGAGCCGTCAAAAATGGTCTTTTGAATGTCATTTTTACCTCTGGATTTTATGGCTTTTTCTGGCGTAGTTTGACGTGCTGATTGCAACGGTACCATTGGATCGGGTGATTTGATGTATTTTTCGATTCAGCCCAATTTGATGGAAATTGCCAATATTGACCAAAAATGCATTTTTACCGCATACATAAGTGAGCCGTCAAAAATGGTATTGTGAATGTCATTTTTACCTCTGGATTTTATGGCTTTTTCTGGCGTAGTTTGACGTGCTGATTGCAACAGTACCATTGGATTGGGTGGATTTGATGTATTTTTCGATTCAGCCCAATTTGATGAAAATAGCCGCTATTGGTCGAGAAGGCACTTCCAGCACATACATAAGTGAGCCGTCAAAAATGATCTTTTGAATGTTATTTTTACCTATGGATTTTATGGCTTTTTCTGGCGTAGTTTGACGTGCTGATTGCAACAGTACCATTGGATCGGGTGGATTTGATGTATTTTTCGATTCAGCCCAATTTGATGAAAATAGCCGCTATTGGTCGAGAAGGCACTTCCAGCATATACATAAGTGAGCCGTCAAAAATGGTCTTTTGAATGTCATTTTTACCTATGGATTTTATGGCTTTTTCTGGCGTAGATTGACGTGCTGATTGCAACGGTACCATTGGATCGGGTGGATTTGATGTATTTTTCGATTCAGCCCAATTTGATGGAAATTGCCAATATTGACCAAAAATGCATTTTTACCGCATACATAAGTGAGCCGTCAAAAATGGTATTGTGAATGTCATTTTTACCTCTGGATTTTATGGCTTTTTCTGGCGTAGTTTGACGTGCTGATTGCAACGGTACCATTGGATCGTGTGGATTTGATGTATTTTTCGATTCAGCCCAATTTGATGAAAATAGCCGCTATTGGTCGAGAAGGCACTTCCAGCACATAAATAAGTGAGCCGTCAAAAATGGTCTTTTGAATGTCATTTTTACCTATGGATTTTATGGCTTTTTCTGGCGTAGTTTGACGTGCTGATTGCAACGGTACCATTGGATCGGGTGGATTTGATGTATTTTTCGATTCAGCCCAATTTGATGAAAATAGCCTATATTGACCAAAAATGCATTTTTACCGCATACATAAGTGAGCCGTCAAAAATGGGGTTGTGAATGTCATTTTTACCTCTGGATTTTATGGCTTTTTCTGGCGTAGTTTGACGTGCTGATTGCAACGGTACCATTAGATCGGGTGGATTTGATGTATTTTTCGATTCAGCCCAATTTGATGAAAATAGCTGCTATTGGTCGAGAAGGCACATCCAGCACATACATAAGTGAGCTGTCAAAAATGGTCTTTTGAATGTCATTTTTACCTATGGATTTTATGGCTTTTTCTGGCGTAGTTTGACGTGCTGATTGCAACGGTACCATTGGATTGGGTGGATTTGATGTATTTTTCGATTCAGCCCAATTTGATGAAAATAGCCAATATTGACTAAAAATGCATTTTTACCGCATACATAAGTGAGCCGTCAAAAATGGTATTGTGAATGTCATTTTTACCTATGGATTTTATGGCTTTTTCTGGCGTAGTTTGACGTGCTGATTGCAACGGTACCATTGGATCAGGTGGATTTGATGTATTTTTCGATTCAGCCCAATTTGATGAAAATAGCCGCTATTGGTCGAGAAGGCACTTCCAGCACATACATAAGAGAGCCGTCAAAAATGGTCTTTTGAATGTCATTTTTACCTATGGATTTTATGGCTTTTTCTGGCGTAGTTTGACGTGCTGACTGCAACGGTACCATTGGATCGGGTGGATTTGATGTATTTTTCGATTCAGCCCATTTTGATGGAAATAGCCAATATTGACCAAAATTGCATTTTTACCGCATACATAAGTGAGCCGTCAAAAATGGTATTGTGAATGTCATTTTTACCTATCGATTTTATGGCTTTTTCTGGCGTAGTTTGACGTGCTGATTGCAACGGTACCATTGGATCGGGTGGATTTGCTGTATTTTTCGATTCAGCTCAATTTGATGGAAATAGCCAAAATTGACCTAAAATGCATTTTTACTGCATACATAAGTGAGCCATCAAAAATGGTCTTTTGAATGTCATTTTTACCTATGGATTTTATGGCTTTTTCTGGTGTAGTTTGACGTGCTGATTGCAACGGTACCATTGGATCGGGTGGATTTGATGTATTTTTCGATTCAGCCCGATTTGATGGAAATAGCCAATATAGACCAAAGATGCATTTTTACCGCATACATAAGTGAGCCGTCAAAAATGGTCTTGTGAATGTCATTTTTACCTATCGATTTTATGGCTTTTTCTGGCGTAGTTTGACGTGTTGATTGCAACGGTACCATTGGATCGGGTGGATTTGATGTATTTTTCGATTCAGCCCGATTTGATGAAAATAGCCGCTATTGGTCGAGAAGGCACTTCCAGCACATACATAAGTGAGCCGTCAAAAATGGTCTTTTGAATGTCATTTTTACCTATGGATTTTATGGCTTTTTCTGGCGTAGTTTGACGTGCTGATTGCAACGGTACCATTGGATCGGGTGGATTTGATGTATTTTTCGATTCAGCCCAATTTGATGAAAATAGCCACTATTGGTCGAGAAGGCACTTCCAGCACATACATAAGTGAGCCGTCACAAATGGTCTTTTGAATGTCATTTTTACCTATGGATTTTATGGCTTTTTCTGGCGTAGTTTGACGTGCTGATTGCAACAGTACCATTGGATCGGGTGGATTTGATGTATTTTTCGATTCAGCCCAATTTGATGGAAATAGCCAATATTGACCAAAAATGCATTTTTACTGCATACATAAGTGAGCCGTCAAAAATGGTCTTTTGAATGTCATTTTTAGCTATGGATTTTATGGCTTTTTCTGGCGTAGTTTGACGTGCTGATTGCAACGGTACCATTGGATCAGGTGGATTTGATGTATTTTTCAATTCAGCCCAATTTGATGGAAATAGCTAAAATTGACCTAAAATGCATTTTTACTGCATACATAAGTGAGCCATCAAAAATGGTCTTTTGAATGTAATTTTTACCTATGGATTTTATGGCTTTTTCTGGCGTAGTTTGACGTGCTGATTGCAACGGTACCATTGGATCAGGTGGATTTGATGTATTTTTCGATTCAGCCCAATTTGATGAAAATAGCCACTATTGGTCGAGAAGGCACTTCCAGCACATACGTAAGAGAGCCGTCAAAAATGGTCTTGTGAACGTCATTTTTACCTATCGATTTTATGGCTTTTTCTGGCGTAGTTTGACGTGTTGATTCCAACGGTACCATTGGATCGGGTGGATTTGATGTATTTTTCGATTCAGCCCGATTTGATGAAAATAGCCGCTATTGGTCGAGAAAGCACATCCAGCACATACATAAGTGAGCCGTCAAAAATGGTCTTTTGAATGTCATTTTTACCTATGGATTTTATGGCTTTTTTCGGCGTAGTTTGAACGTGCTGATTGCAACGGTACCATTGGATCGGGTGGATTTGATGTATTTTTCGATTCAGCCCAATTTGATGAAAATAGCCGCTATTGGTCGAGAAGGCACTTCCAGCACTTACATAAGTGAGCCGTCAAAAATGGTCTTTTGAATGTAATTGTTACCTATGGATTTTATGGCTTTTTCTGGCATAGTTTGACGTGCTGATTGCAACGGTACCATTGGATCGGGTGGATTTGATGTATTTTTCGATTCAGCCCGATTTGATGGAAATAGCCAAAATTGGTCGAGAAGGCACTTCCAGCACATACATAAGTGAGACGTCAAAAATGGTCTTTTGAATGTCATTTTTACCTATGGATTTTATGGCTTTTTCTGGCGGAGTTTGACGTGCTGATTGCAACAGTACCATTGGATCGGGTGGATTTGATGTATTTTTCGATTCAGCCCAATTTGATGGAAATAGCCAATATTGACCAAAAATAGATTTTTATTGCATACATAAGTGAGCCGTCAAAAATGGTCTTTTGAATGTTATTTTTACCTATCGATTTTATGGCTTTTTCTGGCGTAGTTTGACGTGCTGATTGCAACGGTACCATTGGATCGGGTGGATTTGATGTATTTTTCGATTCAGCCCAATTTGATGGAAATAGCCAATATAGACCAAAGATGCATTTTTACTGCATACATAAGTGAAACGTCAAAAATGGTCTTGTGAATGTCATTTTTACCCATCGATTTTATGGCTTTTTCTGGCGTAGTTTGACGTGTTGATTCCAACGGTACCATTGGATCGGGTGGATTTGATGTATTTTTCGATTCAGCCCAATTTGATGGAAATAGCTGCTATTGGTCGAGAAGGCACATCCAGCACATACATAAGTGAGCCGTCAAAAAATGTCTTTTGAATGTCATTTTTACCTATGGATTTTATGGCTTTTTCCGGCGTAGTTTGACGTGCTGATTGCAACGGTACCATTGGATCGGGTGGATTTGATATATTTTTCGATTCAACCCAATTTGATGAAAATAGCCGCTATTGGTCGAGAAGGCACTTCCAGCACATACATAAGTGAGCTGTCAAAAATGGTCTTTTGAATGTCATTTTTACCTATGGATTTTATGGCTTTTTCTGGCGTAGTTTGACGTGCTGATTGCAATGATACCATTGGATCGGGTGGATTTGCTGTATTTTTCGATTCAGCCCAATTTGATGAAAATAGCTGCTATTGGTCGAGAAGGCAATTCCAGCACATACAGAAGTGAGCCGTCAAAAATGGTCTTTTGAATGTCATTTTTACCTATGGATTTTATGGTTTTTTTTTTGGCGTAGTTTGACGTGCTGATTGAACAGTACCATTGGATCGGGTGGATTTGATGTATTTTTCGATTCAGCCCAATTTGATGGAAATTGCCAATATTGACCAAAAATGCATTTTTACTGCATACATAAGTGAGCCGTCAAAAATGGTCTTTTGAATGTCATTTTTACCTATGGATTTTATGGCTTTTTCTGGCGTAGTTTGACGTGCTGATTGCAACGGTACCATTGGATCGGGTGGATTTGATGTATTTTTCGATTCAGCCCAATTTGATGAAAATAGCCGCTATTGGTCGAGAAGGCACTTCCAGCACATACATAAGTGAGCCGTCAAAAATGGTCTTTTGAATGTCATTTTTACCTATGGATTTTATGGCTTTTTCTGGCGTAGTTTGACGTGCTGATTGCAACGGTACCATTAGATCGGGTGGATTTGATGTATTTTTGATTCAGCCCAATTTGATGGAAATAGCCAAAATTGACCTAAAATGCATTTTTACTGCATACATAAGTGAGCCGTCAAAAATGGTCTTTTGAATGTCATTTTTACCTACCGATTTTATGGCTTTTTCTGGCGTAGTTTGACGTGCTGATTGCAACGGTACCATTGGATCGGGTGGATTTGATGTATTTTTCGAGTCAGCCCAATTTGATGACAATAGCCGCTATTGGTCAAGAAGGCACTTCCAGCACATACATAAGTGAGCCGTCAAAAATGGTCTTTTGAATGTCATTTTTACCTATGGATTTTATGGCTTTTTCTGGCGTAGTTTGACTTGCTGATTGCAACAGTACCATTGGATCGGGTGGATTTGATGTATTTTTCGATTCAGCCCAATTTGATGAAAATAGCCAAAATTGACCTAAAATGCATTTTTACTGCATACATAAGTGAGCCGTCAAAAATGGTCTTTTGAATGTCATTTTTACCTATGGATTTTATGGCTTTTTCTGGCGTAGTTTGACTTGCTGATTGCAACAGTACCATTGGATCGGGTGGATTTGATGTATTTTTCGATTCAGCCCAATTTGATGAAAATAGTCAATATTGACCAAAAATGCATTTTTACCGCATACATAAGTGAACCGTCAATAATGGTATTGTGAATGTCATTTTTACCTATGGATTTTATGGCTTTTTCTGGCGTAGTTTGACGTGCTGATTGCAATGGTACAATTGGATCGGGTGGATTTGATGTATTTTTCGATTCAGCCCTATTTGATGGAAATAGCCGCTATTGGTCGAGAAGGCACTTCCAGCACATACATAAGTGAGCCGTCAAAAATGGTCTTTTGAATGTCATTTTTACCTATCGATTTTATGGCTTTTTCTGGCGTAGTTTGACGTGCTGATTGCAACGGTACCATTGGATCGGGTGGATTTGATGTATTTTTCGATTCAGCCCAATTTGATGAAAATAGCCACTATTGGTCGAGAAGGCACTTCCAGCACAAACATAAGTGAGCCGTCAAAAATGGTCTTTTGAATGTCATTTTTACCTATGGATTTTATGGCTTTTTCTGGCGTAGTTTGACGTGCTGATTGCAACGGTACCATTGGATCGGGTAGATTTGATGTATTTTTCGATTCAGCCCAATTTGATGGAAATAGCCAAAATTGACCTAAAATGCATTTTCACTGCATACATAAGTGAACCGACAAAAATGGTCTTTTGAATGTCATTTTTACCTATGGATTTTTTGGCTTTTTCTGGCGTAGTTTGACGTGCTGATTGCAACGGTACCATTGGATCGGGTGGATTTGATGTATTTTTCGATTCAGGCCTATTTGATGGAAATAGCCGCTATTTGTCGAGAAGGCACTTCCAGCACATACATAAGTGAGCCGTCAAAAATGGACTTTTGAATGTCATTTTTACCTATGGATTTTATGGCTTTTTCTGGCGTAGTTTGACGTGCTGATTGCAACGGTACCATTGGATCTGGTGGATTTGATGTATTTTTGGATTCAGCCCAATTTGATTGAAATAGCCAAAATTGACTGAAAATGCATTTTTACCGCATACATAACTGAGTGGTCAAAAATGGTCTTTTGAATGTCATTTTTACCTATGGATTTCATGGCTTTTTCTGGTGTAGTTTGACGTACTGATTGCAACGGTACCATTGGATCGGGTGGATTTGATGTATTTTTCGATTCAGCCCAATTTGATGGAAATACCCAAAATTGACCTAAAATGCATTTTTACCGCATACATAAGTGAGCCGTCAAAAATGGTCGTTTGAATGTCATTTTTACCTATGGATTTTATGGCTTTTTCTGGCGTAGTTTGTCGTGCTGATTGCAACGGTACCATTGGATCGGGTGGATTTGATGTATTTTTCGATTCAGCCAAATTTGATGAAAATAGCCGCTATTGGTCGAGAAGGGACTTCCAGCACATACATAAGTGAGCTGTCAAAAATGGTCTTTTGAATGTCATTTTTACCTATGGATTTTATGGCTTTTTCTGGCGTAGTTTGACGTGCTGATTGCAACGGTAACATTGGATCGGGTGGATTTGATGTATTTTTCGATTCAGCCCAATTTGATGAAAATAGCTGCTATTGGTCGAGAAGGCACTTCCAGCACATACATAAGTGAGCCGTCAAAAATGGTCTTTTGAATGTCATTTTTACCTATGGATTTTATGGCTTTCTCTGGCGTAGTTTGACGAGCTGATTGCAACGGTACCATTGGATCGGGTGGATTTGATGTATTTTTCGATTCAGCCCAATTTGATGGAAATAGCCAAAATTGACTTAAAATGCATTTTTACTGCATACATAAGTGAGCCGTCAAAAATGGTCTTTTGAATGTCATTTTTACCTATGGATTTTATGGCTTTTTCTGGCGTAGTTTGACGTGCTGATTGCAACGGTACCATTGGATCGGGTGGATTTGATGTATTTTTCGATTCAGCCCAAATTGATGAAATTAGCCACTATTGGTCGAGAAGGCACTTCCAGCACATACATAAGTGAGCCGTCAAAAATGGTCTTTTGAATGTCATTTTTACCTATGGATTTTATGGCTTTTTCTGGCGTAGTTTGACGTGCTGATTGCAACGGTACCATTGGATCGGGTGGATTTGATGTATTTTTCGATTCAGCCCAATTTGATGAAAATAGCCAATATTGACCTAAAATGCATTTTTACTGCATACATAAGTGAGCCGTCAAAAATGGTCTTTTGAATGTCATTTTTACCTATGGATTTTATGGCTTTTTCTGGCGTAGTTTGACTTGCTGATTGCAACGATACCATTGGATCGGGTGGATTTGATGTATTTTTCGATTCAGCCCAATTTGATGAAAATAGCCGCTATTGGTCGAGAAGGCACTTCCAGCACATACATAAGTGAGCCGTCAAAAATGGACTTTTGAATGTCATTTTTACCTATGGATTTTATGGCTTTTTCTGGCGTAGTTTGACGTGCTGATTGCAACGGTAACATTGGATCGGGTGGATTTGATGTATTTTTGGATTCAACCCAATTTGATGAAAATAGCTGCTATTGGTCGAGAAGGCACTTCCAGCACATACATAAGTGAGCCGTCAAAAATGGTCTTTTGAATGTCATTTTTACCTATGGATTTTATGGCTTTTTCTGGCGTAGTTTGACGTGCTGATTGCAACAGTACCATTGGATCGGGTGGATTTGATGTATTTTTCGATTCAGCCCAATTTGATGGAAATAGCCAAAATTGACTTAAAATGCATTTTTACTGCATACATAAGTGAGCCGTCAAAAATGATCTTTTGAATGTCATTTTTACCTATGGATTTTATGGCTTTTCTTGGCGTAGTTTGACGTGCTGATTGCAACGGTACCAATGGGTAAGTGGATTTGATGTATTTTTCGATTCAGCCCAATTTGATGAAAATAGCCGCTATTGGTCGAGAAGGGACTTCCAGCACATACATAAGTGAGCCGTCAAAAATGGTCTTTTGAATGTCATTTTTACCTATGGATTTTATGGCTTTTTCTGGCGTAGTTTGACGTGCTGATTGCAACGGTAACATTGGATCGGGTGGATTTGATGTATTTTTCGATTCAGCCCAATTTGATGAAAATAGCTGCTATTGGTCGAGAAGGCACTTCCAGCACATACATAAGTGAGCCGTCAAAAATGGTCTTTTGAATGTCATTTTTACCTATGGATTTTATGGCTTTCTCTGGCGTAGTTTGACGAGCTGATTGCAACGGTACCATTGGATCGGGTGGATTTGATGTATTTTTCGATTCAGCCCAATTTGATGGAAATAGCCAAAATTGACTTAAAATGCATTTTTACTGCATACATAAGTGAGCCGTCAAAAATGGTCTTTTGAATGTCATTTTTACCTATGGATTTTATGGCTTTTTCTGGCGTAGTTTGACGTGCTGATTGCAACGGTACCATTGGATCGGGTGGATTTGATGTATTTTTCGATTCAGCCCAAATTGATGAAATTAGCCACTATTGGTCGAGAAGGCACTTCCAGCACATACATAAGTGAGCCGTCAAAAATGGTCTTTTGAATGTCATTTTTACCTATGGATTTTATGGCTTTTTCTGGCGTAGTTTGACGTGCTGATTGCAACGGTACCATTGGATCGGGTGGATTTGATGTATTTTTCGATTCAGCCCAATTTGATGAAAATAGCCAATATTGACCTAAAATGCATTTTTACTGCATACATAAGTGAGCCGTCAAAAATGGTCTTTTGAATGTCATTTTTACCTATGGATTTTATGGCTTTTTCTGGCGTAGTTTGACTTGCTGATTGCAACGATACCATTGGATCGGGTGGATTTGATGTATTTTTCGATTCAGCCCAATTTGATGAAAATAGCCGCTATTGGTCGAGAAGGGACTTCCAGCACATACATAAGTGAGCCGTCAAAAATGGTCTTTTGAATGTCATTTTTACCTATGGATTTTATGAATTTTTCTGGCGTAGTTTGACGTGCTGATTGCAACGGTAACATTGGATCGGGTGGATTTGATGTATTTTTGGATTCAGCCCAATTTGATGAAAATAGCTGCTATTGGTCGAGAAGGCACTTCCAGCACATACATAAGTGAGCCGTCAAAAATGGTCTTTTGAATGTCATTTTTACCTATGGATTTTATGGCTTTTTCTGGCGTAGTTTGACGTGCTGATTGCAACAGTACCATTGGATCGGGTGGATTTGATGTATTTTTCGATTCAGCCCAATTTGATGGAAATAGCCAAAATTGACTTAAAATGCATTTTTACTGCATACATAAGTGAGCCGTCAAAAATGATCTTTTGAATGTCATTTTTACCTATGGATTTTATGGCTTTTCTTGGCGTAGTTTGACGTGCTGATTGCAACGGTACCATTGGATCGGGTGGATTTGATGTATTTTTCGATTCAGCCCAATTTGATGGAAATAGCCAAAATTGACTGAAAATGCATTTTTACCGCATACATAACTGAGCCGTCAAAAATGGTCTTTTGAATGTCATTTTTACCTCTGGATTTTATGGCTTTTTCTGGCGTAGTTTGACGTGCTGATTGCAACGGTACCATTGGATTGGGTGGATTTGATGTATTTTTCGATTCAGCCCAATTTGATGAAAATAGCCGCTATTGGTCGAGAAGGCACTTCCAGCACATACATAAGTGAGCCGTCAAAAATGGTCTTTTGAATGTCATTTTTACCTATGGATTTTATGGCTTTTTCTGGCGTAGTTTGACGTGCTGATTGCAACGGTACCATTGGATCGGGTGGATTTGATGTATTTTTCGATTCACCCCAATTTGATGAAAATAGCCAATATTGACCAAAAATGCATTTTTACCGCATACATAAGTGAACCGTCAAAAATGGTATTGTGAATGTCATTTTTACCTATGGATTTTATGGCTTTTTCTGGCGTAGTTTGACGTGCTGATTGCAACGGTACCATTGGATCGGGTGGATTTGATGTATTTTTCGATTCAGCTCAATTTGATGAAAATAGCCGCTATTGGTCGAGAAGGCACACCTAGCACATACATAAGTGAGCCTTCAAAAATGGTCTTTTGAATGTCATTTTTACCTATGGATTTTATGGCTTTTTCTGGCGTAGTTTGACGTGCTGATTGCAACGGTACCATTGGATAGTGTGGATTTGATGTATTTTTCGATTCAGCCCAATTTGATGAAAATAGCCGCTATTGGTCGAGAAGGCACTTCCAGCATATACATAAGTGAGCCGTCAAAAATGGTCTTTTGAATGTCATTTTTACCTATGGATTTTATGGCTTTTTCTGGCGTAGATTGACGTGCTGATTGCAACGGTACCATTGGATCGGGTGGATTTGATGTATTTTTCGATTCAGCCCAATTTGATGGAAATTGCCAATATTGACCAAAAATGCATTTTTACCTTATACATAAGTGAGCCGTCAAAAATGGTATTGTGAATGTCATTTTTACCTCTGGATTTTATGGCTTTTTCTGGCGTAGTTTGACGTGCTGATTGCAACGGTAACATTGGATCGGGTGGATTTGATGTATTTTTCGATTCAGCCCAATTTGATGAAAATAGCCGCTATTGGTCGAGAAGGCACTTCCAGCACATACATAAGTGAGCCGTCAAAAATGGTCTTTTGAATGTCATTTTTACCTATGGATTTTATGGCTTTTTCTGGCGTAGTTTGACGTGCTGATTGCAACAGTACCATTGGATCGGGTGGATTTGATGTATTTTTCGATTCAGCCCAATTTGATGAAAATAGCCAAAATTGACTTAAAATGCATTTTTACTGCATACATAAGTGAGCCGTCAAAAATGGTCTTTTGAATGTCATTTTTACCTATGGATTTTATGGCTTTTTCTGGCATAGTTTGACGTGCTGATTGCAACGGTACATTTGGATCGGGTGGATTTGATGTATTTTTCGATTCAGCCCAATTTGATGAAAATAGCCACGATTGGTCGAGAAGGCACTTCCAGCACATACATAAGTGACCCTTCACAAATGGTCTTTTGAATGTCATTTTTACATATCGATTTAATGGCTTTTTCTGGCGTAGTTTGACGTGCTGATTGCAACGGTACCATTGGATCGGGTGGATTTGATGTATTTTTCGATTCAGCCCAATTTGATGAAAATGGCCGCTATTGGTCGAAAAGGCACTTCCAGCACATACATAAGTGAGCCGTCAAAAATGGTCTTTTGAATGTCATTTTTACCTATGGATTTTATGGCTTTTTCTGGCGTAGTTTCACGTGCTGATTGCAACGGTACCATTGGATCGGGTGGATTTGATGTATTTTTCGATTCAGCCCAATTTGATGAAAATAGCCAATATTGACCAAAAATGCATTTTTACCGCATACATAAGTGAACCGTCAAAAATGGTATTGTGAATGTCATTTTTACCTATGGATTTTATGGCTTTTTCTGGCGTAGTTTGACGTGCTGATTGCAACGGTACCATTGGATCGGGTGGATTTGATGTATTTTTCGATTCAGCCCAATTTGATGAAAATAGCCGCTATTGGTCGAGAAGGCACTTCCAGCACATACATAAGTGAGCCGTCAAAAATGGTCTTTTGAATGTCATTTTTACCTATGGATTTTATGGCTTTTTCTGGCGTAGTTTGACGTGCTGATTGCAACGGTACCATTGGATCGGGTGGATTTGATGTATTTTTCGATTCAGCCCAATTTGATGGAAATAGCCAAAATTGACCTAAAATGCATTTTTACTGCACACATAAGTGAGCCGTCAAAAATGGTCTTTTGAATGTCATTTTCACCTATCGATTTTATGGCTTTTTCTGGCGTAGTTTGACGTGCTGATTGCAACAGTACCATTGGATCGGGTGGATTTGATGTATTTTTCGATTCAGCCCAATTTGATGGAAATAGCCGCTATTGGTCGAGAAGGCACTTCCAGCACGTACATAAGTGAGCCGTCAAAAATGGTCTTTTGAATGTCATTTTTACCTATGGATTTCATGGCTTTTTCTGGCGTAGTTTGACGTGCTGATTGCAACAGTACCATTGGATCGGGTGGATTTGATGTATTTTTCAATTCAGCCCAATTTGATGAAAATAGCGGCTATTGGTCGAGAAGGCACTTCCAGCACATACATAAGTGAGCCGTCAAAAATGGTCTTTTGAATGTCATTTTTACCTATGGATTTTATGGCTTTTTTTGGCGTAGTTTGACGTGCTTATTGCAACGGTACCATTGGATTGGGTGGATTTGATGTATTTTTCGATTCAGCCCAATTTGATGGAAATAGCCAAAATTGACTGAAAATTCATTTTTACCGCATACATAACTGAGCCGTCAAAATGGTCTTTTGAATGTCATTTTTACCCATCGATTTTATGGCTTTTTCTGGCGTAGTTTGACGTGCTGATTGCAACAGTACCATTGGATCGGATGGATTTGATGTATTTTTCGATTCAGCCCATTTTGATGAAAATAGCCACTATTGGTCGAGAAGGCACTTCCAGCACATACATAAGTGAGCCGTCAAAAATGGTCTTTTGAATGTCATTTTTACCTATGGATTTTATGGCTTTTTCTGGCGTAGTTTGACGTGCTGATTGCAACGGTACCATTGGATCGGGTGGATTTGATGTATTTTTCGATTCAGCCCAATTTGATGGAAATAGCCAAAATTGACCTAAAATGCATTTTTACTGCATACATAAGTGAGCCGTCAAAAATGGTCTTTTGAATGTCATTTTTACCTATGGATTTTATGGCTTTTTCTGGCGTAGTTTGACTTGCTGATTGCAACGATACCATTGGATCGGGTGGATTTGATGTATTTTTCGATTCAGCCCAATTTGATGAAAATAGCCGCTATTGGTCGAGAAGGCACTTCCAGCACGTACATAAGTGAGCCGTCAAAAATGGTCTTTTGAATGTCATTTTTACCTATGGATTTCATGGCTTTTTCTGGCGTAGTTTGACGTGCTGATTGCAACAGTACCATTGGATCGGGTGGATTTGATGTATTTTTCAATTCAGCCCAATTTGATGGAAATAGCCAAAATTGACCTAAAATGCATTTTTACTGCACACATAAGTGAGCCGTCAAAAATGGTCTTTTGAATGTCATTTTCACCTATCGATTTTATGGCTTTTTCTGGCGTAGTTTGACGTGCTGATTGCAACAGTACCATTGGATCGGGTGGATTTGATGTATTTTTCGATTCAGCCCAATTTGATGGAAATAGCCGCTATTGGTCGAGAAGGCGCTTCCAGCACGTACATAAGTGAGCCGTCAAAAATGGTCTTTTGAATGTCATTTTTACCTATGGATTTCATGGCTTTTTCTGGCGTAGTTTGACGTGCTGATTGCAACAGTACCATTGGATCGGGTGGATTTGATGTATTTTTCAATTCAGCCCAATTTGATGAAAATAGCGGCTATTGGTCGAGAAGGCACTTCCAGCACATACATAAGTGAGCCGTCAAAAATGGTCTTTTGAATGTCATTTTTACCTATGGATTTTATGGCTTTTTTTGGCGTAGTTTGACGTGCTTATTGCAACGGTACCATTGGATTGGGTGGATTTGATGTATTTTTCGATTCAGCCCAATTTGATGGAAATAGCCAAAATTGACTGAAAATTCATTTTTACCGCATACATAACTGAGCCGTCAAAATGGTCTTTTGAATGTCATTTTTACCCATCGATTTTATGGCTTTTTCTGGCGTAGTTTGACGTGCTGATTGCAACAGTACCATTGGATCGGATGGATTTGATGTATTTTTCGATTCAGCCCATTTTGATGAAAATAGCCACTATTGGTCGAGAAGGCACTTCCAGCACATACATAAGTGAGCCGTCAAAAATGGTCTTTTGAATGTCATTTTTACCTATGGATTTTATGGCTTTTTCTGGCGTAGTTTGACGTGCTGATTGCAACGGTACCATTGGATCGGGTGGATTTGATGTATTTTTCGATTCAGCCCAATTTGATGGAAATAGCCAAAATTGACCTAAAATGCATTTTTACTGCATACATAAGTGAGCCGTCAAAAATGGTCTTTTGAATGTCATTTTTACCTATGGATTTTATGGCTTTTTCTGGCGTAGTTTGACTTGCTGATTGCAACGATACCATTGGATCGGGTGGATTTGATGTATTTTTCGATTCAGCCCAATTTGATGAAAATAGCCGCTATTGGTCGAGAAGGCACTTCCAGCACATACATAAGTAAGCCGTCAAAAATGGTCTTTTGAATGTCATTTTTACCTATGGATTTTATGGCTTTTTCTGGCGTAGTTTGACGTGCTGATTGCAACGGTACCATTGGATCGGGTGGATTTGCAGTATTTTTCGATTCAGCCCAATTTGATGGAAATAGCCAAAATTGACCTAAAATGCATTTTTACTGCATACATAAGTGAGCCGTCAAAAATGGTCTTTTGAATGTCATTTTTACCTACCGATTTGATGGCTTTTTCTGGCGTAGTTTGACGTGCTGATTGCAACGGTACCATTGGATCGGGTGGATTTGATGTATTTTTCGATTCAGCCCAATTTGATGAAAATAGCCGCTATTGGTCGAGAAGGCACTTCCAGCACATAAATAAGTGAGCCGTCAAAAATGGTCTTTTGAATGTCATTTTTACCTATGGATTTTATGGCTTTTTCTGGCGTAGTTTGACGTGCTGATTGCAACGGTACCATTGGATCGGGTGGATTTGATGTATTTTTCGATTCAGCCCAATTTGATGAAAATAGCCGCTATTGGTCGAGAAGGCACTTCCAGCACATACATAAGTGAACCGTCAAAAATGGTCTTTTGAATGTCATTTTTACCTATGGATTTTATGGCTTTTTCTGGCGTAGTTTGACGTGCTGATTGCAACGATACCATTGGATCGGGTGGATTTGATGTATTTTTCGATTCAGCCCAATTTGATGAAAATAGCCGCTATTGGTCGAGAAGGCACTTCCAGCACATACATAAGTGAGCCGTCAAAAATGGTCTTTTGAATGTCATTTTTACCTATCGATTTTATGGCTTTTTCTGGCGTAGTTTGACGTGCTGATTGCAACGGTACCATTGGATCGGGTGGATTTGCAGTATTTTTCGATTCAGCCCAATTTGATGGAAATAGCCAAAATTGACCTAAAATGCATTTTTACTGCATACATAAGTGAACCGTCAAAAATGGTCTTTTGAATGTCATTTTTACCTACCGATTTTATGGCTTTTTCTGGCGTAGTTTGACGTGCTGATTGCAACGGTACCATTGGATCGGGTGGATTTGATGTATTTTTCGATTCAGCCCAATTTTATGGAAATAGCCAAAATTGACCTAAAATGCATTTTTACTGCATACATAAGTGAGCCGTCAAAAATGGTCGTTTGAATGTCATTTTTACCTATGGATTTTATGGCTTTTTCTTGCGTAGTTTGACTTGCTGATTGCAACGATACCATTGGATCGGGTGGATTTGATGTATTTTTCGATTCAGCCCATTTTGATGAAAATAGCCGCTATTGGTCGAGAAGGCACTTCCAGCACATACATAAGTGAGCCGTCAAAAATGGTCTTTTGAATGTCATTTTTACCTATGGATTTTATGGCTTTTTCTGGCGTAGTTTGACTAGCTGATTGCAACGGTACCATTGGATCGGGTGGATTTGCAGTATTTTTCGATTCAGTCCAATTTGATGGAAATAGCCAAAATTGACCTAAAATGCATTTTTACTGCATACATAAGTGAGCCGTCAAAAATGGTCTTTTGAATGTCATTTTTACCTACCGATATTATGGCTTTTTCTGGCGTAGTTTGACGTGCTGATTGCAACGGTACCATTGGATCGGGTGGATTTGATGTATTTTTCGATTCAACCCAATTTGATTAAAATAGCCGCTATTGGTCGAGAAGGCACTTCCAGCACATACATAAGTGAGCCGTCAAAAATGGTCTTTTGAATGTCATTTTTACCTATCGATTTTATGGCTTTTTCTGGCGTAGTTTGACGTGCTGATTGCAACAGTACCATTGGATCGGGTGGATTTGATGTATTTTTCGATTCAGCCCAATTTGATGGAAATAGCCAAAATTGACTGAAAATGCATTTTTACCGCATACATAACTGAGCCGTCAAAATGGTCTTTTGAATGTCATTTTTACCCATCGATTTTATGGCTTTTTCTGGCGTAGTTTGACGTGCTGATTGCAACAGTACCATTGGATCGGGTGGATTTGATGTATTTTTCGATTCAGCCCAATTTGATGAAAATAGCCGCTATTGGTCGAGAAGGCATTTCCAGCACATAAATAAGTGAGCCGTCAAAAATGGTCTTTTGAATGTCATTTTTACCTATGGATTTTATGGCTTTTTCTGGCGTAGTTTGACGTGCTGATTGCAACGGTACCATTGGATCGGGTGGATTTGATGTATTTTTCGATTCAGCCCAATTTGATGAAAATAGCCGCTATTGGTCGAGAAGGCACTTCCAGCACATACATAAGTGAACCGTCAAAAATGGTCTTTTGAATGTCATTTTTACCTATGGATTTTATGGCTTTTTCTGGCGTAGTTTGACTTGCTGATTGCAACAATACCATTGGATCGGGTGGATTTGATGTATTTTTCGATTCAGCCCAATTTGATGAAAATAGCCGCTATTGGTCTAGAAGGCACTTCCAGCACATACATAAGTGAGCCGTCAAAAATAGTCTTTTGAATGTCATTTTTACCTATGGATTTTATGGCTTTTTCTGGCGTAGTTTGACGTGCTGATTGCAACGGTACCATTGGATCGGGTGGATTTGCAGTATTTTTCGATTCAGCCCAATTTGATGGAAATAGCCAAAATTGACCTAAAATGCATTTTTACTGCATACATAAGTGAGCCGTCAAAAATGGTCTTTTGAATATCATTTTTACCTACCGATTTTATGGCTTTTTCTGGCGTAGTTTGACGTGCTGATTGCAACTGTACCATTGGATCGGGTGGATTTGATGTATTTTTCGATTCAGCCCAATTTGATGAAAATAGCCGCTATTGGTCGAGAAGGCACTTCCAGCACATACATAAGTGAGCCGTCAAAAATGGTCTTTTGAATGTCATTTTTACCTATGGATTTTATGGCTTTTTCTGGCGTAGTTTGACGTGCTGATTGCAACAGTACCATTGGATCGGGTGGATTTGATGTATTTTTCGATTCAGCCCATATTTGATGAAAATAGCCGCTATTGGTCGAGAAGGCACTTCCAGCACATACATAAGTGAGCCGTCAAAAATGGTCTTTTGAATGTCATTTTTACCTATGGATTTTATGGCTTTTTCTGGCGTAGTTTGACTTGCTGATTGCAACGATACCATTGGATCGGGTGGATTTGATGTATTTTTCGATTCAGCCCAATTTGATGAAAATAGCCGCTATTGGTCGAGAAGGCACTTCCAGCACATACATAAGTGAGCCGTCAAAAATGGTCTTTTGAATGTCATTTTTACCTATGGATTTTATGGCTTTTTCTGGTGTAGTTTGACTTGCTGATTGCAACGGTACCATTGGATCGGGTGGATTTGATATATTTTTTGATTCAGCCCAATTTGATGGAAATAGCCAAAATTGACTGAAAATGCATTTTTACCGCATACATAACTGAGCTGTCAAAATGGTCTTTTGAATGTCATTTTTACCCATCGATTTTATGGCTTTTTCTGGCGTAGTTTGACGTGCTGATTGCAACAGTACCATTGGATCGGGTGGATTTGATGTATTTTTCGATTCAGCCCAATTTGATGAAAATAGCCACTATTGGTCGAGAAGGCACTTCCAGCACATACATAAGTGAGCTGTCAAAAATGGTCTTTTGAATGTCATTTTTACCTATGGATTTTATGGCTTTTTCTGGCGTAGTTTGACGTGCTGATTGCAACGGTACCATTGGATCGGGTGGATTTGATGTATTTTTTGATTCAGCCCAATTTGATGAAAATAGCCAAAATTGACCTAAAATGCATTTTTACTGCATACATAAGTGAGCCGTCAAAAATGGTCTTTTGAATGTCATTTTTACCTATGGATTTTATGGCTTTTTCTGGCGTAGTTTGACTTGCTGATTGCAACGATACCATTGGATCGGGTGGATTTGATGTATTTTTCGATTCAGCCCTATTTGATGGAAATAGCCAAAATTGACGTAAAATGCATTTTTACTGCATACATAAGTGAGCCGTCAAAAATGGTCTTTTGAATGTCATTTTTACCTATGGATTTTATGGCTTTTTCTGGTGTAGTTTGACTTGCTGATTGCAACGGTACCATTGGATCGGGTGGATTTGATGTATTTTTCGATTCAGCCCAATTTGATGAAAATAGCCGCTATTGGTCGAGAAGGCACTTCCAGCACATACATAAGAGAGCCGTCAAAAATGGTCTTTTGAATGTCATTTTTACCTATCGATTTTATGGCTTTTTCTGGCGTAGTTTGACGTGCTGATTGCAACGGTACCATTGGATTGGGTGGATTTGCAGTATTTTTCGATTCAGCCCAATTTGATGGAAATAGCCAAAATTGACCTAAAATGCATTTTTACTGCATACATAAGTGAGCCGTCAAAAATGGTCTTTTGAATGTCATTTTTACCTACCGATTTTATGGCTTTTTCTGGCGTAGTTTGACGTGCTGATTGCAACTGTACCATTGGATCGGGTGGATTTGATATATTTTTCGATTCAACCCAATTTGATGAAAATAGCCGCTATTGGTCGAGAAGGCACTTCCAGCACATACAAAAGTGAGCCGTCAAAAATGGTCTTTTGAATGTCATTTTTACCTATGGATTTTATGGCTTTTTCTGGCGTAGTTTGACGTGCTGATTGCAACGGTACCATTGGATCGGGTGGATTTGATGTATTTTTCAATTCAGCCCAATTTGATGGAAATAGCCAAAATTGACCAAAAATGATTTTACCGCATACATAAGTGAGCCGTCAAAAATGGTCTTTTGAATGTCATTTTTCCCTATGGATTTTATGGCTTTTTCTGGCGTAGTTTGACGTGCTGATTGCAACGGTACCATTGGATCGGGTGGATTTGATGTATTTTTGATTCAGCCTGATTTGATGAAAATAGCCGCCATTGGTCGAGAAGGCACTACCAGCACATACATAAGTGAGCCGTCACAAATGGTCTTTTGAATATCATTTCTACCTACGGATTTTATGGCTTTTTCTGGCGTAGTTTGACGTGCTGAGTGCAACGGTACCATTGGATTGGGTGGATTTGATGTATTTTTTGATTCAGCCCAATTTGATGGAAATAGCCAAAATTGACCTAAAATGCATTTTTACTGCATACATAAGTGAGCCGTCACAAATGGTCTTTTGAATATCATTTTTACCCATCGATTTTATGGCTTTTTCTGGCGTAGTTTGACGTGCTGATTGCAACGGTACCATTGGATCGGGTGGATTTGATGTATTTTTCGATTCAGCCCAGTTTGATGAAAATAGCCGCTATTGGTCGAGAAGGCACTTCCAGCACATACATAAGTGAGCCTTCAAAAATGGTCTTTTGAATGTCATTTTTACCTATCGATTTTATGGCTTTTTCTGGCGTAGTTTGACGTGCTGATTGCAACAGTACCATTGGATCGGGTGGAATTGATGTATTTTTCAATTCAGCCCAATTTGATGGGAATAGCCAAAATTGACCTAAAATGCATTTTTACTGCATACATAAGTGAGCCGTCACAAATGGTCTTTTGAATGTCATTTTTACCTTTGGATTTTATGGCTTTTTCTGGCGTAGTTTGACGTGCTGATTGCAACGGTACCATTGGATCGGGTGGATTTGATGTATTTTTCGATTCAGCCCAATTTGATGAAAATAGCCGCTATTGGTCGAGAAGGCACTTCCAGCACATACATAAGTGAGCCGACAAAAATGGTCTTTTGAATGTCATTTTTACCTATGGATTTTATGGCTTTTTCTGGCCTACTTTGACGTGCTGATTGCAACGGTAACATTGGATCGGGTGGATTTGATGTATTTTTCAATTCAGCCCAATTTGATGGAAATAGCCAAAATTGACCTAAAATGCATTTTTACTGCATACATAAGTGAGCCGTCACAAATGGTCTTTTGAATGTCATTTTTACCTATGGATTTTATGGCTTTTTCTGGCGTAGTTTGACGTGCTGATTGCAACGGTACCATTGGATCGGGTGGACTTGATGTATTTTTCGATTCAGCCCAATTTGATGAAAATAGCCGCTATTGGTCGAGAAGGCACTTCCAGCACATACATAAGTGAGCCGTCAAAAATGGTCTTTTGAATGTCATTTTTACCTATCGATTTTATGGCTTTTTCTGGCGTAGTTTGACGTGCTGATTGCAACAGTACCATTGGATCGGGTGGATTTGATGTATTTTTCGATTCAGCCCAATTTGATGAAAATAGCCGCTATTGGTCGAGAAGGCACTTCCAGCACATACATAAGTGAGCCGTCAAAAATGGTCTTTTGAATGTCATTTTTACCTATGGATTTTATGGCTTTTTTGGCGTAGTTTGACTTGCTGATTGCAACGATACCATTGGATTGGGTTGATTTGAGGTATTTTTCGATTCAGCCCAATTTGATGAAAATAACCGCTATTGGTCAAGAAGGCACTTCCAGCACATACATAAGTGAGCCGTCAAAAATGGTCTTTTGAATGTCATTTTTACCTATGGATTTTATGGCTTTTTCTGGCGTAGTTTGACGTGCTGATTGCAACGGTACCATTGGATCGGGTGGATTTGCAGTATTTTTCGATTCAGCCCAATTTGATGGAAATAGCCAAAATTGACCTAAAATGCATTTTTACTGCATACATAAGTGAGCCGTCAAAAATGGTCTTTTGAATGTCATTTTTACCTACCGATTTTATGGCTTTTTCTGGCGTAGTTTGACGTGCTGATTGCAACGGTACCATTGGATCGGGTGGATTTGCAGTATTTTTCGATTCAACCCAATTTGATGAAAATAGCCGCTATTGGTCGAGAAGGCACTTCCAGCACATACATAAGTGAGCCGTCAAAAATGGTCTTTTGAATGTCATTTTTACCTATGGATTTTATGGCTTTTTCTGGCGTAGTTTGACGTGCTGATTGCAACGGTACCATTGGATCGGGTGGATTTGATGTATTTTTCAATTCAGCCCAATTTGATGGAAATAGCCAAAATTGACCTAAAATGCATTTTTACTGCATACATAAGTGAGCCGTCACAAATGGTCTTTTGAATGTCATTTTTACCTATGGATTTTATGGCTTTTTCTGGCGTAGTTTGACGTGCTGATTGCAACGGTACCATTGGATCGGGTGGATTTGATGTATTTTTCGATTCAGCCCTATTTGATGGAAATAGCCAAAATTGACGTAAAATGCATTTTTACTGCATACATAAGTGAGCCGTCAAAAATGGTCTTTTGAATGTCATTTTTACCTATGGATTTTATGGCTTTTTCTGGTGTAGTTTGACTTGCTGATTGCAACGGTACCTTTGGATCGGGTGGATTTGATGTATTTTTCGATTCAGCCCAATTTGATGAAAATAGCCGCTATTGGTCAAGAAGGCACTTCCAGCACATACATAAGTGAGCCGTCAAAAATGGTCTTTTGAATGTCATTTTTACCTATGGATTTTATGGCTTTTTCTGGCGTAGTTTGACGTGCTGATTGCAACGGTACCTTAGGATCGGGTGGATTTGATGTATTTTTCAATTCAGCCCAATTTGATGGAAATAGCCAATATTGACCAAAAATGCATTTTTACCGCATACATAAGTGAGCCGTCAAAAATGGTCTTTTGAATGTTTTTTTTTCCCTATGGATTTTATGGCTTTTTCTGGCGTAGTTTGACGTGCTGATTGCAACGGTACCATTGGATCGGGTGGATTTGATGTATTTTTCGATTCAGCCTAATTTGATGAAAATAGCCGCTATTGGTCGAGAAGGCACTTCCAGCACATACATAAGTGAGCCGTCACAAATGGTCTTTTGAATATCATTTCTACCTACGGATTTTATGGCTTTTTCTGGCGTAGTTTGACGTGCTGATTGCAACGGTACCATTGGATCGGGTGGATTTGATGTATTTTTCGATTCAGCCCAATTTGATGGAAATAGCCAAAATTGACCTAAAATGCATTTTTACTGCATACATAAGTGAGCCGTCAGAAATGGTCTTTTGAATATCATTTTTACCCATCGATTTTATGGCTTTTTCTGGCGTAGTTTGACGTGCTGATTGCAACGGTACCATTGGATCGGGTGGATTTGATGTATTTTTCGATTCAGCCCAGTTTGATGAAAATAGCCGCTATTGGTCGAGAAGGCACTTCCAGCACATACATAAGTGAGCCTTCAAAAATGGTCTTTTGAATGTCATTTTTACCTATGTATTTTATGGCTTTTTCTGGCGTAGTTTGACGTGCTGATTGCAACGGTACCATTGGATCGGGTGGATTTGATGTATTTTTCAATTCAGCCCAATTTGATGGAAATAGCCAAAATTGACCTAAAATGCATTTTTACTGCATACATAAGTGAGCCGTCACAAATGGTCTTTTGAATGTCATTTTTACCTTTGGATTTTATGGCTTTTTCTGGCGTAGTTTGACGTGCTGATTGCAACGGTACCATTGGATCGGGTGGATTTGATGTATTTTTCGATTCAGCCCAATTTGATGAAAATAGCCGCTATTGGTCGAGAAGGCACTTCCAGCACATACATAAGTGAGCCGTCAAAAATGGTCTTTTGAATGTCATTTTTACCTATGGATTTTATGGCTTTTTCTGGCGTAGTTTGACGTGCTGATTGCAACAATACCATTGGATTGGGTGGATTTGATGTATTTTTCGATTCAGCCCAATTTGATGAAAATAGCCGCTATTGGTCGAGAAGGCACTTCCAGCACATACATAAGTGAGCCGTCAAAAATGGTCTTTTGAATGTCATTTTTACCTATGGATTTTATGGCTTTTTCTGGCGTAGTTTGACGTGCTGATTGCAACAGTACCATTGGATCGGGTGGATTTGATGTATTTTTCGATTCAGCCCAATTTGATGGAAATAGCCAAAATTGACTTAAAATGCATTTTTACTGCATACATAAGTGAGCCGTCAAAAATGGTCTTTTGAATGTCATTTTTACCTATGGATTTTATGGCTTATTCTGGCGTAGTTTGACTTGCTGATTGCAACGGTACCATTGGATCGGGTGGATTTGATGTATTTTTCGATTCAGCCCAATTTGATGAAAATAGCCGCTATTGGTCGAGAAGGCACTTCCAGCACATACATAAGTGAGCCTTCAAAAATGGTCTTTTGAATGTCATTTTTACCTATGGATTTTATGGCTTTTTCTGGCGTAGTTTGACGTGCTGATTGCAACGGTACCATTGGATCGGGTGGATTTGATGTATTTTTGATTCAGCCCAATTTGATAGAAATAGCCAAAATTGACCGAAAATGCATTTTTACCCTATACATAAGTGAGCCGTCAAAAATGGTCTTTTGAATGTCATTTTTACCTATGGATTTTATGGCTTTTTCTGGCGTAGTTTGACGTGCTGATTGCAACGGTACCATTGGATCGTGTGGATTTGATGTATTTTTCGATTCAGCCCAATTTGATGAAAATAGCCGCTATTGGTCGAGAAGGCACTTCCAGCACATACATAAGTGAGCCGTCAATAATGGTCTTTTGAATGTCATTTTTACCTATGGATTTTATGGCTTTTTCTGGCGTAGTTTGACGTGCTGATTGCAACGGTACCATTGGATCGGGTGGATTTGCAGTATTTTTTCGATTCAGCCCAATTTGATGGAAATAGCCAAAATTGACTGAAAATGCATTTTTACCGCATACATAACTGAGCCATCAAAAATGGTCTTTTGAATGTCATTTTTACCCATCGATTTTATGGCTTTTTCTGGCGTAGTTTGACGTGCTGATTGCAACGGTACCATTGGATCGGGTGGATTTGATGTATTTTTCGATTCAGCCCAATTTGATGAAAATAGCCACTATTGGTCGAGAAGGCACTTCCAGCACATACATAAGTGAGCCGTCACAAATGGTCTTTTGAATGTCATTTTTACCTATGGATTTTATTGCTTTTTCTGGCGTAGTTTGACGTGCTGATTGCAACGGTACCATTGGATCGGGTGGATTTGATGTATTTTTCGATTCAGCCCAATTTGATGAAAATAGCCGCTATTGGTCGAGAAGGCACTTCCAGCACATACATAAGTGAGCTGTCCAAAATGGTCTTTTGAATGTCATTTTTACCTATCGATTTTATGGCTTTTTCTGGCGTAGTTTGACGTGCTGATTGCAACGGTACCATTGGATCGGGTGGATCTGATGTATTTTTCGATTCAGCCCAATTTGATGGAAATAGCCAAAATTGACTGAAAATGCATTTTTACTTCATACATAAGTGAGCCGTCAAAAATGGTCTTTTGAATGTCATTTTTACCTATGGATTTTATGGCTTTTTCTGGCGTAGTTTGACGTGCTGATTGCAACGGTACCATTGGATCGGGTGGATTTGCAGTATTTTTCGATTCAGCCCAATTTGATGGAAATAGCCAAAATTGACCTAAAATGCATTTTTACTGCATACATAAGTGAGCCGTCAAAAATGGTCTTTTGAATGTCATTTTTACCTACCGATTTGATGGCTTTTTCTGGCGTAGTTTGACGTGCTGATTGCAACGGTACCATTGGATCGGGTGGATTTGATGTATTTTTCGATTCAGCCCAATTTGATGGAAATAGCCAAAATTGACCTAAAATGCATTTTTACTGCATGCCTAAGTGAGCCGTCAAAAATGGTCTTTTGAATGTTTTTTTTACCTATCGATTTTATGGCTTTTTCTGGCGTAGTTTGACGTGCTGATTGCAACGGTACCATTGGATCGGGTGGATTTGATGTATTTTTCGATTCAGCCCAATTTGATGAAAATAGCCGCTATTGGTCGAGAAGGCACTTCCAGCACATAAATAAGTGAGCCGTCAAAAATGGTCTTTTGAATGTCATTTTTACCTATGGATTTTATGGCTTTTTCTGGCGTAGTTTGACGTGCTGATTGCAACGGTACCATTGGATCGGGTGGATTTGATGTATTTTTCGATTCAGCCCAATTTGATGAAAATAGCCGCTATTGGTCGAGAAGGCACTTCCAGCACATAAATAAGTGAGCCGTCAAAAATGGTCTTTTGAATGTCATTTTTACCTATGGATTTTATGGCTTTTTCTGGCGTAGTTTGACGTGCTGATTGCAACGGTACCATTGGATCGGGTGGATTTGATGTATTTTTCGATTCAGCCCAATTTCATGAAAATAACCGCTATTGGTCGAGAAGGCACTTCCAGCACATACATAAGTGAGCCGTCAAAAATGGTCTTTTGAATGTCATTTTTACCTATGGATTTTATGGCTTTTTCTGGCGTAGTTTGACTTGCTGATTGCAACGATACCATTGGATCGGGTGGATTTGATGTATTTTTCGATTCAGCCCAATTTGATGAAAATAGCCGCTATTGGTCGAGAAGGCACTTCCAGCACATACATAAGTGAGCCGTCAAAAATGGTCTTTTGAATGTCATTTTTACCTATGGATTTTATGGCTTTTTCTGGCGTAGTTTGACGTGCTGATTGCAACGGTACCATTGGATCGGGTGGATTTGCAGTATTTTTCGATTCAGCCCAATTTGATGGAAATAGCCAAAATTGACCTAAAATGCATTTTTACTGCATACATAAGTGAGCCGTCAAAAATGGTCTTTTGAATGTCATTTTTACCTACCGATTTTATGGCTTTTTCTGGCGTAGTTTGACGTGCTGATTGCAACGGTACCATTGGATCGGGTGGATTTGATATATTTTTCGATTCAACCCAATTTGATGAAAATAGCCGCTATTGGTCGAGAAGGCACTTCCAGCACATACATAAGTGAGCCGTCAAAAATGGTCTTTTGAATGTCATTTTTACCTATGGATTTTATGGCTTTTCTGGCGTAGTTTGACGTGCTGATTGCAACGGTACCATTGGATCGGGTGGATTTGATATATTTTTCGATTCAGCCCAATTTGATGGAAATAGCCAAAATTGACTGAAAATGCATTTTTACCGCATACATAACTGAGCCGTCAAAATGGTCTTTTGAATGTCATTTTTACCCATCGATTTTATGGCTTCTTCTGGCGTAGTTTGACGTGCTGATTGCAACAGTACCATTGAATCGGGTGGATTTGATGTATTTTTCGATTCAGCCCAATTTGATGAAAATAGCCACTATTGGTCGAGAAGGCACTTCCAGCACATACATAAGTGAGCCGTCAAAAATGGTCTTTTGAATGTCATTTTTACATATGGATTTTATGGCTTTTTCTGGCGTAGTTTGACGTGCTGATTGCAACGGTACCATTGGATCGGGTGGATTTGATGTATTTTTCGATTCAGCCCAATTTGATGGAAATAGCCAAAATTGACCTAAAATGCATTTTTACTGCATACATAAGTGAGCCGTCAAAAATGGTCTTTTGAATGTCATTTATACCTATGGATTTTATGGCTTTTTCTGGCGTAGTTTGACTTGCTGATTGCAACGATACCATTGGATCGGGTGGATTTGATGTATTTTTCGATTCAGCCCAATTTGATGAAAATAGCCGCTATTGGTCGAGAAGGCACTTCCAGCACATACATAAGTGAGCCGTCAAAAATGGTCTTCTGAATGTCATTTTTACCTATGGATTTTATGGCTTTTTCTGGCGTAGTTTGACGTGCTGATTGCAACGGTACCATTGGATCGGGTGGATTTGATGTATTTTTCGATTCAGCCCAATTTGATGGAAATAGCCAAAATTGACGTAAAATGCATTTTTACTGCATACATAAGTGAGCCGTCAAAAATGGTCTTTTGAATGTCATTTTTACCTACCGATATTATGGCTTTTTCTGGCGTAGTTTGACGTGCTGATTGCAACGGTACCATTGGATCGGGTGGATTTGATGTATTTTTCGATTCAACCCAATTTGATTAAAATAGCCGCTATTGGTCGAGAAGGCACTTCCAGCACATACATAAGTGAGCCGTCAAAAATGGTCTTTTGAATGTCATTTTTACCTATGGATTTTATGGCTTTTTCTGGCGTAGTTTAACGTGCTGATTGCAACGGTACCATTGGATCGGGTGGATTTGATGTATTTTTCGATTCAGCCCAATTTGATGAAAATAGCCGCTATTGGTCGAGAAGGCACTTCCAGCACATACATAAGTGAGCCGTCAAAAATGGTCTTTTGAATGTCATTTTTACCTATCGATTTTATGGCTTTTTCTGGCGTAGTTTGACGTGCTGATTGCAACAGTACCATTGGATCGGGTGGATTTGATGTATTTTTCGATTCAGCCCAATTTGATGAAAATAGCCGCTATTGGTCGAGAAGGCACTTCCAGCACATACATAAGTGAGCCGTCAAAAATGGTCTTTTGAATGTCATTTTTACCTATGGATTTTATGGCTTTTTCTGGCGTAGTTTGACTTGCTGATTGCAACGATACCATTGGATCGGGTGGATTTGATGTATTTTTCGATTCAGCCCAATTTGATGAAAATAGCCGCTATTGCTCGAGAAGGCACTTCCAGCACATACATAAGTGAGCCGTCAAAAATGGTCTTTTGAATGTCATTTTTACCTATGGATTTTATGGCTTTTTCTGGCGTAGTTTGACGTGCTGATTGCAACGGTACCATTGGATCGGGTGGATTTGATATATTTTTCGATTCAGCCCAATTTGATGGAAATAGCCAAAATTGACTGAAAATGCATTTTTACTGCATACATAACTGAGCCGTCAAAATGGTCTTTTGAATGTCATTTTTACCCATCGATTTTATGGCTTTTTCTGGCGTAGTTTGACGTGCTGATTGCAACAGTACCATTGGATCGGGTGGATTTGATGTATTTTTCGATTCAGCCCAATTTGATGAAAATAGCCACTATTCGTCGAGAAGGCACTTCCAGCACATACATAAGTGAGCCGTCAAAAATGGTCTTTTGAATGTCATTTTTACCTATGGATTTTATGGCTTTTTCTGGCGTAGTTTGACGTGCTGATTGCAACGGTACCATTGGATCGGGTGGATTTGATGTATTTTTCGATTCAGCCCAATTTTATGGAAATAGCCAAAATTGACCTAAAATGCATTTTTACTGCATACATAAGTGAGCCGTCAAAAATGGTCTTTTGAATGTCATTTTTACCTATGGATTTTATGGCTTTTTCTGGCGTAGTTTGACTTGCTGATTGCAACGATACCATTGGATCGGGTGGATTTGATGTATTTTTCGATTCAGCCCAATTTGATGAAAATAGCCGCTATTGGTCGAGAAGGCACTTCCAGCACATACATAAGTGAGCCGTCAAAAATGGTCTTTTGAATGTCATTTTTACCTATGGATTTTATGGCTTTTTCTGGCGTAGTTTAACGTGCTGATTGCAACGGTACCATTGGATCGGGTGGATTTGCAGTATTTTTCGATTCAGCCCAATTTGATGGAAATAGCCAAAATTGACCTAAAATGCATTTTTACTGCATACATAAGTGAGCCGTCAAAAATGGTCTTTTGAATGTCATTTTTACCTACCGATTTTATGGCTTTTTCTGGCGTAGTTTGACGTGCTGATTGCAACGGTACCATTGGATCGGGTGGATTTGATGTATTTTTCAATTCAACCCAATTTGATGAAAATAGCCGCTATTGGTCGAGAAGGCACTTCCAGCACATACATAAGTGAGCCGTCAAAAATGGTCTTTTGAATGTCATTTTTACCTATGGATTTTATGGCTTTTTCTGGCGTAGTTTGACGTGCTGATTGCAACGGTAACATTGGATCGGGTGGATTTGATGTATTTTTCGATTCAGCCCAATTTGATGGAAATAGCCAAAATTGACCTAAAATGCATTTTTACTGCATACATAAGTGAGCCGTCACAAATGGTCTTTTGAATGTCATTTTTACCTATGGATTTTATGGCTTTTTCTGGCGTAATTTGACGTGCTGATTGCAACGGTACCATTGGATCGGGTGGATTTGATGTATTTTTCGATTCAGCCCAATTTGATGAAAATAGCCGCTATTGGTCGAGAAGGCACTTCCAGCACATACATAAGTGAGCCGTCAAAAATGGTCTTTTGAATGTCATTTTTACCTATCGATTTTATGGCTTTTTCTGGCGTAGTTTGACGTGCTGATTGCAACAGTACCATTGGATCGGGTGGATTTGATGTATTTTTCGATTCAGCCCAATTTGATGAAAATAGCCACTATTGGTCGAGAAGGCACTTCCAGCACATACATAAGTGAGCCGTCAAAAATGGTCTTTTGAATGTCATTTTTACCTATGGATTTTATGGCTTTTTCTGGCGTAGTTTGACTTGCTGATTGCAACGATACCATTGGATCGGGTGGATTTGATGTATTTTTCGATTCAGCCCAATTTGATGAAAATAGCCGCTATTGGTCGAGAAGGCACTTCCAGCACATACATAAGTGAGCCGTCAAAAATGGTCTTTTGAATGTCATTTTTACCTATGGATTTTATGGCTTTTTCTGGCGTAGTTTGACGTGCTGATTGCAACGGTACCATTGGATTGGGTGGATTTGCAGTATTTTTCGATTCAGCCCAATTTGATGGAAATAGCCAAAATTGACCTAAAATGCATTTTTACTGCATACATAAGTGAGCCGTCAAAAATGGTCTTTTGAATGTCATTTTTACCTATCGATTTTATGGCTTTTTCTGGCGTAGTTTGACGTGCTGATTCCAACGGTACCATTGGATCGGGTGGATTTGATATATTTTTCGATTCAACCCAATTTGATGAAAATAGCCGCTATTGGTCGAGAAGGCACTTCCAGCACATACATAAGTGAGCCGTCAAAAATGGTCTTTTGAATGTCATTTTTACCTATGGATTTTATGGCTTTTTCTGGCGTAGTTTGACGTGCTGATTGCAACGGTACCATTGGATTGGGTGGATTTGATGTATTTTTCGATTCAGCCCAATTTGATGAAAATAGCCAAAATTGACCTAAAATGCATTTTTACTGCATACATAAGTGAGCCGTCACAAATGGTCTTTTGAATGTCATTTTTAGCTATGGATTTTATGGCTTTTTCTGGCGTAGTTTGACGTGCTGATTGCAACGGTACCATTGGATCGGGTGGATTTGATGTATTTTTCGATTCAGCCCTATTTGATGGAAATAGCCAAAATTGACGTAAAATGCATTTTTACTGCATACATAAGTGAGCCGTCAAAAATGGTCTTTTGAATGTCATTTTTACCTATGGATTTTATGGCTTTTTCTGGTGTAGTTTGACGTGCTGATTGCAACGGTACCATTGGATCGGGTGGATTTGATGTATTTTTCGATTCAGCCCAATTTGATGGAAATAGCCAAAATTGACTGAAAATGCATTTTTACCGCATACATAACTGAGCCGTCACAAATGGTCTTTTGAATGTCATTTTTAGCTATGGATTTTATGGCTTTTTCTGGCGTAGTTTGACGTGCTGATTGCAACGGTACCATTGGATCGGGTGGATTTGATGTATTTTTCGATTCAGCCCAATTTGATGGAAATAGCCAAAATTGACTGAAAATGCATTTTTACCGCATACATAACTGAGCCGTCACAAATGGTCTTTTGAATGTCATTTTTAGCTATGGATTTTATGGCTTTTTCTGGCGTAGGTTGACGTGCTGATTGCAACGGTACCATTGGATCGGGTGGATTTGCAGTATTTTTCGATTCAGCCCAATTTGATGGAAATAGCCAAAATTGACTGAAAATGCATTTTTACCGCATACATAACTGAGCCGTCACAAATGGTCTTTTGAATGTCATTTTTAGCTATGGATTTTATGGCTTTTTCTGGCGTAGTTTGACGTGCTGATTGCAACGGTACCATTGGATCGGGTGGATTTGATATATTTTTCGATTCAACCCAATTTGATGAAAATAGCCGCTATTGGTCGAGAAGGCACTTCCAGCACATACATAAGTGAGCCGTCAAAAATGGACTTTTGAATGTCATTTTTAGATATGGATTTTATGGCTTTTTCTGGCGTAGTTTGACGTGCTGATTGCAACGGTACCATTGGATCGGGTGGATTTGATGTATTTTTCGATTCAGCCCAATTTGATGAAAATAGCCAAAATTGACTTAAAATGCATTTTTACTGCATACATAAGTGAGCCGTCAAAAATGGTCTTTTGAATGTCATTTTTAGCTATGGATTTTATGGCTTTTCCTGGCGTAGTTTGACGTGCTGATTGCAACGGTACCATTGGATCGGGTGGATTTGATGTATTTTTCGATTCAGCCCTATTTGATGGAAATAGCCAAAATTGACGTAAATGCATTTTTACTGCATACATAAGTGAGCCGTCAAAAATGGTCTTTTGAATGTCATTTTTACCTATGGATTTTATGGCTTTTTCTGGTGTAGTTTGACGTGCTGATTGCAACGGTACCATTGGATCGGGTGGATTTGATGTATTTTTCGATTCAACCCAATTTGATTAAAATAGCCGCTATTGGTCGAGAAGGCACTTCCAGCACATACATAAGTGAGCCGTCAAAAATGGTCTTTTGAATGTCATTTTTACCTATGGATTTTATGGCTTTTTCTGGCGTAGTTTGACGTGCTGATTGCAACGGTAACATTGGATCGGGTGGATTTGATGTATTTTTCGATTCAGCCCAATTTGATGGAATTAGCCAAAATTGACCTAAAATGCATTTTTATTGCATACATAAGTGAGCCGTCACAAATGGTCTTTTGAATGTCATTTTTACCTATGGATTTTATGGCTTTTTCTGGTGTAGTTTGACGTGCTGATTGCAACGGTACCATTGGATCGGGTGGATTTGATGTATTTTTCGATTCAGCCCAATTTGATGGAAATAGCCAAAATTGACTGAAAATGCATTTTTACCGCATACATAACTGAGCCGTCACAAATGGTCTTTTGAATGTCATTTTTAGCTATGGATTTTATGGCTTTTTCTGGCGTAGTTTGACGTGCTGATTGCAACGGTACCATTGGATCGGGTGGATTTGATGTATTTTTCGATTCAGCCCAATTTGATGGAAATAGCCAAAATTGACTGAAAATGCATTTTTACCGCATACATAACTGAGCCGTCACAAATGGTCTTTTGAATGTCATTTTTAGCTATGGATTTTATGGCTTTTTCTGGCGTAGTTTGACGTGCTGATTGCAACGGTACCATTGGATCAGGTGGATTTGATATATTTTTCGATTCAACCCAATTTGATGAAAATAGCCGCTATTGGTCGAGAAGGCACTTCCAGCACATACATAAGTGAGCCGTCAAAAATGGTCTTTTGAATGTCATTTTTACCTATGGATTTTATGGCTTTTTCTGGCGTAGTTTGACGTGCTGATTGCAACGGTACCATTGGATCGGGTGGATTTGATGTATTTTTCGATTCAGCCCAATTTGATGAAAATAGCCAAAATTGACCTAAAATGCATTTTTACTGCATACATAAGTGAGCCGTCACAAATGGTCTTTTGAATGTCATTTTTAGATATTGATTTTATGGCTTTTTCTGGCGTAGTTTGACGTGCTGATTGCAACGGTACCATTGGATCGGGTGGATTTGATGTATTTTTCGATTCAGCCCTATTTGATGGAAATAGCCAAAATTGACGTAAAATGCATTTTTACTGCATACATAAGTGAGCCGTCAAAAATGGTCTTTTGAATGTCATTTTTCCCTATGGATTTTATGGCTTTTTCTGGTGTAGTTTGACGTGCTGATTGCAACGGTACCATTGGATCGGGTGGATTTGATGTATTTTTCGATTCAACCCAATTTGATTAAAATAGCCGCTATTGGTCGAGAAGGCACTTTCAGCACATACATAAGTGAGCCGTCAAAAATGGTCTTTTGAATGTCATTTTTACCTATGGATTTTATGGCTTTTTCTGGCGTAGTTTGACGTGCTGATTGCAACGGTAACATTGGATCGGGTGGATTTGATGTATTTTCCGATTCAGCCCAATTTGATGGAAATAGCCAAAATTGACCTAAAATGCATTTTTACTGCATACATAAGTGAGCCGTCACAAATGGTCTTTTGAATGTCATTTTTACCTATGGATTTTATGGCTTTTTCTGGCGTAGTTTAACGTGCTGATTGCAACGGTACCATTGGATCGGGTGGATTTGATGTATTTTTCGATTCAGCCCAATTTGATGAAAATAGCCGCTATTGGTCGAGAAGGCACTTCCAGCACATACATAAGTGAGCCGTCAAAAATGGTCTTTTGAATGTCATTTTTACCTATCGATTTTATGGCTTTTTCTGGCGTAGTTTGACGTGCTGATTGCAACGGTACCATTGGATCGGGTGGATTTGATGTATTTTTCGATTCAGCCCAATTTGATGAAAATAGCCGCTATTGGTCGAGAAGGCACTTCCAGCACATACATAAGTGAGCCGTCAAAAATGGTCTTTTGAATGTCATTTTTACCTATGGATTTTATGGCTTTTTCTGGCGTAGTTTGACTTGCTGATTGCAACGATACCATTGGATCGGGTGGATTTGATGTATTTTTTGATTCAGCCCAATTTGATGAAAATAGCCGCTATTGGTCGAGAAGGCACTTCCAGCACATACATAAGTGAGCCGTCAAAAATGGTCTTTTGAATGTCATTTTTACCTATGGATTTTATGGCTTTTTCTGGCGTAGTTTGACGTGCTGATTGCAACGGTACCATTGGATCGGGTGGATTTGATATATTTTTCGATTCAGCCCAATTTGATGGAAATAGCCAAAATTGACTGAAAATGCATTTTTACCGCATACATAACTGAGCCGTCAAAATGGTCTTTTGAATGTCATTTTTACCCATCGATTTTATGGCTTTTTCTGGCGTAGTTTGACGTGCTGATTGCAACAGTACCATTGGATCGGGTGGATTTGATGTATTTTTCGATTCAGCCCAATTTGATGAAAATAGCCAAAATTGACCTAAAATGCATTTTTACTGCATACATAAGTGAGCCGTCAAAAATGGTCTTTTGAATGTCATTTTTAGATATGGATTTTATGGCTTTTTCTGGCGTAGTTTGACGTGCTGATTGCAACGGTACCATTGGATCGGGTGGATTTGATGTATTTTTCGATTCAGCCCTATTTGATGGAAATAGCCAAAATTGACGTAAAATGCATTTTTACTGCATACATAAGTGAGCCGTCAAAAATGGTCTTTTGAATGTCATTTTTACCTATGGATTTTATGGCTTTTTCTGGTGTAGTTTGACGTGCTGATTGCAACGGTACCATTGGATCGGGTGGATTTGATGTATTTTTCGATTCAACCCAATTTGATTAAAATAGCCGCTATTGGTCGAGAAGGCACTTCCAGCACATACATAAGTGAGCCGTCAAAAATGGTCTTTTGAATGTCATTTTTACCTATGGATTTTATGGCTCTTTCTGGCGTAGTTTGACGTGCTGATTGCAACGGTAACATTGGATCGGGTGGATTTGATGTATTTTTCGATTCAGCCCAATTTGATGGAATTAGCCAAAATTGACCTAAAATGCATTTTTACTGCATACATAAGTGAGCCGTCACAAATGGTCTTTTGAATGTCATTTTTACCTATGGATTTTATGGCTTTTTCTGGTGTAGTTTGACGTGCTGATTGCAACGGTACCATTGGATCGGGTGGATTTGATGTATTTTTCGATTCAGCCCAATTTGATGGAAATAGCCAAAATTGACTGAAAATGCATTTTTACCGCATACATAACTGAGCCGTCACAAATGGTCTTTTGAATGTCATTTTTAGCTATGGATTTTATGGCTTTTTCTGGCGTAGTTTGACGTGCTGATTGCAACGGTACCATTGGATCGGGTGGATTTGATGTATTTTTCGATTCAGCCCAATTTGATGGAAATAGCCAAAATTGACTGAAAATGCATTTTTACCGCATACATAACTGAGCCGTCACAAATGGTCTTTTGAATGTCATTTTTAGCTATGGATTTTATGGCTTTTTCTGGCGTAGTTTGACGTGCTGATTGCAACGGTACCATTGGATCAGGTGGATTTGATATATTTTTCGATTCAACCCAATTTGATGAAAATAGCCGCTATTGGTCGAGAAGGCACTTCCAGCACATACATAAGTGAGCCGTCAAAAATGGTCTTTTGAATGTCATTTTTACCTATGGATTTTATGGCTTTTTCTGGCGTAGTTTGACGTGCTGATTGCAACGGTACCATTGGATCGGGTGGATTTGATGTATTTTTCGATTCAGCCCAATTTGATGAAAATAGCCAAAATTGACCTAAAATGCATTTTTACTGCATACATAAGTGAGCCGTCACAAATGGTCTTTTGAATGTCATTTTTAGATATGGATTTTATGGCTTTTTCTGGCGTAGTTTGACGTGCTGATTGCAACGGTACCATTGGATCGGGTGGATTTGATGTATTTTTCGATTCAGCCCTATTTGATGGATATAGCCAAAATTGACGTAAAATGCATTTTTACTGCATAGATAAGTGAGCCGTCAAAAATGGTCTTTTGAATGTCATTTTTACCTATGGATTTTATGGCTTTTTCTGGTGTAGTTTGACGTGCTGATTGCAACGGTACCATTGGATCGGGTGGATTTGATGTATTTTTCGATTCAACCCAATTTGATTAAAATAGCCGCTATTGGTCGAGAAGGCACTTCCAGCACATACATAAGTGAGCCGTCAAAAATGGTCTTTTGAATGTCATTTTTAGCTATGGATTTTATGGCTTTTTCTGGCGTAGTTTGACGTGCTGATTGCAACGGTAACATTGGATCGGGTGGATTTGATGTATTTTTCGATTCAGCCCAATTTGATGGAAATAGCCAAAATTGACCTAAAATGCATTTTTACTGCATACATAAGTGAGCCGTCACAAATGGTCTTTTGAATGTCATTTTTACCTATGGATTTTATGGCTTTTTCTGGCGTAGTTTAACGTGCTGATTGCAACGGTACCATTGGATCGGGTGGATTTGATGTATTTTTCGATTCAGCCCAATTTGATGAAAATAGCCGCTATTGGTCGAGAAGGCACTTCCAGCACATACATAAGTGAGCCGTCAAAAATGGTCTTTTGAATGTCATTTTTACCTATCGATTTTATGGCTTTTTCTGGCGTAGTTTGACGTGCTGATTGCAACGGTACCATTGGATCGGGTGGATTTGATGTATTTTTCGATTCAGCCCAATTTGATGAAAATAGCCGCTATTGGTCGAGAAGGCACTTCCAGCACATACATAAGTGAGCCGTCAAAAATGGTCTTTTGAATGTCATTTTTACCTATGGATTTTATGGCTTTTTCTGGCGTAGTTTGACTTGCTGATTGCAACGATACCATTGGATCGGGTGGATTTGATGTATTTTTCGATTCAGCCCAATTTGATGAAAATAGCCGCTATTGGTCGAGAAGGCACTTCCAGCACATACATAAGTGAGCCGTCAAAAATGGTCTTTTGAATGTCATTTTTACCTATGGATTTTATGGCTTTTTCTGGCGTAGTTTGACGTGCTGATTGCAACGGTACCATTGGATCGGGTGGATTTGATATATTTTTCGATTCAGCCCAATTTGATGGAAATAGCCAAAATTGACTGAAAATGCATTTTTACCGCATACATAACTGAGCCGTCAAAATGGTCTTTTGAATGTCATTTTTACCCATCGATTTTATGGCTTTTTCTGGCGTAGTTTGACGTGCTGATTGCAACAGTACCATTGGATCGGGTGGATTTGATGTATTTTTCGATTCAGCCCAATTTGATGAAAATAGCCACTATTGGTCGAGAAGGCACTTCCAGCACATACATAAGTGAGCCGTCAAAAATGGTCTTTTGAATGTCATTTTTACCTATGGATTTTATGGCTTTTTCTGGCGTAGTTTGACGTGCTGATTGCAACGGTACCATTGGATCGGGTGGATTTGATGTATTTTTCGATTCAGCCCAATTTTATGGAAATAGCCAAAATTGACCTAAAATGCATTTTTACTGCATACATAAGTGAGCCGTCAAAAATGGTCTTTTGAATGTCATTTTTACCTATGGATTTTATGGCTTTTTCTGGCGTAGTTTGACTTGCTGATTGCAACGATACCATTGGATCGGGTGGATTTGATGTATTTTTCGATTCAGCCCAATTTGATGAAAATAGCCGCTATTGGTCGAGAAGGCACTTCCAGCACATACATAAGTGAGCCGTCAAAAATGGTCTTTTGAATGTCATTTTTACCTATGGATTTTATGGCTTTTTCTGGCGTAGTTTAACGTGCTGATTGCAACGGTACCATTGGATCGGGTGGATTTGCAGTATTTTTCGATTCAGCCCAATTTGATGGAAATAGCCAAAATTGACCTAAAATGCATTTTTACTGCATACATAAGTGAGCCGTCAAAAATGGTCTTTTGAATGTCATTTTTACCTACCGATTTTATGGCTTTTTCTGGCGTAGTTTGACGTGCTGATTGCAACGGTACCATTGGATCGGGTGGATTTGATGTATTTTTCAATTCAACCCAATTTGATGAAAATAGCCGCTATTGGTCGAGAAGGCACTTCCAGCACATACATAAGTGAGCCGTCAAAAATGGTCTTTTGAATGTCATTTTTACCTATGGATTTTATGGCTTTTTCTGGCGTAGTTTGACGTGCTGATTGCAACGGTAACATTGGATCGGGTGGATTTGATGTATTTTTCGATTCAGCCCAATTTGATGGAAATAGCCAAAATTGACCTAAAATGCATTTTTACTGCATACATAAGTGAGCCGTCACAAATGGTCTTTTGAATGTCATTTTTACCTATGGATTTTATGGCTTTTTCTGGCGTAATTTGACGTGCTGATTGCAACGGTACCATTGGATCGGGTGGATTTGATGTATTTTTCGATTCAGCCCAATTTGATGAAAATAGCCGCTATTGGTCGAGAAGGCACTTCCAGCACATACATAAGTGAGCCGTCAAAAATGGTCTTTTGAATGTCATTTTTACCTATCGATTTTATGGCTTTTTCTGGCGTAGTTTGACGTGCTGATTGCAACAGTACCATTGGATCGGGTGGATTTGATGTATTTTTCGATTCAGCCCAATTTGATGAAAATAGCCGCTATTGGTCGAGAAGGCACTTCCAGCACATACATAAGTGAGCCGTCAAAAATGGTCTTTTGAATGTCATTTTTACCTATGGATTTTATGGCTTTTTCTGGCGTAGTTTGACTTGCTGATTGCAACGATACCATTGGATCGGGTGGATTTGATGTATTTTTCGATTCAGCCCAATTTGATGAAAATAGCCGCTATTGGTCGAGAAGGCACTTCCAGCACATACATAAGTGAGCCGTCAAAAATGGTCTTTTGAATGTCATTTTTACCTATGGATTTTATGGCTTTTTCTGGCGTAGTTTGACGTGCTGATTGCAACGGTACCATTGGATCGGGTGGATTTGCAGTATTTTTCGATTCAGCCCAATTTGATGGAAATAGCCAAAATTGACCTAAAATGCATTTTTACTGCATACATAAGTGAGCCGTCAAAAATGGTCTTTTGAATGTCATTTTTACCTACCGATTTTATGGCTTTTTCTGGCGTAGTTTGACGTGCTGATTGCAACGGTACCATTGGATCGGGTGGATTTGATATATTTTTCGATTCAACCCAATTTGATGAAAATAGCCGCTATTGGTCGAGAATGCACTTCCAGCACATACATAAGTGAGCTGTCAAAAATGGTCTTTTGAATGTCATTTTTACCTATGGATTTTATGGCTTTTTCTGGCGTAGTTTGACGTGTTGATTGCAACGGTACCATTGGATCGGGTGGATTTGATGTATTTTTCGATTCAGCCCAATTTGATGAAAATAGCCAAAATTGACCTAAAATGCATTTTTACTGCATACATAAGTGAGCCGTCACAAATGGTCTTTTGAATGTCATTTTTAGCTATGGATTTTATGGCTTTTTCTGGCGTAGTTTGACGTGCTGATTGCAACGGTACCATTGGATCGGGTGGATTTGATGTATTTTTCGATTCAGCCCTATTTGATGGAAATAGCCAAAATTGACGTAAAATGCATTTTTACTGCATACATAAGTGAGCCGTCAAAAATGGTCTTTTGAATGTCATTTTTACCTATGGATTTTATGGCTTTTTCTGGTGTAGTTTGACGTGCTGATTGCAACGGTACCATTGGATCGGGTGGATTTGATGTATTTTTCGATTCAGCCCAATTTGATGGAAATAGCCAAAATTGACTGAAAATGCATTTTTACCGCATACATAACTGAGCCGTCAAAATGGTCTTTTGAATGTCATTTTTACCCATCGATTTTATGGCTTTTTCTGGCGTAGTTTGACGTGCTGATTGCAACAGTACCATTGGATCGGGTGGATTTGATGTATTTTTCGATTCAGCCCAATTTGATGAAAATAGCCACTATTCGTCGAGAAGGCACTTCCAGCACATACATAAGTGAGCCGTCAAAAATGGTCTTTTGAATGTCATTTTTACCTATGGATTTTATGGCTTTTTCTGGCGTAGTTTGACGTGCTGATTGCAACGGTACCATTGGATCGGGTGGATTTGATGTATTTTTCGATTCAGCCCTATTTGATGGAAATAGCAAAAATTGACGTAAAATGCATTTTTACTGCATACATAAGTGAGCCGTCAAAAATGGTCTTTTGAATGTCATTTTTACCTATGGATTTTATTGCTTTTTCTGGTGTAGTTTGACTTGCTGATTGCAACGGTACCATTGGATCGGGTGGATTTGATGTATTTTTCGATTCAGCCCAATTTGATGAAAATAGCCGCTACTGGTCGAGAAGGCACTTCCAGCACATACATAAGTGAGCCGTCAAAAATGGTCTTTTGAATGTCATTTTTACCTATGGATTTTATGGCTTTTTCTGGCGTAGTTTGACGTGCTGATTGCAACGGTACCATTGGATCGGGAGGATTTGATGTGTTTTTCAATTCAGCCCAAATTGATGGAAATAGCCAATATTGACCAAAAATGATTTTACCGCATACATAAGTGAGCCGTCAAAAATGGTCTTTTGAATGTCATTTTTCCCTATGGATTTTATGGCTTTTTCTGGCGTAGTTTGACGTGCTGATTGCAACGGTACCATTGGATCGGGTGGATTTGATGTATTTTTCGATTCAGCCCAATTTGATGAAAATAGCCGCTATTGGTCGAGAAGGCACTTCCAGCACATACATAAGTGAGCCGTCACAAATGGTCTTTTGAATATCATTTCTACCTACGGATTTTATGGCTTTTTCTGGCGTAGTTTGACGTGCTGATTGCAACGGTACCGTTGGATCGGGTGGATTTGATGTATTTTTCGATTCAGCCCAATTTGATGGAAATAGCCAAAATTGACCTAAAATGCATTTTTACTGCATACATAAGTGAGCCGTCACAAATGGTCTTTTGAATATCATTTTTACCCATCGATTTTATGGCTTTTTCTGGCGTAGTTTGACGTGCTGATTGCAACGGTACCATTGGATCGGGTGGATTTGATGTATTTTTCGATTCAGCCCAGTTTGATGAAAATAGCCGCTATTGGTCGAGAAGGCATTTCCAGCACATACATAAGTGAGCCTTCAAAAATGGTCTTTTGAATGTCATTTTTACCTATGTATTTTATGGCTTTTTCTGGCGTAGTTTGACGTGCTGATTGCAACGGTACCATTGGATCGGGTGGAATTGATGTATTTTTCAATTCAGCCCAATTTGATGGAAATAGCCAAAATTGACCTAAAATGCATTTTTACTGCATACATAAGTGAGCCGTCACAAATGGTCTTTTGAATGTCATTTTTACCTATGGATTTTATGGCTTTTTCTGGCGTAGTTTGACGTGCTGATTGCAACGGTACCATTGGATCGGGTGGATTTGATGTATTTTTCGATTCAGCCCAATTTGATGGAAATAGCCGCTATTGGTCGAGAAGGCACTTCCAGCACATACATAAGTGAGCCGTCAAAAATGGTCTTTTGAATGTCATTTTTACCTATGTATTTTATGGCTTTTTCTGGCGTAGTTTGACGTGCTGATTGCAACAGTACCATTGGATCGGGTGGATTTGATGTATTTTTCGATTCAGCCCAATTTGATGAAAATAGCCGCTATTGGTCGAGAAGGCACTTCCAGCACATACATAAGTGAGCCGTCAAAAATGGTCTTTTGAATGTCATTTTTACCTATGGATTTTATGGCTTTTTCTGGCGTAGTTTGACGTGCTGATTGCAACGGTACCTTAGGATCGGGTGGATTTGATGTATTTTTCAATTCAGCCAATTTGATGGAAATAGCCAATATTGACCAAAAATGCATTTTTACCGCATACATAAGTGAGCCGTCAAAAATGGTCTTTTGAATGTCATTTTTCCCTATGGATTTTATGGCTTTTTCTGGCGTAGTTTGACGTGCTGATTGCAACGGTACCATTGGATCGGCTGGATTTGATGTATTTTTCGATTCAGCTTAATTTGATGAAAATAGCCGCTATTGGTCGAGAAGGCACTTCCAGCACATACATAAGTGAGCCGTCACAAATGGTCTTTTGAATATCATTTCTACATACGGATTTTATGGCTTTTTCTGGCGTAGTTTGACGTGCTGATTGCAACGGTACCATTGGATCGGGTGGATTTGATGTATTTTTCGATTCAGCCCAATTTGATGGAAATAGCCAAATTGACCTAAAATGCATTTTTACTGCATACATAAGTGAGCTGTCAGAAATGGTCTTTTGAATATCATTTTTACCCATCGATTTTATGGCTTTTTCTGGCGTAGTTTGACGTGCTGATTGCAACGGTACCATTGGATCGGGTGGATTTGATGTATTTTTCGATTCAGCCCAGTTTGATGAAAATAGCCGCTATTGGTCGAGAAGGCACTTCCAGCACATACATAAGTGAGCCTTCAAAAATTGTCTTTTGAATGTCATTTTTACCTATGTATTTTATGGCTTTTTCTGGCGTAGTTTGACGTGCTGATTGCAACGGTACCATTGGATCGGGTGGAATTGATGTATTTTTCAATTCAGCCCAATTTGATGGAAATAGCCAAAATTGACCTAAAATGCATTTTTACTGCATACATAAGTGAGCCGTCACAAATGGTCTTTTGAATGTCATTTTTACCTTTGGATTTTATGGCTTTTTCTGGCGTAGTTTGACGTGCTGATTGCAACGGTACCATTGGATCGGGTGGATTTGATGTATTTTTCGATTCAGCCCAATTTGATGGAAATAGCCGCTATTGGTCGAGAAGGCACTTCCAGCACATACATAAGTGAGCCGTCAAAAATGGTCTTTTGAATGTCATTTTTACCTATGGATTTTATGGCTTTTTCTGGCATAGTTTGACGTGCTGATTGCAACGGTACCATTGGATCGGGTGGATTTGATGTATTTTTCGATTCAGCCCAATTTGATGAAAATAGCCGCTATTGGTCGAGAATGCACTTCCAGCACATACATAAGTGAGCCGTCAAAAATGGTCTTTTGAATATCATTTTTACCTATGGATTTTTATGGCTTTTTCTGGCGTAGTTTGACGTGCTGATTGCAACGGTACCATTGGATCGGGTGGATTTGATGTATTTTTCGATTCAGCCCAATTTGATGGAAATAGCCAAAATTGACTTAAAATGCATTTTTACTGCATACATAAGTGAGTCGTCAAAAATGGTCTTTTGAATGTCATTTTTACCTATGGATTTTATGGCTTATTCTGGCGTAGTTTGACTTGCTGATTGCAACGGTACCATTGGATCGGGTGGATTTGATGTATTTTTCGATTCAGCCCAATTTGATGAAAATAGCCGCTATTGGTTGAGAAGGCACTTCCAGCACATACATAAGTGAGCCGTCAAAAATGGTCTTTTGAATGTCATTTTTACCTATGGATTTTATGGCTTTTTCTGGCGTAGTTTGACGTGCTGATTGCAACGGTACCATTGGATCGGGTGGATTTGATGTATTTTTCGATTCAGCCCAATTTGATGGAAATAGCCAAAATTGACCGAAAATGCATTTTACCCTATACATAAGTGAGCCGTCAAAAATGGTCTTTTGAATGTCATTTTTACCTATGGATTTTATGGCTTTTTCTGGCGTAGTTTGACGTGCTGATTGCAACGGTACCATTGGATCGTGTGGATTTGATGTATTTTTCGATTCAGCCCAATTTGATGAAAATAGCCGCTATTGGTCGAGAAGGCACTTCCAGCACATACATAAGTGAGCCGTCAAAAATGGTCTTTTGAATGTCATTTTTACCTATGGATTTTATGGCTTTTTCTGGCGTAGTTTGACGTGCTGATTGCAACGGTACCATTGGATCGGGTGGATTTGATGTATTTTTCGATTCAGCCCAATTTGATGGAAATAGCCAAAATTGACTGAAAATGCATTTTTACCGCATACATAACTGAGCCGTCAAAAATGGTCTTTTGAATGTCATTTTTACCCATCGATTTTATGGCTTTTTCTGGCGTAGTTTGACGTGCTGATTGCAACGGTACCATTGGATCGGGTGGATTTGATGTATTTTTCGATTCAGCCCAATTTGATGAAAATAGCCGCTATTGGTCGAGAAGGCACTTCCAGCACATACATAAGTGAGCCGTCAAAAATGGTCTTTTGAATGTCATTTTTACCTATGGATTTTATGGCTTTTTCTGGCGTAGTTTGACGTGCTGATTGCAACGGTACCATCGGATTGGGTGGATTTGATGTATTTTTGATTCAGCCCAATTTGATGGAAATAGCCAAAATTGACCTAAAATGCATTTTTACTTCATACATAAGTGAGCCGTCAAAAATGGTCTTTTGAATGTCATTTTTACCTATGGATTTTATGGCTTTTTCTGGCGTAGTTTGACGTGCTGATTGCAACGGTACCATTGGATCGGGTGGATTTGATGTATTTTTCGATTCAGCCTAATTTGATGAAAATAGCCGCTATTGGTCGAGAAGGCACTTCCAGCACATACATAAGTGAGCCGTCACAAATGGTCTTTTGAATATCATTTCTACCTATGGATTTTATGGCTTTTTCTGGCGTAGTTTGACGTGCTGATTGCAACGGTACTGTTGGATCGGGTGGATTTGATGTATTTTTCGATTCAGCCCAATTTGATGGAAATAGCCAAAATTGACCTTAAATGCATTTTTACTGCATACATAAGTGAGCCGTCACAAATGGTCTTTTGAATATCATTTTTACCTATCGATTTTATGGCTTTTTCTGGCGTAGTTTGACGTGCTGATTGCAACGGTACCATTGGATCGGGTGGATTTGATGTATTTTTCGATTCAACCCAGTTTGATGAAAATAGCCGCTATTGGTCGAGAAGGCACTTCCAGCACATACATAAGTGAGCCTTCAAAAATGGTGTTTTGAATGTCATTTTTAGCTATGGATTTTATGGCTTTTTCTGGCGTAGTTTGACGTGCTGATTGCAACGGTACCATTGGATCGGGTGGATTTGATGTATTTTTCGATTCAGCCCAATTTGATGGAAATAGCCAAAATTGACCTAAAATGCATTTTTACTGCACACATAAGTGAGCCATCACAAATGGTCTTTTGAATGTCATTTTTACCTATGGATTTTATGGCTTTTTCTGGCGTAGTTTGACGTGCTGATTGCAACGGTACCGTTGGATCGGGTGGATTTGATGTATTTTTCGATTCAGCCCAATTTGATGAAATAGCCAAAATTGACCGAAAATGCATTTTTACCGCATACATAAGTGAGCCGTCAAAAATGGTCTTTTGAATGTCATTTTTAGCTATGGATTTTATGGCTTTTTCTGGCGTAGTTTGACGTGCTGATTGCAACGGTACCATTGGATCGGGTGGATTTGATGTATTTTTGAATTTAGCCCAATTTGATGGAAATAGCCAAAATTGACCTAAAATGCATTTTCACTGCATACATAAGTGAGCCGTCAAAAATGGTCTTTTGAATGTCATTTTTACCTATGGATTTTATGGCTTTTTCTGGTGTAGTTTGACTTGCTGATTGCAACGGTACCATTGGATCGGGTGGATTTGATGTATTTTTCGATTCAGCCCAATTTGATGAAAGTAGCCGCTATTGGTCGAGAAGGCACTTCCAGCACATACATAAGTGAGCCGTCACAAATGGTCTTTTGAATATCATTTCTACCTATGGATTTTATGGCTTTTTCTGGCGTAGTTTGACGTGCTGATTGCAACGGTACCGTTGGATCGGGTGGATTTGATGTATTTTTCGATTCAGCCCAATTTGATGGAAATAGCCAAAATTGACCTAAAATGCATTTTTACTGCATACATAATTGAGCCGTCACAAATGGTCTTTTGAATATCATTTTTACCTATCGATTTTATGGCTTTTTCTGGCGTAGTTTGACGTGCTGATTGCAACGGTACCATTGGATCGGGTGGATTTGATGTATTTTTCGATTCAGCCCAATTTGATGGAAATAGCCAAAATTAACCTAAAATGCATTTTTACTGCATACATAAGTGAGCCATCACAAATGGTCTTTTGAATATCATTTTTACCTTTCGATTTTATGGCTTTTTCTGGCGTAGTTTAACGTGCTGATTGCAACGGTACCTTTGGATCGTGTAGATTTGATGTATTTTTCGATTCAGCCCAATTTGATGGAAATAGCCAAAATTGACCTAAAATGCATTTTTACTGCATACATAAGTGAGCCGTCAAAAATGGTCTTTTGAATATCATTTTTACCTTTCGATTTTATGGCTTTTTCTGGCGTAGTTTGACGTGCTGATTGCAACGGTACCATTGGATCGGGTGGATTTGATGTATTTTTCGATTCAGCCCAATTTGATGAAAATAGCCGCTATTGGTCGAGAAGGCACTTCCAGCACATACATAAGTGAGCCGTCAAAAATGGTCTTTTGAATGTCATTTTTACCTATGGATTTTATGGCTTTTTCTGGCGTAGTTTGACGTGCTGATTGCAACGGTACCATTGGATCGGGTGGATTTGATGTATTTTTCGATTCAGCCCAATTTGATGGAAATAGCCAAAATTGACCTAAAATGCATTTTTACTGCATACATAAGTGAGCCGTCACAGATGGTCTTTTGAATATCATTTTTACCTATCGATTTTATGGCTTTTTCTGGCGTAGTTTGACGTGCTGATTGCAACGGTACCATTGGATCGGGTGGATTTGATGTATTTTTCGATTCAACCCAGTTTGATGAAAATAGCCGCTATTGGTCGAGAAGGCACTTCCAGCACATACATAAGTGAGCCTTCAAAAATGGTCTTTTGAATGTCATTTTTAGCTATGGATTTTATGGCTTTTTCTGGCGTAGTTTGACGTGCTGATTGCAACGGTACCATTGGATCGGGTGGATTTGATGTATTTTTCGATTCAGCCCAATTTGATGGAAATAGCCAAAATTGACCTAAAATGCATTTTTACTGCACACATAAGTGAGCCATCACAAATGGTCTTTTGAATGTCATTTTTACCTATGGATTTTATGGCTTTTTCTGGCGTAGTTTGACGTGCTGATTGCAACGGTACCGTTGGATCGGGTGGATTTGATGTATTTTTCGATTCAGCCCAATTTGATGAAATAGCCAAAATTGACCGAAAATGCATTTTTACCGCATACATAAGTGAGCCGTCAAAAATGGTCTTTTGAATGTCATTTTTAGCTATGGATTTTATGGCTTTTTCTGGCGTAGTTTGACGTGCTGATTGCAACGGTACCATTGGATCGGGTGGATTTGATGTATTTTTGAATTTAGCCCAATTTGATGGAAATAGCCAAAATTGACCTAAATGCATTTTCACTGCATACATAAGTGAGCCGTCAAAAATGGTCTTTTGAATGTCATTTTTACCTATGGATTTTATGGCTTTTTCTGGTGTAGTTTGACTTGCTGATTGCAACGGTACCATTGGATCGGGTGGATTTGATGTATTTTTCGATTCAGCCCAATTTGATGGAAATAGCCAAAATTGACCTAAAATGCATTTTTACTGCATACATAATTGAGCCGTCACAAATGGTCTTTTGAATATCATTTTTACCTATGGATTTTATGGCTTTTTCTGGCGTAGTTTGACGTACTGATTGCAACGGTACCATTGGATCGGGTGGATTTGATGTATTTTTCGATTCAGCCCAATTTGATGGAAATAGCCAAAATTGACCTAAAATGCATTTTTACTGCATACATAAGTGAGCCATCACAAATGGTCTTTTGAATATCATTTTTACCTTTCGATTTTATGGCTTTTTCTGGCGTAGTTTAACGTGCTGATTGCAACGGTACCTTTGGATCGTGTAGATTTGATGTATTTTTCGATTCAGCCCAATTTGATGGAAATAGCCAAAATTGACCTAAAATGCATTTTTACTGCATACATAAGTGAGCCGTCAAAAATGGTCTTTTGAATATCATTTTTACCTTTCGATTTTATGGCTTTTTCTGGCGTAGTTTGACGTGCTGATTGCAACGGTACCATTGGATCGGGTGGATTTGATGTATTTTTCGATTCAGCCCAATTTGATGAAAATAGCCGCTATTGGTCGAGAAGGCACTTCCAGCACATACATAAGTGAGCCGTCAAAAATGGTCTTTTGAATGTCATTTTTACCTATGGATTTTATGGCTTTTTCTGGCGTAGTTTGACGTGCTGATTGCAACGGTACCATTGGATCGGGTGGATTTGATGTATTTTTCGATTCAGCCCAATTTGATGGAAATAGCCAAAATTGACCTAAAATGCATTTTTACTGCATACATAAGTGAGCCGTCACAAATGGTCTTTTGAATATCATTTTTACCTATCGATTTTATGGCTTTTTCTGGCGTAGTTTGACGTGCTGATTGCAACGGTACCATTGGATCGGGTGGATTTGATGTATTTTTCGATTCAACCCAGTTTGATGAAAATAGCCGCTATTGGTCGAGAAGGCACTTCCAGCACATACATAAGTGAGCCTTCAAAAATGGTGTTTTGAATGTCATTTTTAGCTATGGATTTTATGGCTTTTTCTGGCGTAGTTTGACGTGCTGATTGCAACGGTACCATTGGATCGGGTGGATTTGATGTATTTTTCGATTCAGCCCAATTTGATGGAAATAGCCAAAATTGACCTAAAATGCATTTTTACTGCACACATAAGTGAGCCATCACAAATGGTCTTTTGAATGTCATTTTTACTATGGATTTTATGGCTTTTTCTGGCGTAGTTTGACGTGCTGATTGCAACGGTACCGTTGGATCGGGTGGATTTGATGTATTTTTCGATTCAGCCCAATTTGATGAAATAGCCAAAATTGACCGAAAATGCATTTTTACCGCATACATAAGTGAGCCGTCAAAAATGGTCTTTTGAATGTCATTTTTAGCTATGGATTTTATGGCTTTTTCTGGCGTAGTTTGACGTGCTGATTGCAACGGTACCATTGGATCGGGTGGATTTGATGTATTTTGAATTTAGCCCAATTTGATGGAAATAGCCAAAATTGACCTAAAATGCATTTTCACTGCATACATAAGTGAGCCGTCAAAAATGGTCTTTTGAATGTCATTTTTACCTATGGATTTTATGGCTTTTTCTGGTGTAGTTTGACTTGCTGATTGCAACGGTACCATTGGATCGGGTGGATTTGATGTATTTTTCGATTCAGCCCAATTTGATGAAAGTAGCCGCTATTGGTCGAGAAGGCACTTCCAGCACATACATAAGTGAGCCGTCAAAAATGGTCTTTTCAATGTCATTTTTACCTATGGATTTTATGGCTTTTTCTGGCGTAGTTTGACGTGCTGATTGCAACGGTACCATTGGATCGGGTGGATTTGATGTATTTTTCGATTCAGCCTAATTTGATGAAAATAGCCGCTATTGGTCGAGAAGGCACTTCCAGCACATACATAAGTGAGCCGTCACAAATGGTCTTTTGAATATCATTTCTACCTATGGATTTTATGGCTTTTTCTGGCGTAGTTTGACGTGCTGATTGCAACGGTACCGTTGGATCGGGTGGATTTGATGTATTTTTCGATTCAGCCCAATTTGATGGAAATAGCCAAAATTGACCTAAAATGCATTTTTACTGCATACATAAGTGAGCCGTCACAAATGGTCTTTTGAATGTCATTTTTAGCTATGGATTTTATGGCTTTTTCTGGCGTAGTTTGACGTGCTGATTGCAACGGTACCATTGGATCGGGTGGATTTGATGTATTTTTCGATTCAGCCCAATTTGATGGAAATAGCCAAAATTGACCTAAAATGCATTTTTACTGCATACATAAGTGAGCCGTCACAAATGGTCTTTTGAATATCATTTTTACCTATCGATTTTATGGCTTTTTCTGGCGTAGTTTGACGTGCTGATTGCAACGGTACCATTGGATCGGGTGGATTTGATGTATTTTTCGATTCAACCCAGTTTGATGAAAATAGCCGCTATTGGTCGAGAAGGCACTTCCAGCACATACATAAGTGAGCCTTCAAAAATGGTCTTTTGAATGTCATTTTTAGCTATGGATTTTATGGCTTTTTCTGGCGTAGTTTGACGTGCTGATTGCAACGGTACCATTGGATCGGGTGGATTTGATGTATTTTTCGATTCAGCCCAATTTGATGGAAATAGCCAAAATTGACCTAAAATGCATTTTTACTGCACACATAAGTGAGCCATCACAAATGGTCTTTTGAATGTCATTTTTACCTATGGATTTTATGGCTTTTTCTGGCGTAGTTTGACGTGCTGATTGCAACGGTACCGTTGGATCGGGTGGATTTGATGTATTTTTCGATTCAGCCCAATTTGATGAAATAGCCAAAATTGACCGACAATGCATTTTTACCGCATACATAAGTGAGCCGTCAAAAATGGTCTTTTGAATGTCATTTTTACCTATGGATTTTATGGCTTTTTCTGGCGTAGTTTGACGTGCTGATTGCAACGGTACCATTGGATCGGGTGGATTTGATGTATTTTTGAATTTAGCCCAATTTGATGGAAATAGCCAAAATTGACCTAAAATGCATTTTCACTGCATACATAAGTGAGCCGTCAAAAATGGTCTTTTGAATGTCATTTTTACCTATGGATTTTATGGCTTTTTCTGGTGTAGTTTGACTTGCTGATTGCAACGGTACCATTGGATCGGGTGGATTTGATGTATTTTTCGATTCAGCCCAATTTGATGAAAGTAGCCGCTATTGGTCGAGAAGGCACTTCCAGCACATACATAAGTGAGCCGTCAAAAATGGTCTTTTCAATGTCATTTTTACCTATGGATTTTATGGCTTTTTCTGGCGTAGTTTGACGTGCTGATTGCAACGGTACCATTGGATCGGGTGGATTTGATGTATTTTTCGATTCAGCCTAATTTGATGAAAATAGCCGCTATTGGTCGAGAAGGCACTTCCAGCACATACATAAGTGAGCCGTCACAAATGGTCTTTTGAATATCATTTCTACCTATGGATTTTATGGCTTTTTCTGGCGTAGTTTGACGTGCTGATTGCAACGGTACCATTGGATCGGGTGGATTTGATGTATTTTTCGATTCAGCCCAATTTGATGGAAATAGCCAAAATTGACCTAAAATGCATTTTTACTGCATACATAAGTGAGCCATCACAAATGGTCTTTTGAATATCATTTTTACCTTTCGATTTTATGGCTTTTTCTGGCGTAGTTTAACGTGCTGATTGCAACGGTACCTTTGGATCGTGTAGATTTGATGTATTTTTCGATTCAGCCCAATTTGATGGAAATAGCCAAAATTGACCTAAAATGCATTTTTACTGCATACATAAGTGAGCCGTCAAAAATGGTCTTTTGAATATCATTTTTACCTTTCGATTTTATGGCTTTTTCTGGCGTAGTTTGACGTGCTGATTGCAACGGTACCATTGGATCGGGTGGATTTGATGTATTTTTCGATTCAGCCCAATTTGATGAAAATAGCCGCTATTGGTCGAGAAGGCACTTCCAGCACATACATAAGTGAGCCGTCAAAAATGGTCTTTTGAATGTCATTTTTACCTATGGATTTCATGGCTTTTTCTGGCGTAGTTTGACGTGCTGATTGCAACGGTACCATTGGATCGGGTGGATTTTATGTATTTTTCAATTCAGCCCAATTTGATGGAAATAGCCAAAATTGACTGAAAATGCATTTTTACTGCATTCATAACTGAGCCATCAAAAATGGTCTTTTGAATGTCATTTTTACCCATCGATTTTATGGCTTTTTCTGGCGTAGTTTGACGTGCTGATTGCAACGGTACCATTGGATCGGGTGGATTTGATGTATTTTTCGATTCAGCCCAATTTGATGAAAATAGCTGCTATTGGTCGAGAAGGCACTCCCAGCACATACATAAGTTAGCCGTCAAAAATGGTCTTTTGAATGTCATTTTTACCTATCGATTTTATGGCTTTTTCTGGCGTAGTTTGACGTGCTGATTGCAACGGTACCATTGGATCGGGTGGATTTGATGTATTTTTCGATTCAGCCCAATTTGATGGAAATAGACAAAATCTACCTAAAATGCATTTTTACTGCATACATAAGTGAGCCGTCAAAAATGGTCTTTTGAATATCATTTTTACCTATGGATTTTATGGCTTTTTTTGGCGTAGTTTGACGTGCTGATTGCAACGGTACCATTGGATCGGGTGGATTTGATGTATTTTTCGATTCAGCCCAATTTGATGAAAATAGCCGCTATTGGTCGAGAAGGCACTTCCAGCACATACATAAGTGAGCCGTCAAAAATGGTCTTTTGAATGTCATTTTTACACATCGATTTTATGGCTTTTTCTGGCGTAGTTTGACGTGCTGATTGCAACAGTACCATTGGATCGGGTGGATTTGATGTATTTTTCGATTCAGCCCAATTTGATGGAAACAACTATATTGACCGATACTGCATTTTTACTGCATACATAAGTGAGCCGTCAAAAATGGTCTTTTGAATGTCATTTTTACCTATGGATTTTATGGCTTTTCCTGGCGTAGTTTGACGTGCTGATTGCAACAGTACCATTGGATCGGATGGATTTGATGTATTTTTCGATTCAGCCCAATTTGATGAAAATAGCCGCTATTGGTCGAGAAGGCACTTCCAGCACATACATAAGTGAGCCGTCAAAAATGGTCTTTTGAATGTCATTTTTACCTATGGATTTTATGGCTTTTTCTGGCGTAGTTTGACGTGCTGATTGCAACGGTACCATTGGATTGGGTGGATTTGATGTATTTTTCGATTCAGCCCAATTCGATGGAAATAGCCAAAATTGAACTAAAATGCATTTTTACTGCATACATAAGTGAGCCGTCAAAAATGGTCTTTTGAATGTCATTTTTACCTATGGATTTTATGGCTTTTTCTGGCGTAGTTTGACGTGCTGATTGCAACGGTAACATTGGATCGGGTGGATTTGATATATTTTTCGATTCAGCCCAATTTGATGAAAATAGCCGCTATTGGTCGAGAAGGCACTTCCAGCACATACATAAGTGAGCCGTCAAAAATGGTCTTTTGAATGTAATTTTTACCTATGGATTTTATGGCTTTTTCTGGCGTAGTTTGACGTGCTGATTGCAACGGTACCATTGGATCGGGTGGATTCGATGTATTTTTCGATTCAGCCCAATTTGATGGAAATAGCCAATATTGACCAAAAATGCATTTTTACTGCATACATAAGTGAGCCGTCAAAAATGGTCTTTTGAATGTCATTTTTACCTATGGATTTTATGGCTTTTTCTGGCGTAGTTTGACGTGCTGATTGCAACGGTACCATTGGATCGGGTGGATTTGCTGTATTTTTCGATTCAGCCAAATTTGACGGAAATAGCCAATATTGACCGAAAATGCATTTTTACCGCATACATAACTGAGCTGTCAAAAATGGTCTTTTGAATGTCATTTTTACCTATCGATTTTATGGCTTTTTCTGGCATAGTTTGACGTGCTGATTGCAACGGTACCATTGGATCGGGTGGATTTGATGTATTTTTCGATTCAGCCCAATTTGATGGAAATAGCCAATATTGACCAAAAATGCATTTTTACCGCATACATAAGTGAGCCGTCAAAAATGGTCTTTTGAATGTCATTTTTACCTATGGATTTTATGGCTTTTTCTGGCGTAGTTTGACGTGCTGATTGCAACGGTACGATTGGATCGGGTGGATTTGATGTATTTTTCGATTCAGCCCAATTTGATGGAAATAGCCAAAATTGACCTAAAATGCATTTTTACCGCATACATAAGTGAGCCGTCAAAAATGGTCTTTTGAATGTCATTTTTAGCTATGGATTTTATGGCTTTTTCTGGCGTAGTTTGACGTGCTGATTGCAACGGTACCATTGGATCAGATGGATTTGATGTATTTTTCGATTCAGCCCAATTTGATGAAAATAGCCGCTATTGGTCGAGAAGGCACTTCCAGCACATACATAAGTGAGCCGTCAAAAATGGTCTTTTGAATGTCATTTTTACACATCGATTTTATGGCTTTTTCTGGCGTAGTTTGACGTGCTGATTGCAACGGTACCATTGGATCGGGTGGATTTGATGTATTTTTCGATTCAGCCCAATTTGATGAAAATAGCCAAAATTGACCTAAAATGCATTTTTACTGCATACATAAGTGAGCCGTCAAAAATGGTCTTTTGAATGTCATTTTTACCTATCGATTTTATGGCTTTTTCTGGCGTAGTTTGACGTGCTGATTGCAACAGTACCATTGGATCGGGTGGATTTGATGTATTTTTCGATTCAGCCCAATTTGATGAAAATAGCTGCTATTGGTCGAGAAGGCACTTCCAGCACATACATAAGTGAGCCGTCAAAAATGGTCTTTTGAATGTCATTCTTACCTATCGATTTTATGGCTTTTTCTGGCGTAGTTTGACGTGCTGATTGCAACGGTACCATTGGATCGGGTGGATTTGATGTATTTTTCGATTCAGCCCAATTTGATGAAAATAACTATATTGACCAAAACTGCATTTTTACAGCATACATAAGTGAGCCGTCAAAAATGGTCTTTTGAATGTCATTTTTACCTACCGATTTTATGGCTTTTTCTGGCGTAGTTTGACGTGCTGATTGCAACGGTACCATTGGATCGGGTGGATTTGATGTATTTTTCGATTCAGCCCAATTTGATGAAAATAGCCGCTATTGGTCGAGAAGGCACTTCCAGCACATACATAAGTGAGCCGTCAAAAATGGTCTTTTGAATGTCATTTTTACCTATGGATTTTATGGCTTTTTCTGGCGTAGTTTGACGTGCTGATTGCAACGGTACCATTGGATTAGGTGGATTATGTATTTTTCGATTCAGCCCAATTTGATGGAAATAGCCAATATTGACCGAAAATGCATTTTTACCGCATACATAAGTGAGCCGTCAAAAATGGTCTTTTGAATGTCATTTTTACCTATGGATTTTATGGCTTTTTCTGGCGTAGTTTGACGTGCTGATTGCAACGGTACCATTGGATCGGGTGGATTTGATGTATTTTTTGATTCAGCCCAATTTGATGAAAATAGCCGCTATTGGTCGAGAAGGCACTTCCAGCACATACATAAGTGAGCCGTCAAAAATGGTCTTTTGAATGTCATTTTTACCTATGGATTTTATGGCTTTTTCTGGCGTAGTTTGACGTGCTGATTGCAACGGTACCATTGGATCGGGTGGATTTGATGTATTTTTCGATTCAGCCCAATTTGATGAAAATAGCCAAAATTGACATAAAATGCATTTTTACTGCATACATAAGTGAGCCGTCAAAAATGGTCTTTTGAATGTCATTTTTACCTATCGATTTTATGGCTTTTTCTGGCGTAGTTTGACGTGCTGATTGCAACAGTACCATTGGATCGGGTGGATTTGATGTATTTTTCGATTCAGCCCAATTTGATGAAAATAGCTGCTATTGGTCGAGAAGGCACTTCCAGCACATACATAAGTGAGCCATCAAAAATGGTCTTTTGAATGTCATTCTTACCTATCGATTTTATGGCTTTTTCTGGCGTAGTTTGACGTGCTGATTGCAACGGTACCATTGGATCGGGTGGATTTGATGTATTTTTCGATTCAGCCCAATTTGATGGAAATAACTATATTGACCAAAACTGCATTTTTACAGCATACATAAGTGAGCCGTCAAAAATGGTCTTTTGAATGTCATTTTTACCTACCGATTTTATGGCTTTTTCTGGCGTAGTTTGACGTGCTGATTGCAACGGTACCATTGGATCGGGTGGATTTGATGTATTTTTCGATTCAGCCCAATTTGATGAAAATAGCCGCTATTGGTCGAGAAGGCACTTCCAGCACATACATAAGTGAGCCGTCAAAAATGGTCTTTTGAATGTCATTTTTACCTATGGATTTTATGGCTTTTTCTGGCGTAGTTTGACGTGCTGATTGCAACGGTACCATTGGATCGGGTGGATTTGCTGTATCTTCCGATTCAGCCAAATTTGATGGAAATAGCCAATATTGACCGAAAATGCATTTTTACCGCATACATAAGTGAGCCGTCAAAAATGGTCTTTTGAATGTCATTTTTACCTATGGATTTTATGGCTTTTTCTGGCGTAGTTTGACGTGCTGATTGCAACGGTACCATTGGATCGGGTGGATTTGCTGTATTTTTCGATTCTGCCCAATTTGATGGAAATAGCCAAAATTGACCTAAAATGCATTTTTACTGCATACATAAGTGAGCCGTCAAAAATGGTCTTTTGAATGTCATTTTTACCTATGGATTTTATGGCTTTTTCTGGCGTAGTTTGACGTGCTGATTGCAACGGTACCATTGGATTGGGTGGATTTGATGTATTTTTCGATTCAGCCCAATTTGATGGAAATTGCCAATATTGACCAAAAATGCATTTTTACCGCATACATAAGTGAGCCGTCAAAAATGGTCTTTTGAATGTCATTTTTAGCTATGGATTTTATGGCTTTTTCTTGCGTAGTTTGACGTGCTGATTGCAACGGTACCATTGGATCGGGTGGATTTGATGTATTTTTCGATTCAGCCCAATTTGATGAAAATAGCCGCTATTGGTCGAGAAGGCACTTCCAGCACATACATAGGTGAGCCGTCAAAAATGGTCTTTTGAATGTCATTTTTACCTATGGATTTTATGGCTTTTTCTGGCGTAGTTTGACGTGCTGATTGCAACGGTACCATTGGATCGGGTGGATTTGCTGTATTTTCCGATTCAGCCAAATTTGATGGAAATAGCCAATATTGACCGAAAATGCATTTTTACCGCATACATAAGTGAGCCGTCAAAAATGGTCTTTTGAATGTCATTTTTACCTATGGATTTTATGGCTTTTTCTGGCGTAGTTTGACGTGCTGATTGCAACGGTACCATTGGATCGGGTGGATTTGCTGTATTTTTCGATTCTGCCCAATTTGATGGAAATAGCCAAAATTGACCTAAAATGCATTTTTACTGCATACATAAGTGAGCCGTCAAAAATGGTCTTTTGAATGTCATTTTTACCTATGGATTTTATGGCTTTTTCTGGCGTAGTTTGACGTGCTGATTGCAACGGTACCATTGGATTGGGTGGATTTGATGTATTTTTCGATTCAGCCCAATTTGATGAAAATAGCCGCAATTGGTCGAGAAGGCACTTCCAGCACATACATAAGTGAGCCGTCAAAAATGGTCTTTTGAATGTCATTTTTAGCTATGGATTTTATGGCTTTTTCTTGCGTAGTTTGACGTGCTGATTGCAACGGTACCATTGGATCGGGTGGATTTGATGTATTTTTCGATTCAGCCCAATTTGATGAACATAGCCGCTATTGGTCGAGAAGGCACTTCCAGCACATACATAAGTGAGCCGTCAAAAATGGTCTTTTGAATGTCATTTTTACCTTTGGATTTTATGGCTTTTTCTGGCGTAGTTTGACGTGCTGATTGCAACGGTACCATTGGATTGGGTGGATTTGATGTATTTTTCGATTCAGCCCAATTTGATGGAAATAGCCAAAATTGACCTAAAATGCATTTTTACTGCATACATAAGTGAGCCGTCAAAAATGGTCTTTTGAATGTCATTTTTAGCTATGGATTTTATGGCTTTTTCTGGCGTAGTTTGACGTGCTGATTGCAACAGTACCATTGGATCGGGTGGATTTGATATATTTTTCGATTAAGCCCAATTTGATGAAAATAGCCGCTATTGGTCGAAAAGGCACTTCCAGCACATACATAAGTGAGCCGTCAAAAATGGTCTTTTGAATGTCATTTTTACCTATGGAATTTATGGCTTCTTCTGGCGTAGTTTGACGTGCTGATTGCAACGGTACCATTGGATCGGGTGGATTTGCTGTATTTTTCGATTCTGCCCAATTTGATGGAAATAGCCAAAATTGACCTAAAATGCATTTTTACTGCATACATAATTGAGCCGTCAAAAATGGTCTTTTGAATGTCATTTTTACCTATGGATTTTATGGCTTTTTCTGGCGTAGTTTGACGTGCTGATTGCAACGGTACCATTGGATCGGGTGGATTTGATGTATTTTTCGATTCAGCCCAATTTGATGAAAATAGCCGCAATTGGTCGAGAAGGCACTTCCAGCACATACATAACTGAGCCGTCAAAAATGGTGATTTGAATGTCATTTTTAGCTATGGATTTTATGGCTTTTTCTTGCGTAGTTTGACGTGCTGATTGCAACGGTACCATTGGATCGGGTGGATTTGATGTATTTTTTGATTCAGCCCAATTTGATGAAAATAGCCGCTATTGGTCGAGAAGGCACTTCCAGCACATACATAAGTGAGCTGTCAAAAATGGTCTTTTGAATGTCATTTTTACCTTTGGATTTTATGGCTTTTTCTGGCGTAGATTGACGTGCTGATTGCAACGGTACCATTGGATTGGGTGGATTTGATGTATTTTTCGATTCAGCCCAATTTGATGGAAATAGCCAAAATTGACCTAAAATGCATTTTTACTGCATACATAAGTGAGCCGTCAAAAATGGTCTTTTGAATGTCATTTTTAGCTATGGATTTTATGGCTTTTTCTGGCGTAGTTTGACGTGCTGATTGCAACGGTACCATTGGATCGGGTGGATTTGATATATTTTTCGATTAAGCCCAATTTGATGAAAATAGCCGCTATTGGTCGAAAAGGCACTTCCAGCACATACATAAGTGAGCCGTCAAAAATGGTCTTTTGAATGTCATTTTTACCTATGGATTTTATGGCTTTTTCTGGCGTAGTTTGACGTGCGTATTGCAACGGTACCATTGGATCGGGTGGATTTGCTGTATTTTTCGATTCTGCCCAATTTGATGGAAATAGCCAAAATTGACCTAAAATGCATTTTTACTGCATACATAAGTGAGCCGTCAAAAATGGTCTTTTGCATGTCATTTTTACCTATGGATTTTATGGCTTTTTCTGGCGTAGTTTGACGTGCTGATTGCAACGGTACCATTGGATCGGGTGGATTTGATGTATTTTTCGATTCAGCCCAATTTGATGAAAATAGCCGCAATTGGTCGAGAAGGCACTTCCAGCATATACATAAGTGAGCCGTCAAAAATGGTCTTTTGAATGTCATTTTTACCTATCGATTTTATGGCTTTTTCTGGCGTAGTTTGACGTGCTGATTGCAACGGTACCATTGGATCGGGTGGATTTGATGTATTTTTCGATTCAGCCCAATTTGATAGAAATAGCCAAAATTGACGTAAAATGCATTTTTACTGCATACATAAGTGAGCCGTCAAAAATAGTCTTTTGAATGTCATTTTTACCTATGGATTTTATGGCTTTTTCTGGCGTAGTTTGACGTGCTGATTGCAACGGTACCATTGGATCGGGTGGATTTGATGTATTTTTCGATTCAGCCCAATTTGATGAAAATAGCCGCTATTGGTCGAGAAGGCACTTCCAGCACATACATAAGTGAGCCGTCACAAATGGTCTTTTGAATGTCATTTTTACCTATCGATTTTATGGCTTTTTCTGGCGTAGTTTGACGTGCTGATTGCAACGGTACCATTGGATCGGGTGGATTTGATGTATTTTTCGATTCAGCCCAATTTGATGGAAATAACTATATTGACCGAAACTGCATTTTTACAGCATACATAAGTGAGTCGTCGAAAATGGTCTTTTGAATGTCATTTTTACCTATCGATTTTATGGCTTTTTCTGGCGTAGTTTGACGTGCTGATTGCAACGGTACAATTGGATCGGGTGGATTTGATGTATTTTTCGATTCAGCCCAATTTGATGAAAATACCCGCTATTGGTCGAAAAGGCACTTCCAGCACATACATAAGTGAGCCGTCAAAAATGGTCTTTTGAATGTCATTTTTACCTATGGATTTTATGGCTTTTTCTGGCGTAGTTTGACGTGCGTATTGCAACGGTACCATTGGATCGGGTGGATTTGCTGTATTTTTCGATTCTGCCCAATTTGATGGAAATAGCCAAAATTGACCTAAAATGCATTTTTACTGCATACATAAGTGAGCCGTCAAAAATGGTCTTTTGCATGTCATTTTTACCTATGGATTTTATGGCTTTTTCTGGCGTAGTTTGACGTGCTGATTGCAACGGTACCATTGGATCGGGTGGATTTGATGTATTTTTCGATTCAGCCCAATTTGATGAAAATAGCCGCAATTGGTCGAGAAGGCACTTCCAGCATATACATAAGTGAGCCGTCAAAAATGGTCTTTTGAATGTCATTTTTACCTATGGATTTTATGGCTTTTTCTGGCGTAGTTTGACGTGCTGATTGCAACGGTACCATTGGATCGGGTGGATTTGATGTATTTTTCGATTCAGCCCAATTTGATAGAAATAGCCAAAATTGACGTAAAATGCATTTTTACTGCATACATAAGTGAGCCGTCAAAAATAGTCTTTTGAATGTCATTTTTACCTATGGATTTTATGGCTTTTTCTGGCGTAGTTTGACGTGCTGATTGCAACGGTACCATTGGATCGGGTGGATTTGATGTATTTTTCGATTCAGCCCAATTTGATGAAAATAGCCGCTATTGGTCGAGAAGGCACTTCCAGCACATACATAAGTGAGCCGTCACAAATGGTCTTTTGAATGTCATTTTTACCTATCGATTTTATGGCTTTTTCTGGCGTAGTTTGACGTGCTGATTGCAACGGTACCATTGGATCGGGTGGATTTGATGTATTTTTCGATTCAGCCCAATTTGATGGAAATAACTATATTGACCGAAACTGCATTTTTACAGCATACATAAGTGAGTCGTCGAAAATGGTCTTTTGAATGTCATTTTTACCTATCGATTTTATGGCTTTTTCTGGCGTAGTTTGACGTGCTGATTGCAACGGTACAATTGGATCGGGTGGATTTGATGTATTTTTCGATTCAGCCCAATTTGATGAAAATACCCGCTATTGGTCGAGAAGGCACTTCCAGCACATACATAAGTTAGCCGTCAAAAATGGTCTTTTGAATGTCATTTTTACCTATGGATTTTATGGCTTTTTCTGGCGTAGTTTGACGTGCTGATTGCAACGGTACCATTGGATTGGGTGGATTTGATGTATTTTTCGATTCAGCCCAATTTGATGGAAATAGCCAAAATTGACCTAAAATGCATTTTTACTGCATACATAAGTGAGCCGTCAAAAATGGTCTTTTGAATGTCATTTTTACCTATGGATTTTATGGCTTTTTCTGGCGTAGTTTGACGTGCTGATTGCAACGGTACCATTGGATCGGGTGGATTTGATGTATTTTTCGATTCAGCCCAATTTGATGAAAATAGCCGCAATTGGTCGAGAAGGCACTTCCAGCACATACATAACTGAGCCGTCAAAAATGGTGATTTGAATGTCATTTTTAGCTATGGATTTTATGGCTTTTTCTTGCGTAGTTTGACGTGCTGATTGCAACGGTACCATTGGATCGGGTGGATTTGATGTATTTTTTGATTCAGCCCAATTTGATGAAAATAGCCGCTATTGGTCGAGAAGGCACTTCCAGCACATACATAAGTGAGCTGTCAAAAATGGTCTTTTGAATGTCATTTTTACCTTTGGATTTTATGGCTTTTTCTGGCGTAGATTGACGTGCTGATTGCAACGGTACCATTGGATTGGGTGGATTTGATGTATTTTTCGATTCAGCCCAATTTGATGGAAATAGCCAAAATTGACCTAAAATGCATTTTTACTGCATACATAAGTGAGCCGTCAAAAATGGTCTTTTGAATGTCATTTTTAGCTATGGATTTTATGGCTTTTTCTGGCGTAGTTTGACGTGCTGATTGCAACGGTACCATTGGATCGGGTGGATTTGATATATTTTTCGATTAAGCCCAATTTGATGAAAATAGCCGCTATTGGTCGAAAAGGCACTTCCAGCACATACATAAGTGAGCCGTCAAAAATGGTCTTTTGAATGTCATTTTTACCTATGGATTTTATGGCTTTTTCTGGCGTAGTTTGACGTGCGTATTGCAACGGTACCATTGGATCGGGTGGATTTGCTGTATTTTTCGATTCTGCCCAATTTGATGGAAATAGCCAAAATTGACCTAAAATGCATTTTTACTGCATACATAAGTGAGCCGTCAAAAATGGTCTTTTGCATGTCATTTTTACCTATGGATTTTATGGCTTTTTCTGGCGTAGTTTGACGTGCTGATTGCAACGGTACCATTGGATCGGGTGGATTTGATGTATTTTTCGATTCAGCCCAATTTGATGAAAATAGCCGCAATTGGTCGAGAAGGCACTTCCAGCATATACATAAGTGAGCCGTCAAAAATGGTCTTTTGAATGTCATTTTTACCTATGGATTTTATGGCTTTTTCTGGCGTAGTTTGACGTGCTGATTGCAACGGTACCATTGGATCGGGTGGATTTGATGTATTTTTCGATTCAGCCCAATTTGATAGAAATAGCCAAAATTGACGTAAAATGCATTTTTACTGCATACATAAGTGAGCCGTCAAAAATAGTCTTTTGAATGTCATTTTTACCTATGGATTTTATGGCTTTTTCTGGCGTAGTTTGACGTGCTGATTGCAACGGTACCATTGGATCGGGTGGATTTGATGTATTTTTCGATTCAGCCCAATTTGATGAAAATAGCCGCTATTGGTCGAGAAGGCACTTCCAGCACATACATAAGTGAGCCGTCACAAATGGTCTTTTGAATGTCATTTTTACCTATCGATTTTATGGCTTTTTCTGGCGTAGTTTGACGTGCTGATTGCAACGGTACCATTGGATCGGGTGGATTTGATGTATTTTTCGATTCAGCCCAATTTGATGGAAATAACTATATTGACCGAAACTGCATTTTTACAGCATACATAAGTGAGCCGTCGAAAATGGTCTTTTGAATGTCATTTTTACCTATCGATTTTATGGCTTTTTCTGGCGTAGTTTGACGTGCTGATTGCAACGGTACCATTGGATCGGGTGGATTTGATGTATTTTTCGATTCAGCCCAATTTGATGAAAATACCCGCTATTGGTCGAGAAGGCACTTCCAGCACATACATAAGTTAGCCGTCAAAAATGGTCTTTTGAATGTCATTTTTACCTATGGATTTTATGGCTTTTTCTGGCGTAGTTTGACGTGCTGATTGCAACGGTACCATTGGATTGGGTGGATTTGATGTATTTTTCGATTCAGCCCAATTTGATGGAAATAGCCAAAATTGACCTAAAATGCATTTTTACTGCATACATAAGTGAGCCGTCAAAAATGGTCTTTTGAATGTCATTTTTACCTATGGATTTTATGGCTTTTTCTGGCGTAGTTTGACGTGCTGATTGCAACGGTACCATTGGATCGGGTGGATTTGATATATTTTTCGATTAAGCCCAATTTGATGAAAATAGCCGCAATTGGTCGAGAAGGCACTTCCAGCACATACATAAGTGAGCCGTCAAAAATGGTCTTTTGAATGTCATTTTTACCTATGGATTTTATGGCTTTTTCTGGCGTAGTTTGACGTGCTGATTGCAACGGTACCATTGGATCGGGTGGATTTGATGTATTTTTCGATTCAGCCCAATTTGATGAAAATAGCCAAAATTGACCTAAAATGCATTTTTACTGCATACATAAGTGAGCCGTCAAAAATGGTCTTTTGAATGTCATTTTTACCTATGGATTTTATGGCTTTTTCTGGCGTAGTTTGACGTGCTGATTGCAACGGTACCATTGGATTGGGTGGATTTGATGTATTTTTCGATTCAGCCCAATTTGATGAAAATAGCCAAAATTGACCTGAAATGCATTTTTACTGCATACATAAGTGAGCCGTCAAAAATGGTCTTTTGAATGTCATTTTTAGCTATGGATTTTATGGCTTTTTCTGGCGTAGTTTGACGTGCTGATTGCAATGGAATCATTGGATCGGGTGGATTTGATATATTTTTCAATTCAGCCCAATTTGATGAAAATAGCCGCTATTAGTCGAGAAGGCACTTCCAGCACATACATAAGTGAGCCGTCAAAAATGGTCTTTTGAATGTCATTTTTACCTATCGATTTTATGGCTTTTTCTGGCGTAGTTTGACGTGCTGATTGCAACAGTACCATTGGATTGGGTGGATTTGATGTATTTTTCGATTCAGCCCAATTCGATGAAAATAGCCGCTATTGGTCGAGAAGGCACTTCCAGCACATACATAAGTGAGCCGTCACAAATGGTCTTTTGAATGTCATTTTTACCTATCGATTTTATGGCTTTTTCTGGCGTAGTTTGACGTGCTGATTGCAACGGTATCATTGGATCGGATGGATTTGATGTATTTTTCGATTCAGCCCAATTTGATGGAAATAGCCAATATTGACCGAAAATGCATTTTTACTGCATACATAACTGAGCCGTCAAAAATGGTCTTTTGAATGTCATTTTTACCTATCGATTTTATGGCTTTTTCTGGCATAGTTTGACGTGCTGATTGCAACGGTACCATTGGATCGGGTGGATTTGATGTATTTTTCGATTCAGCCAAATTTGATGGAAATAGCCAATATTGACCAAAAATGCATTTTTACCGCATACATAAGTGCGCTCTCAAAAATGGTCTTTTGAATGTCATTTTTACCTATGGATTTTATGGCTTTTTCTGGCGTAGTTTGACGTGCTGATTGCAACGGTACCATTGGATCGGGTGGATTTGCTGTATTTTTCGATTCAGCCCAATTTGATGGAAATAGCCAAAATTGACGTAAAATGCATTTTTACTGCATACATAAGTGAGCCGTCAAAAATGGTCTTTTGAATGTCATTTTTACCTATGGATTTTATGGCTTTTTCTGGCATAGTTTGACGTGCTGATTGCAACAGTACCATTGGATCGGGTGGATTTGATGTATTTTTCGATTCAGCCAAATTTGATGGAAATAGCCAATATTGACCAAAAATGCATTTTTACCGCATACATAAGTGCGCTCTCAAAAATGGTCTTTTGAATGTCATTTTTACCTATGGATTTTATGGCTTTTTCTGGCGTAGTTTGACGTGCTGATTGCAACGGTACCATTGGATCGGGTGGATTTGCTGTATTTTTCGATTCAGCCCAATTTGATGAAAATAGCCAAAATTGACCTAAAATGCATTTTTACTGCATACATAAGTGAGCCGTCAAAAATGGTCTTTTGAATGTCATTTTTACCTATCGATTTTATGGCTTTTTCTTGCGTAGTTTGACATGCTGATTGCAACGGTAACATTGGATCGGGTGGATTTGATGTATTTTTCGATTCAGCCCAATTTGATGAAAATAGCTGCTATTGGTCGAGAAGGCACTTCCAGCACATACATAAGTGAGCCGTCAAAAATGGTCTTTTGAATGTCATTTTTACCTTTGGATTTTATGGCTTTTTCTGGCGTAGTTTGACGTGCTGATTGCAACGGTACCATTGGATTGGGTGGATTTGATGTATTTTTCGATTCAGCCCAATTTGATGGAAATAGCCAAAATTGACCTAAAATGCATTTTTACTGCATACATAAGTGAGCCGTCAAAAATGGTCTTTTGAATGTCATTTTTACCTATGGATTTTATGGCTTTTTCTGGCGTAGTTTGACGTGCTGATTGCAACGGTACCATTGGATCGGGTGGATTTGATATATTTTTCGATTAAGCCCAATTTGATGAAATTAGCCGCTATTGGTCGAGAAGGCACTTCAAGCACATATATAAGTGAGCCGTCAAAAATGGTCTTTTGAATGTCATTTTTACCTATGGATTTTATGGCTTTTTCTGGCGTAGTTTGACGTGCTGATTGCAACGGTACCATTGGATCGGGTGGATTTGATGTATTTTTCGATTCAGCCCAATTTGATGGAAATAGCCAAAATTGACCTAAAATGCATTTTTACTGCATACATAAGTGAGCCGTCAAAAATGGTCTTTTGAATGTCATTTTTACCTATGGATTTTATGGCTTTTTCTGGCGTAGTTTGACGTGCTGATTGCAACGGTACCATTGGATTGGGTGGATTTGCTGTATTTTCCGATGGATTTTATGGCTTTTTCTGGCGTAGTTTGACGTGCTGATTGCAACAGTACCATTGGATCGGGTGGATTTGATGTATTTTTCGATTCAGCCAAATTCGATGAAAATAGCAGCTATTGGTCGAGAAGGCACTTCCAGCACATACATAAGTGAGCCGTCACAAATGGTTTTTTGAATGTCATTTTTACCTATCGATTTTATGGCTTTTTCTGGCGTAGTTTGACGTGCTGATTGCAACGGTATCATTGGATCGGGTGGATTTGCTGTATTTTTCGATTCAGCCAAATTTGATGGAAATAGCCAATATTGACCGAAAATGCATTTTTACCGCATACATAACTGAGCCGTCAAAAATGGTCTTTTGAATGTCATTTTTACCTATCGATTTTATGGCTTTTTCTGGCATAGTTTGACGTGCTGATTGCAACGGTACCATTGGATCGGGTGGATTTGATGTATTTTTCGATTCAGCCCAATTTGATGGAAATAGCAAATATTGACCAAAAATGCATTTTTACCGCATAAATAAGTGCGCTCTCAAAAATGGTCTTTTGAATGTCATTTTTACCTATGGATTTTATGGCTTTTTCTGGCGTAGTTTGACGTGCTGATTGCAACCGTACCATTGGATCGGGTGGATTTGATGTATTTTTCGATTCAGCCCAATTTGATGGAAATAGCCAAAATTGACGTAAAATGCATTTTTACCGCATACATAAGTGAGCCGTCAAAAATGGTCTTTTGAATGTCATTTTTAGCTATGGATTTTATGGCTTTTTCTTGCGTAGTTTGACGTGCTGATTGCAACGGTACCATTGGATCGGGTGGATTTGATGTATTTTTCGATTCAGCCCAATTTGATGAAAATAGCCGCTATTGGTCGAGAAGGCACTTCCAGCACATACATAAGTGAGCCATCAAAAATGGTCTTTTGAATGTCATTTTTACCTATCGATTTTATGGCTTTTTCTGGCGTAGTTTGACGTGCTGATTGCAACCGTACCATTGGATTGGGTGGATTTGATGTATTTTTCGATTCAGCCCAATTTGATGGAAATAGCCAAAATTGACGTAAAATGCATTTGAATGACTTTTGAATGTCATTTTTACCTATGGATTTTATGGCTTTTTCTGGCGTAGTTTGACGTGCTGATTGCAACGGTACCATTGGATCGGGTGGATTTGATGTATTTTTCAATTCAGCCCAATTTGATGAAAATAGCCAAAATTGACCTAAAATGCATTTTTACTGCATACATAAGTGAGCCGTCAAAAATGGTCTTTTGAATGTCATTTTTACCTATCGATTTTATGGCTTTTTCTGGTGTAGTTTGACGTGCTGATTGCAACGGTACCATTGGATCGGGTGGATTCGAAATATTTTTCGATTCAGCCCAATTTGATGAAAATAGCTGCTATTGGTCGAGAAGGCACTTCCAGCACATACATAAGTGAGCCGTCAAAAATGGTCTTTTGAATGTCATTTTCACCTATGGATTTTATGGCTTTTTCTGGCGTAGTTTTACGTGCTGATTGCAACAGTACCATTGGATCGGGTGGATTTGATGTATTTTTCGATTCAGCCCAATTTGATGGAAATAGTCAATATTGACCAAAAATGCATTTTTACTGCATACATAAGTGAGCCGTCAAAAATGGTCTTTTGAATGTCATTTTCACCTATGGATTTTATGGCTTTTTCTGGCGTAGTTTGACGTGCTGATTGCAACGGTACCATTGCATCGGGTGGATATGATGTATTTTTCGATTCAGCCCAATTTGATGAAAATAGCCGCTATTGGTCGAGAAGGCACTTCCAGCACATACATAAGTGAGCCGTCAAAAATGGTCTTTTGAATGTCATTTTTACCTATGGATTTTATGGCTTTTTCTGGCGTAGTTTGACGTGCTGATTGCAACGGTACCATTGGATCGGGTGGATTTGATGTATTTTTCGATTTAGCCCAAGTTGATGAAAAAAGCCAAAATTGACGTAAAATGCATTTTTACTGCATACATAAGTGAGCCGTCAAAAATGGTCTTTTGAATGTCATTTTTACCTATGGATTTTATTGCTTTTTCTGGCGTAGTTTGACGTGCTGATTGCAACGGTACCATTGGATTGGGTGGATTTGATGTATTTTTCGATTCAGCCCAATTTGATGAAAATAGCCGCTATTGGTCGAGAAGGCACTTCCAGCACATACATAAGTGAGCCGTCAAAAATGGTCTTTTGAATGTCATTTTTACCTATGGATTTTATGGCTTTTTCTGGCGTAGTTTGACGTGCTGATTGCAACGGTACCATTGGATCGGGTGGATTTGATGTATTTTTCGATTTAGCCCAAGTTGATGAAAATAGCCAAAATTGACCTAAAATGCATTATTACTGCATACATAAGTGAGCCGTCAAAAATGGTCTTTTGAATGTCATTTTCACCTATGGATTTTATGGCTTTTTCTGGCGTAGTTTGACGTGCTGATTGCAACGGTACCATTGCATCGGGTGGATTTGATGTATTTTTCGATTCAGCCCAATTTGATGAAAATAGCCGCTATTGGTCGAGAAGGCACTTCCAGCACATACATAAGTGAGCTGTCAAAAATGGTCTTTTGAATGTCATTTTTACCTATGGATTTTATGGCTTTTTCTGGCGTAGTTTGACGTGCTGATTGCAACCGTACCATTGGATTGGGTGGATTTGATGTATTTTCGATTCAGCCCAATTTGATGAAAATAGCTGCTATTGGTCGAGAAGGCACTTCCAGCACATACATAAGTGAGCCGTCAAAAATGGTCTTTTGAATGTCTTTTTTACCTATGGATTTTATGGCTTTTTCTGGCGTAGTTTGACGTGCTGATTGCAACGGTACCATTGCATCGGGTGGATTTGATGTATTTTTCGATTCAGCCCAATTTGATGGAAATAGCCAATATTGACCAAAAATGCATTTTTACCGCATACATAAGTGAGCCGTCAAAAATGGTCTTTTGAATGTCATTTTTACCTATCGATTTTATGGCTTTTTCTGGCGTAGTTTGACGTGCTGATTGCAACGGTACCATTGGATCGGGTGGATTTGCTGTATTTTTCGATTCAGCCAAATTTGATGGAAATAGCCAATATTGACCAAAAATGCATTTTTACTGCATACATAAGTGAGCCGTCAAAAATGGTCTTTTGAATGTCATTTTTACCTATGGATTTTATGGCTTTTTCTGGCGTAGTTTGACGTGCTGATTGCAACGGTACCATTGGATCGGGTGGATTTGATGTATTTTTCGATTCAGCCCAATTTGATGGAAATAGCCGAAATTGACCTAAAATGCATTTTTACCGCATACATAAGTGAGCCGTCAAAAATGGTCTTTTGAATGTCATTTTTACCTATCGATTTTATGGCTTTTTCTGGCGTAGTTTGACATGCTGATTGCAACAGTACCATTGGATCGGGTGGATTTGATGTATTTTTCGATTCAGCCCAATTTGATGAAAATAGCCGCTATCGGTCGAGAACGCACTTCCAGCACATACATAAGTGAGCCGTCAAAAATGGTCTTTTGAATGTCATTTTTACCTATCGATTTTATGGCTTTTTCTGGCGTAGTTTGACGTGCTGATTGCAACAGTACCATTGGATCGGGTGGATTTGATGTATTTTTCGATTCAGCCCAATTTGATGAAAATAGCCGCTATTGGTCGAGAAGGCACTTCCAGCACATACATAAGTGAGCCGTCAAAAATGGTCTTTTGAATGTCATTTTTACCTATGGATTTTATTGCTTTTTCTGGCGTAGTTTGACGTGCTGATTGCAACGGTAACATTGGATCGGGTGGATTTGATGTATTTTTCAATTCAGCCCAATCTGATGGAAATAGCCAAAATTGACATAAAATGCATTTTTACTGCATACATAAGTGAGCCGTCACAAATGGTCTTTTGAATGTTTTTTTTACCTATGGATTTTATGGCTTTTTCTGGCGTAGTTTGACGTGCTGATTGCAACGGTACCATTGGATCGGGTGGATTTGATGTATTTTTCGATTCAGCCCAATTTGATGAAAATAGCCGCTATTGGTCGAGAAGGCACTTCCAGCACATACATAAGTGAGCCGTCAAAAATGGTCTTTTGAATGTCATTTTTACCTACCGATTTTATGGCTTTTTCTGGCGTAGTTTGACGTGCTGATTGCAACGGTACCATTGGATCGGGTGGATTTGATATATTTTTCGATTCAACCCAATTTGATGAAAATAGCCGCTATTGGTCGAGAAGGCACTTCCAGCACATACATAAGTGAGCCGTCAAAAATGGTCTTTTGAATGTCATTTTTACCTATGGATTTTATGGCTTTTTCTGGCGTAGTTTGACGTGCTGATTGCAACGGTACCATTGGATCGGGTGGATTTGATGTATTTTTCGATTCAGCCCAATTTGATGGAAATAGCCAAAATTGACCGAAAATGCATTTTTACCCTATACATAAGTGAGCCGTCAAAAATGGTCTTTTGAATGTCATTTTTACCTATGGATTTTATGGCTTTTTCTGGCGTAGTTTGACGTGCTGATTGCAACGGTACCATTGGATCGGGTGGATTTGATGTATTTTTCGATTCAGCCCAATTTGATGAAAATAGCCGCTATTGGTCGAGAAGGCGCTTCCAGCACATACATAAGTGAGCCTTCACAAATGGTCTTTTGAATGTCATTTTTACCTATGGATTTTATGGCTTTTTCTGGCGTAGTTTGACGTGCTGATTGCAACGGTACCATTGGATCGGGTGGATTTGATGTATTTTTCGATTCAGCCCAATTTGATGGAAATAGCCAATATTGACCAAAAATGCATTTTTACCGCACACATAAGTGAACCGTAAAAAATGGTATTGTGATTGTCATTTTTACCTATGGATTTTATGGCTTTTTCTGGCGTAGTTTGACGTGCTGATTGCAACGGTACCATTGGATCGGGTGGATTTGATGTATTTTTCGATTCAGCCCAATTTGATGAAAATAGCCACTATTGGTCGAGAAGGCACATCCAGCGATACATAAGTGAGCCGTCAAAAATGGTCTTTTGAATGTCATTTTTACCTATCGATTTTATGGCTTTTTCTGGCGTAGTTTGACGTGCTGATTGCAACGGTACCATTGGATTGGGTGGATTTGATGTATTTTTCGATTCACCCCAATTTGATGAAAATAGCCAATATTGACCAAAAATGCATTTTTACCGCATACATAAGTGAACCGTCAAAAATGGTATTGTGAATGTCATTTTTACCTATGGATTTTATGGCTTTTTCTGGCGTAGTTTGACGTGCTGATTGCAACAGTACCATTGGATCGGGTGGATTTGATGTATTTTTCGATTCAGCCCAATTTGATGAAAATAGCCACTATTGGTCGAGAAGGCCCTTCCAGCACATACATAAGTGAGCCTTCACAAATGGTCTTTTGAATGTCATTTTTACCTATCGATTTTATGGCTTTTTCTGGCGTAGTTTGACGTGCTGATTGCAACAGTACCATTGGATCGGGTGGATTTGATGTATTTTTCGATTCAGCTCAATTTGATGAAAATAGCCGCTATTGGTCAAGAAGGCACATCCAGCACATACATAAGTGAGCCGTCAAAAATGGTCTTTTGAATGTCATTTTTACCTATGGATTTTATGGCTTTTTCTGGCGTAGTTTGACGTGCTGATTGCAACGGTACCATTGGATCGGGTGGATTTGATGTATTTTTCGATTCAGCCCAATTTGATGAAAATAGCCGCTATTGGTCGAGAAGGCACTTCCAGCATATACATAGGTGAGCCGTCAAAAATGGTCTTTTGAATGTCATTTTTACCTATGGATTTTATGGCTTTTTCTGGCGTAGATTGACGTGCTGATTGCAACGGTACCATTGGATTGGGTGGATTTGATGTATTTTTCGATTCAGCCCAATTTGATGGAAATTGCCAATATTGACCAAAAATGCATTTTTACCGCATACATAAGTGAGCCGTCAAAAATGGTATTGTGAATGTAATTTTTACCTCTGGATTTTATGGCTTTTTCTGGCGTAGTTTGACGTGCTGATTGCAACGGTATCATTGGATCGGGTGGATTTGCTGTATTTTTCGATTCAGCCAAATTTGATGGAAATAGCCAATATTGACCAAAAATGCATTTTTACCGCATACATAACTGAGCCGTCAAAAATGGTCTTTTGAATGTCATTTTTACCTATCGATTTTATGGCTTTTTCTGGCGTAGTTTGACGTGCTGATTGCAACGGTACCATTGGATCGGGTGGATTTGATGTATTTTTCGATTCAGCCCAATTTGATGAAAATAGCCAAAATTGACCTAAAATGCATTTTTACTGCATACATAAGTGAGCCGTCAAAAATGGTCTTTTGAATGTCATTTTTACCTATGGATTTTATGGCTTTTTCTGGCGTAGTTTGACGTGCTGATTGCAACAGTACCATTGGATCGGGTGGATTTGATGTATTTTTCGATTCAGCCCAATTTGATGAAAATAGCCACTATTGGTCGAGAAGGCCCTTCCAGCACATACATAAGTGAGCCTTCACAAATGGTCTTTTGAATGTCATTTTTACCTATCGATTTTATGGCTTTTTCTGCCGTAGTTTGACGTGCTGATTGCAACGGTACCATTGCATCGGGTGGATTTGATGTATTTTTCGATTCAGCCCAATTTGATGAAAATAGCCGCTATTGGTCGAGAAGGCACTTCCAGCACATACATAAGTGAGCCGTCAAAAATGGTCTTTTGAATATCATTTTTACCTATCGATTTTATGGCTTTTTCTGGCGTAGTTTGACGTTCTGATTGCAACGGTACCATTGGATCGGGTGGATTTGATGTATTTTTCGATTCAGCCCAATTTGATGAAAATAGCCAATATTGACCAAAAATGCATTTTTACCGCATACATAAGTGAACCGTCAAAAATGGTATTGTGAATGTCATTTTTACCTATGGATTTTATGGCTTTTTCTGGCATAGTTTGACGTGCTGATTGCAACAGTACCATTGGATCGGGTGGATTTGATGTATTTTTCGATTCAGCCCAATTTGATGAAAATAGCCGCTATTGGTCGAGAAGGCACTTCCAGCACATACATAAGTGAGCCGTCAAAAATGGTCTTTTGAATGTCATTTTTACCTATGGATTTTATGGCTTTTTCTGGCGTAGTTTGACGTGCTGATTGCAACGGTACCATTGGATCGGGTGGATTTGATGTATTTTTCGATTCAGCCCAATTTGATGGAAATAGCCAAAATTGACCTAAAATGCATTTTTACTGCATACATAAGTGACCCGTCAAAAATGGTCTTTTGAATGTCATTTTCACCTATCGATTTTATGGCTTTTTCTGGCGTAGTTTGACGTGCTGATTGCAACAGTACCATTGGATCGGGTGGATTTGATGTATTTTTCGATTCAGCCCAATTTGATGAAAATAGCCGCTATTGGTCGAGAAGGCACTTCCAGCACATACATAAGTGAGCCGTCAAAAATGGTCTTTTGAATGTCATTTTTACCTATGGATTTCATGGCTTTTTCTGGCGTAGTTTGACGTGCTGATTGCAACAGTACCATTGGATCGGGTGGATTTGATGTATTTTTTCAATTCAGCCCAATTTGATGAAAATAGCCGCTATTGGTCGAGAAGGCACATCCAGCACATACATAAGTGAGCCGTCAAAAATGGTCTTTTGAATGTCATTTTTACCTATGGATTTTATGGCTTTTTCTGGCGTAGTTTGACGTGCTTATTGCAACGGTACCATTGGATTGGGTGGATTTGATGTATTTTTCGATTCAGCCCAATTTGATGGAAATAGCCAAAATTGACTGAAAATGCATTTTTACCGCATACATAACTGAGCCGTCAAAATGGTCTTTTGAATGTCATTTTTACCTATGGATTTTATGGCTTTTTCTGGCGTAGTTTGACGTGCTGATTGCAACAGTACCATTGGATCGGATGGATTTGATGTATTTTTCGATTCAGCCCAATTTGATGAAAATAGCCACTATTGGTCGAGAAGGCACTTCCAGCACATACATAAGTGAGCCGTCAAAAATGGTCTTTTGAATGTCATTTTTACCTATGGATTTTATGGCTTTTTCTGGCGTAGTTTGACGTGCTGATTGCAACGGTACCATTGGATCGGGTGGATTTGATGTATTTTTCGATTCAGCCCTATTTGATGGAAATAGCCAAAATTGACCGAAAATGCATTTTTACTGCATACATAAGTGAGCCGTCAAAAATGGTCTTTTGAATGTCATTTTTACCTATGGATTTTATGGCTTTTTCTGGTGTAGTTTGACTTGCTGATTGCAACAGTACCATTGGATCGGGTGGATTTGATGTATTTTTCGATTCAGCCCAATTTGATGAAAATAGCCGCTATTGGTCGAGAAGGCACTTCCAGCACATACATAAGTGAGCCGTCAAAAATGGTCTTTTGAATGTCATTTTTACCTATGGATTTTATGGCTTTTTCTGGCGTAGTTTGACGTGCTGATTGCAACGGTACCATTGGATCGGGTGGATTTGATGTATTTTTCAATTCAGCCCAATTTGATGGAAATAGCCAATATTGACCAAATATGCATTTTTACCGCATACATAAGTGAGCCGTCAAAAATGGTCTTTTGAATGTCATTTTTCCCTATGGATTTTATGGCTTTTTCTGGCGTAGTTTGACGTGCTGATTGCAACAGTACCATTGGATCGGGTGGATTTGATGTATTTTTCGATTCAGCCCAATTTGATGAAAATAGCCGCTATTGGTCGAGAAGGCACTTCCAGCACATACATAAGTGAGCCGTCAAAAATGGTCTTTTGAATGTCATTTTTACCTATGGATTTTATGGCTTTTTCTGGCGTAGTTTGACGTGCTGATTGCAACGGTACCATTGGATCGGGTGGATTTGATGTATTTTTCGATTCAGCCCAATTTGATGGAAATAGCCAAAATTGACCTAAAATGCATTTTTACTGCATACATAAGTGACCTGTCAAAAATGGTCTTTTGAATGTCATTTTCACCTATCGATTTTATGGCTTTTTCTGGCGTAGTTTGACGTGCTGATTGCAACAGTACCATTGGATCGGGTGGATTTGATGTATTTTTCGATTCAGCCCAATTTGATGAAAATAGCCGCTATTGGTCGAGAAGGCACTTCCAGCACATACATAAGTGAGCCGTCAAAAATGGTCTTTTGAATGTCATTTTTACCTATGGATTTCATGGCTTTTTCTGGCGTAGTTTGACGTGCTGATTGCAACAGTACCATTGGATCGGGTGGATTTGATGTATTTTTCAATTCAGCCCAATTTGATGAAAATAGCCGCTATTGGTCGAGAAGGCACATCCAGCACATACATAAGTGAGCCGTCAAAAATGGTCTTTTGAATGTCATTTTTACCTATGGATTTTATGGCTTTTTCTGGCGTAGTTTGACGTGCTTATTGCAACGGTACCATTGGATTGGGTGGATTTGATGTATTTTTCGATTCAGCCCAATTTGATGGAAATAGCCAAAATTGACTGAAAATGCATTTTTACCGCATACATAACTGAGCCGTCAAAATGGTCTTTTGAATGTCATTTTTACCCATCGATTTTATGGCTTTTTCTGGCGTAGTTTGACGTGCTGATTGCAACAGTACCATTGGATCGGATGGATTTGATGTATTTTTCGATTCAGCCCAATTTGATGAAAATAGCCACTATTGGTCGAGAAGGCACTTCCAGCACATACATAAGTGAGCCGTCAAAAATGGTCTTTTGAATGTCATTTTTACCTATCGATTTTATGGCTTTTTCTGGCGTAGTTTGACGTGCTGATTGCAACGGTACCATTGGATCGGGTGGATTTGATGTATTTTTCAATTCAGCCCAATTTGATGGAAATAGCCAATATTGACCAAATATGCATTTTTACCGCATACATAAGTGAGCCGTCAAAAATGGTCTTTTGAATGTCATTTTTCCCTATGGATTTTATGGCTTTTTCTGGCGTAGTTTGACGTGCTGATTGCAACGGTACCATTGGATCGGGTGGATTTGATGTATTTTTCGATTCAGCCCAGTTTGATGAAAATAGCCGCTATTGGTCGAGAAGGCACTTCCAGCACATACATAAGTGAGCCTTCAAAAATGGTCTTTTGAATGTCATTTTTACCTATGTATTTTATGGCTTTTTCTGGCGTAGTTTGACGTGCTGATTGCAACGGTACCATTGGATCGGGTGGAATTGATGTATTTTTCAATTCAGCCCAATTTGATGGAAATAGCCAAAATTGACCTAAAATGCATTTTTACTGCATACATAAGTGAGCCGTCACAAATGGTCTTTTGAATGTCATTTTTACCTTTGGATTTTATGGCTTTTTCTGGCGTAGTTTGACGTGCTGATTGCAACGGTACCATTGCATCGGGTGGATTTGATGTATTTTTCGATTCAGCCCAATTTGATGAAAATAGCCGCTATTGGTCGAGAAGGCACTTCCAGCACATACATAAGTGAGCCATCAAAAATGGTCTTTTGAATGTCATTTTTACCTATCGATTTTATGGCTTTTTCTGGCGTAGTTTGACGTGCTGATTGCAACAATACCATTGGATTGGGTGGATTTGATGTATTTTTCGATTCAGCCCAATTTGATGAAAATAGCCGCTATTGGTCGAGAAGGCACTTCCAGCACATACATAAGTGAGCCGTCAAAAATGGTCTTTTGAATGTCATTTTTACCTATGGATTTTATGGCTTTTTCTGGCGTAGTTTGACGTGCTGATTGCAACGGTACCATTGGATCGGGTGGATTTGATGTATTTTTCGATTCAGCCCAATTTGATGGAAATAGACAAAATAGACTTAAAATGCATTTTTACTGCATACATAAGTGAGCCGTCAAAAATGGTCTTTTGAATGTCATTTTTACCTATGGATTTTATGGCTTATTCTGGTGTAGTTTGACTTGCTGATTGCAACGGTACCATTGGATCGGGTGGATTTGATGTATTTTTCAATTCAGCCCAATTTGATGAAAATAGCTGCTATTGGTCGAGAAGGCACTTCCAGCACATACATAAGTGAGCCGTCAAAAATGGTCTTTTGAATGTCATTTTTACCTATGGATTTTATGGCTTTTTCTGGCGTAGTTTGACGTGCTGATTGCAACGGTACCATTGGATCGGGTGGATTTGATGTATTTTTCGATTCAGCCCAATTTGATGGAAATAGCCAAAATTGACCGAAAATGCATTTTTACCCTATACATGAGTGAGCCGTCAAAAATGGTCTTTTGAATGTCATTTTTACCTATGGATTTTATGGCTTTTTCAGGCGTAGTTTGACGTGCTGATTGCAACGGTACCATTGGATCGTGTGGATTTGATGTATTTTTCGATTCAGCCCAATTTGATCAAAATAGCCGCTATTGGTCGAGAAGGCACTTCCAGCACATACATAAGTGAGCCGTCAAAAATGGTCTTTTGAATGTCATTTTTACCTATGGATTTTATGGCTTTTTCTGGCGTAGTTTGACGTGCTGATTGCAACGGTACCATTGGATCGGGTGGATTTGATGTATTTTTCGATTCAGCCCAATTTGATGGAAATAGACAAAATAGACTTAAAATGCATTTTTACTGCATACATAAGTGAGCCGTCAAAAATGGTCTTTTGAATGTCATTTTTACCTATGGATTTTATGGCTTATTCTGGTGTAGTTTGACTTGCTGATTGCAACGGTACCATTGGATCGGGTGGATTTGATGTATTTTTCAATTCAGCCCAATTTGATGAAAATAGCTGCTATTGGTCGAGAAGGCACTTCCAGCACATACATAAGTGAGCCGTCAAAAATGGTCTTTTGAATGTCATTTTTACCTATGGATTTTATGGCTTTTTCTGGCGTAGTTTGACGTGCTGATTGCAACGGTACCATTGGATCGGGTGGATTTGATGTATTTTTCGATTCAGCCCAATTTGATGGAAATAGCCAAAATTGACCGAAAATGCATTTTTACCCTATACATGAGTGAGCCGTCAAAAATGGTCTTTTGAATGTCATTTTTACCTATGGATTTTATGGCTTTTTCAGGCGTAGTTTGACGTGCTGATTGCAACGGTACCATTGGATCGTGTGGATTTGATGTATTTTTCGATTCAGCCCAATTTGATCAAAATAGCCGCTATTGGTCGAGAAGGCACTTCCAGCACATACATAAGTGAGCCGTCAAAAATGGTCTTTTGAATGTCATTTTTACCTATGGATTTTATGGCTTTTTCTGGCGTAGTTTGACGTGCTGATTGCAACGGTACCATTGGATTGGGTGGATTTGATGTATTTTTTCGATTCAGCCCAATTTGATGGAAATAGCCAAAATTGACTGAAAATGCATTTTTACCGCATACATAACTGAGCCATCAAAAATGGTCTTTTGAATGTCATTTTTACCCATCGATTTTATGGCTTTTCCGGCGTAGTTTGACGTGCTGATTGCAACGGTACCATTGGATCGGGTGGATTTGATGTATTTTTCGATTCAGCCCAATTTGATGAAAATAGCCACTATTGGTCGAGAAGGCACTTCCAGCACATACAAAAGTGAGCCGTCAAAAATGGTCTTTTGAATGTCATTTTTACCTATGGATTTTATGGCTTTTTCTGGCGTAGTTTGACGTGCTGATTGCAACGGTACCATTGGATCGGGTGGATTTGATGTATTTTTCGATTCAGCCCAATTTGATGAAAATAGCCGCTATTGGTCGAGAAGGCACTTCCAGCACATACATAAGTGAGCCGTCACAAATAGTCTTTTGAATGTCATTTTTACCTATGGATTTTATGGCTTTTTCTGGCGTAGTTTGACGTGCTGATTGCAACGGTACCATTGGATCGGGTGGATTTGATGTATTTTTCGATTCAGCCCAATTTGATGAAAATAGCCGCTATTGGTCGAGAAGGCACTTCCAGCACATACATAAGTGAGCCGTCAAAAATGGTCTTTTGAATGTCATTTTTACCTATCGATTTTATGGCTTTTTCTGGCGTAGTTTGACGTGCTGATTGCAACGGTACCATTGGATCGGGTGGATCTGATGTATTTTTCGATTCAGCCCAATTTGATGGAAATAGCCAAAATTGACTGAAAATGCATTTTTACCGCATACATAAGTGAGCCGTCAAAAATGGTCTTTTGAATGTCATTTTTACCCATCGATTTTATGGCTTTGTCTGGCGTAGTTTGACGTGCTGATTGCAACTGTACCATTTAATCGGGTGGATTTGATGTATTTTTCGATTCAGCCCAATTTGATGGAAATAGACAAAATTGACCTAAAATGCATTTTTACTTCATACATAAGTGAGCCGTCAAAAATGGTCTTTTGAATGTCATTTTTACCTATGGATTTTATGGCTTTTTCTGGCGTAGTTTGACGTGCTGATTGCAACGGTACCATTGGATCGGGTGGATTTGATGTATTTTTCGATTCAACCCAATTTGATGGAAATAGCCAAAATCTACCTAAGATGCATTTTTACCGCGTACATAAGTGAGCCGTCACAAAGAGTCTTTTGAATGTCATTTTTACCTATGGATTTTATGGCTTTTTCTGGCGTAGTTTGACGTGCTGATTGCAACAGTACCATTGGATCGGGTGGATTTGATGTATTTTTCGATTCAGCCCAATTTGATGGAAATAGCCAAAATTGACCTAAAATGCATTTTTACTGCATACATAAGTGAGCCGTCAAAAATGGTCTTTTGAATGTTTTTTTTACCTATGGATTTTATGGCTTTTTCTGGCGTAGTTTGACATGCTGATTGCAACGGTACCATTGGATCGGGTGGATTTGATGTATTTTTCGATTCAGCCCAATTTGATGAAAATAGCCGCTATTGGTCGAGAAGGCACTTCCAGCACATACATAAGTGAGCCGTCACAAATGGTCTTTTGAATGTCATTTTTACCTATGGATTTTATGGCTTTTTCTGGCGTAGTTTGACGTGCTGATTGCAACGGTACCATTGGATCGGGTGGATTTGATGTATTTTTCGATTCAGCCCAATTTGATGAAAATAGCCGCTATTGGTCGAGAAGGCACTTCCAGCACATACATAAGTGAGCCGTCAAAAATGGTCTTTTGAATGTCAATTTTACCTATGGATTTTATGGCTTTTTCTGGCGTAGTTTGACGTGCTGATTGCAACGGTACCATTGGATCGGGTGGATCTGATGTATTTTTCGATTCAGCCCAATTTGATGGAAATAGCCAAAATTGACTGAAAATGCATTTTTACCGCATACATAACTGAGCCGTCAAAAATGGTCTTTTGAATGTCATTTTTGCCCATCGATTTTATGGCTTTGTCTGGCGTAGTTTGATGTGCTGATTGCAACGGTACCATTGGATCGGGTGGATTTGATGTATTTTTCGATTCAGCCCAATTTGATGGAAATAGCCAAAATTGACCTAAAATGCATTTTTACTTCATACATAAGTGAGCCGTCAAAAATGGTCTTTTGAATGTCATTTTTACCTATGGATTTTATGGCTTTTTCTGGCGTAGTTTGACGTGCTGAATGCAACGGTACCATTGGATCGGGTGGATTTGATGTATTTTTCGATTCAGCCCAATTTGATGGAAATAGCCAAAATCTACCTAAGATGCATTTTTACCGCGTACATAAGTGAGCCGTCACAAAGAGTCTTTTGAATGTCATTTTTACCTATGGATTTTATGGCTTTTTCTGGCGTAGTTTGACGTGCTGATTGCAACGGTACCATTGGATCGGGTGGATTTGATGTATTTTTCGATTCAGCCCAATTTGATGGAAATAGCCAAAATTGACCTAAAATGCATTTTTACTGCATACATAAGTGAGCCGTCAAAAATGGTCTTTTGAATGTTTTTTTTACCTATGGATTTTATGGCTTTTTCTGGCGTAGTTTGACATGCTGATTGCAACGGTACCATTGGATCGGGTGGATTTGATGTATTTTTCGATTCAGCCCAATTTGATGAAAATAGCCGCTATTGGTCGAGAAGGCACTTCCAGCACATACATAAGTGAGCCGTCACAAATGGTCTTTTGAATGTCATTTTTACCTATGGATTTTATGGCTTTTTCTGGCGTAGTTTGACGTGCTGATTGCAACGGTACCATTGGATCGGGTGGATTTGATGTATTTTTCGATTCAGCCCAATTTGATGAAAATAGCCGCTATTGGTCGAGAAGGCACTTCCAGCACATACATAAGTGAGCCGTCAAAAATGGTCTTTTGAATGTCAATTTTACCTATGGATTTTATGGCTTTTTCTGGCGTAGTTTGACGTGCTGATTGCAACGGTACCATTGGATCGGGTGGATCTGATGTATTTTTCGATTCAGCCCAATTTGATGGAAATAGCCAAAATTGACTGAAAATGCATTTTTACCGCATACATAACTGAGCCGTCAAAAATGGTCTTTTGAATGTCATTTTTACCCATCGATTTTATGGCTTTGTCTGGCGTAGTTTGACGTGCTGATTGCAACGGTACCATTGGATCGGGTGGATTTGATCTATTTTTCGATTCAGCCCAATTTGATGGAAATAGACAAAATTGACCTAAAATGCATTTTTACTTCATACATAAGTGAGCCGTCAAAAATGGTCTTTTGAATGTCATTTTTACCTATGGATTTTATGGCTTTTTCTGGCGTAGTTTGACGTGCTGATTGCAACGGTACCATTGGATCGGGTGGATTTGATGTATTTTTCGATTCAACCCAATTTGATGGAAATAGCCAAAATCTACCTAACATGCATTTTTACCGCGTACATAAGTAAGCCGTCACAAATAGTCTTTTGAATGTCATTTTTACCTATGGATTTTATGGCTTTTTCTGGCGTAGTTTGACGTGCTGATTTCAACGGTACCATTGGATTGGGTGGATCTGATGTATTTTTCGATTCAGCCCAATTTGATGGAAATAGCCAAAATTGACTGAAAATGCATTTTTACCGCATACATAACTGAGCCGTCAAAAATGGTCTTTTGAATGTCATTTTTACCCATCGATTTTATGGCTTTGTCTGGCGTAGTTTGACGTGCTGATTGCAACGGTACCATTGGATCGGGTGGATTTGATGTATTTTTCGATTCAGCCCAATTTGATGGAAATAGCCAAAATTGACCTAAAATGCATTTTTACTGCATACATAAGTGAGCCGTCAAAAATGGTCTTTTGAATGTCATTTTTACCTATGGATTTTATGGCTTTTTCTGGCGTAGTTTGACGTGCTGATTGCAACGGTACCATTGGATCGGGTGGATTTGATGTATTTTTCGATTCAACCCAATTTGATGGAAATAGCCAAAATCTACCTAAGATGCATTTTTACCGCGTACATAAGTGAGCCGTCACAAATAGTCTTTTGAATGTCATTTTTACCTATGGATTTTATGGCTTTTTATGGCGTAGTTTGACGTGCTGATTGCAACGGTACCATTGGATCGGGTGGATTTGATGTATTTTTCGATTCAGCCCAATTTGATGGAAATAGCCAAAATTGACCTAAAATGCATTTTTACTGCATACATAAGTGAGCCGTCAAAAATGGTCTTTTGAATGTTTTTTTTACCTATGGATTTTATGGCTTTTTCTGGCGTAGTTTGACATGCTGATTGCAACGGTACCATTGGATCGGGTGGATTTGATGTATTTTTCGATTCAGCCCAATTTGATGAAAATAGCCGCTATTGGTCGAGAAGGCACTTCCAGCACATACATAAGTGAGCCGTCACAAATGGTCTTTTGAATGTCATTTTTACCTATGGATTTTATGGCTTTTTCTGGCGTAGTTTGACGTGCTGATTGCAACGGTACCATTGGATCGGGTGGATTTGATGTATTTTTCGATTCAGCCCAATTTGATGAAAATAGCCGCTATTGGTCGAGAAGGCACTTCCAGCACATACATAAGTGAGCCGTCAAAAATGGTCTTTTGAATGTCAATTTTACCTATGGATTTTATGGCTTTTTCTGGCGTAGTTTGACGTGCTGATTGCAACGGTACCATTGGATCAGGTGGATCTGATGTATTTTTCGATTCAGCCCAATTTGATGGAAATAGCCAAAATTGACTGAAAATGCATTTTTACCGCATACATAACTGAGCCGTCAAAAATGGTCTTTTGAATGTCATTTTTACCCATCGATTTTATGGCTTTGTCTGGCGTAGTTTGACGTGCTGATTGCAACGGTACCATTGGATCGGGTGGATTTGATGTATTTTTCGATTCAGCCCAATTTGATGGAAATAGACAAAATTGACCTAAAATGCATTTTTACTTCATACATAAGTGAGCCGTCAAAAATGGTCTTTTGAATGTCATTTTTACCTATGGATTTTATGGCTTTTTCTGGCGTAGTTTGACGTGCTGATTGCAACGGTACCATTGGATCGGGTGGATTTGATGTATTTTATGATTCAACCCAATTTGATGGAAATAGCCAAAATCTACCTAAGATGCATTTTTACCGCGTACATAAGTAAGCCGTCACAAATAGTCTTTTGAATGTCATTTTTACCTATGGATTTTATGGCTTTTTCTGGCGTAGTTTGACGTGCTGATTACAACGGTACCATTGGATTGGGTGGATCTGATGTATTTTTCGATTCAGCCCAATTTGATGGAAATAGCCAAAATTGACTGAAAATGCATTTTTACCGCATACATAACTGAGCCGTCAAAAATGGTCTTTTGAATGTCATTTTTACCCATCGATTTTATGGCTTTGTCTGGCGTAGTTTGACGTGCTGATTGCAACGGTACCATTGGATCGGGTGGATTTGATGTATTTTTCGATTCAGCCCAATTTGATGGAAATAGCCAAAATTGACTGAAAATGCATTTTTCCCGCATACATAACTGAGCCGTCAAAAATGGTCTTTTGAATGTCATTTTTACCCATTGATTTTATGGCTTTGTCTGGCGTAGTTTGACGTGCTGATTGCAACGGTACCATTGGATCGGGTGGATTTGTTGTATTTTTCGATTCAACCCAATTTGATGGAAATAGCCAAAATCTACCTAAGATGCATTTTTACCGCGTACATAAGTGAGCCGTCACAAATAGTCTTTTGAATGTCATTTTTACCTATGGATTTTATGGCTTTTTCTGGCGTAGTTTGACGTGCTGATTACAACGGTACCATTGGATCGGGTGATTTGATGTATTTTTCGATTCAGCCCAATTTGATGAAAATAGCCGCTATTGGTCGAGAAGGCACTTCCAGCACATACATAAGTGAGCCATCACAAATGGTCTTTTGAATGTCATTTTTACCTATGGATTTTATGGCTTTTTCTGGCGTAGTTTGACGTGCTGATTGCAACGGTACCATTGGATCGGGTGGATTTGATGTATTTTTCGATTCAGCCCAATTTGATGAAAATAGCCGCTATTGGTCGAGAAGGCACATCCAGCACATACATAAGTGAGCCGTCAAAAATGGTCTTTTGAATGTAATTTTTACCTATCGATTTTATGGCTTTTTCTGGCGTAGTTTGACGTGCTGATTGCAACGGTACCATTGGATTGGGTGGATTTGATGTATTTTTCGATTCAGCCCATTTTGATGGAAATAGCCAATATTGACCAAAAATGCATTTTTACCGCATACATAAGTGAACCGTCAAAAATGGTATTGTGAATGTTATTTTTACCCATGGATTTTATGGCTTTTTCTGGCGTAGTTTGACGTGCTGATTGCAACGGTACCATTGGATCGGGTGGATTTGATGTATTTTTCGATTCAGCTCAATTTGATGAAAATAGCCGCTATTGGTCGAGAAGGCACATCCAGCACATACATAAGTGAGCCGTCAAAAATGGTCTTTTGAATGTCATTTTTACCTATGGATTTTATGGCTTTTTCTGGCGTAGTTTGACGTGCTGATTGCAACGGTACCATTGGATTGGGTGGATTTGATGTATTTTTCGATTCAACCCAATTTGATGGAAATTGCCAATATTGACCAAAAATGCATTTTTACCGCATACATAAGTGAGCCGTCAAAAATGGTATTGTGATTGTCATTTTTACCTCTGGATTTTATAGCTTTTTCTGGCGTAGTTTGACGTGCTGATTGCAACGGTACCATTGGATTGGGTGGATTTGATGTATTTTTCGATTCAGCCCAATTTGATGAAAATAGCCGCTATTGGTCGAAAAGGCACTTCCAGCACATACATAAGTGAACCATCACAAATGGTCTTTTGAATGTCATTTTTACCTATGGATTTTATGGCTTTTTCTGGCGTAGTTTGACGTGCTGATTGCAACGGTACCATTGGATCGGGTGGATTTGATGTATTTTTCGATTCAGCCCAATTTGATGAAAATAGCCGCTATTGGTCGAGAAGGCACATCCAGCACATACATAAGTGAGCCGTCAAAAATGGTCTTTTGAATGTAATTTTTACCTATCGATTTTATGGCTTTTTCTGGTGTAGTTTGACGTGCTGATTGCAACGGTACCATTGGATTGGGTGGATTTGATGTATTTTTCGATTCAGCCCATTTTGATGGAAATAGCCAATATTGACCAAAAATGCATTTTTACTGCATACATAAGTGAACTGTCAAAAATGGTATTGTGAATGTTATTTTTACCCATGGATTTTATGGCTTTTTCTGGCGTAGTTTGACGTGCTGATTGCAACGGTACCATTGGATCGGGTGGATTTGATGTATTTTTCGATTCAGCTCAATTTGATGAAAATAGCCGCTATTGGTCGAGAAGGCACATCCAGCACATACATAAGTGAGCCGTCAAAAATGGTCTTTTTAATGTCATTTTTACCTATCGATTTTTTGGCTTTTTCTGGCGTAGTTTGACGTGCTGATTGCAACGGTAACATTGGATCGGGTGGATTTGATGTATTTTTCGATTCAGCCCAATTTGATGGAAATAGCCAAAATTGACCTAAAATGCATTTTTACTGCATACATAAGTGAGCCGTCACAAATGGTCTTTTGAATGTCATTTTTACCTATGGATTTTATGGCTTTTTCTGGCGTAGTTTGACGTGCTGATTGCAACGGTACCATTGGATTGGGTGGATTTGATGTATTTTTCGATTCAGCCCAATTTGATGGAAATTGCCAATATTGACCAAAAATGCATTTTTACTGCATACATAAGTGAGCCGTCAAAAATGGTCTTTTGAATGTCATTTTTGCCTATGGATTTTATGGCTTTTTCTGGCGTAGTTTGACGTGCTGATTGCAACGGTACCATTGGATCGGGTGGATTTGATATATTTTTCGATTCAGCCCAATTTGATGAAAATAGCCGCCATTGGTCGAGAAGGCACTTCCAGCACATACATAAGTGAGCCGTCAAAAATGGTCTTTTGAATGTCATTTTTACCTATGGATTTTATGGCTTTTTCTGGCGTAGTTTGACGTGCTGATTGCAACGGTACCATTGGATCGGGTGGATTTGCAGTATTTTTTGATTCAGCCCAATTTGATGGAAATAGCCAAAATTGACCTAAAATGCATTTTTACTGCATACATAAGTGAGCCGTCAAAAATGGTCTTTTGAATGTCATTTTTACCTACCGATTTTATGGCTTTTTCTGGCGTAGTTTGACGTGCTGATTGCAACGGTACCATTGGATCGGGTGGATTTGATGTATTTTTCGATTCAGCCCAATTTGATGAAAATAGCCGCTATTGGTCGAGAAGGCACTTCCAGCACATACATAAGTGAGCCGTCAAAAATGGTCTTTTGAATGTCATTTTTACCTCTGGATTTTATGGCTTTTTCTGGCGTAGTATGACGTGCTGATTGCAACGGTACCATTGGATCGGGTGGATTTGATGTATTTTTCGATTCAGCCCAATTTGATGGAAATAGCCAAAATTGACCTAAAATGCATTTTTACTGCATACCTAAGTGAGCCGTCAAAAATGGTCTTTTGAATGTTTTTTTTACCTATCGATTTTATGGCTTTTTCTGGCGTAGTTTGACGTGCTGATTGCAACGGTACCATTGGATCGGGTGGATCTGATGTATTTTTCGATTCAGCCCAATTTGATGGAAATAGCTGCTATTGGTCGAGAAGGCACTTCCAGCACATACATAAGTGAGCCGTCACAAATGGTCTTTTGAATGTCATTTTTACCTATGGATTTTATGGCTTTTTCTGGCGTAGTTTGACGTGCTGATTGCAACGGTACCATTGGATCGGGTGGATTTGATGTATTTTTCGATTCAGCCCAATTTGATGAAAATAGCCGCTATTGGTCGAGAAGGAACTTCCAGCACATACATAAGTGAGCCGTCAAAAATGGTCTTTTGAATGTCATTTTTACCTATCGATTTTATGGCTTTTTCTGGCGTAGTTTGATGTGCTGATTGCAACGGTACCATTGGATTGGGTGGATCTGATGTATTTTTCGATTCAGCCCAATTTGATGGAAATAGCCAAAATTGACTGAAAATGCATTTTTACCGCATACATAACTAAGCCGTCAAAAATGGTCTTTTGAATGTCATTTTTACCCATTGATTTTATGGCTTTGTCTGGCGTAGTTTGATGTGCTGATTGCAACGGTACCATTGGATCGGGTGGATTTGATGTATTTTTCGATTCAGCCCAATTTGATGGAAATAGCCAAAATTGACCTAAAATGCATTTTTACTTCATACATAAGTGAGCCGTCAAAAATGGTCTTTTGAATGTCATTTTTACCTATGGATTTTATGGCTTTTTCTGGCGTAGTTTGACGTGCTGATTGCAACGGTACCATTGGATCGGGTGGATTTGATGTATTTTTCGATTCAACCCAATTTGATGGAAATAGCCAAAATCTACCTAAGATGCATTTTTACCGCGTACATAAGTGAGCCGTCACAAATAGTCTTTTGAATGTCATTTTTACCTATGGATTTTATGGCTTTTTCTGGCGTAGTTTGACGTGCTGATTGCAACGGTAACATTGGATCGGGTGGATTTGATGTATTTTTCGATTCAGCCCAATTTGATGGAAATAGCCAAAATTGACCTAAAATGCATTTTTACTGCATACCTAAGTGAGCCGTCAAAAATGGTCTTTTGAATGTCATTTTTACCTATTGATTTTATGGCTTTTTCTGGCGTAGTTTGACGTGCTGATTGCAACGGTAAAATTGGATCGGGTGGATTTGATGTATTTTTCGATTCAGCCCAATTTGATGGAAATAGCCAAAATTGACCTAAAATGCATTTTTACTTCATACATAAGTGAGCCGTCAAAAATGGTCTTTTGAATGTCATTTTTACCTATCGATTTTTTGGCTTTTTCTGGCGTAGTTTGACGTGCTGATTGCAACGGTACCATTGGATCGTGTGGATTTGATGTATTTTTCGATTCAGCCCAATTTGATGAAAATAACCGCTATTGGTCGAGAAGGCACTTCCAGCACATACATAAGTGGGCCGTCAAAAATGGTCTTTTGAATGTCATTTTTACCTATGGATTTTATGGCTTTTTCTGGCGTAGTTTGACGTGCTGATTGCAACAGTACCATTGGATCGGGTGGATTTGATGTATTTTTTTGATTCAGCCCAATTTGATGGAAATAGCCAAAATTGACCTAAAATGCATTTTTACTTCATACATAAGTGAACCGTCAAAAATGGTCTTTTGAATGTCATTTTTACCTATCGATTTTATGGCTTTTTCTGGCGTAGTTTGACGTGCTGATTGCAACGGTACCATTGGATCGGATGGATTTGATGTATTTTTCGATTCAGCCCAATTTGATGAAAATAGCCGCTATTGGTCGAGAAGGCACTTCCAGCACATACATAAGTGAGCCGTCAAAAATGGTCTTTTGAATGTCATTTTTACCTGTCGATTTTATGGCTTTTTCTGGCGTAGTTTGACGTGCTGATTGCAACGGTACCATTGGATCGGGTGGATCTGATGTATTTTTCGATTCAGCCCAATTTGATGGAAATAGCCAAAATTGACCTAAAATGCATTTTTACTTCATACATAAGTGAGCCGTCAAAAATGGTCTTCTGAATGTCATTTTTACCCATTGATTTTATGGCTTTGTCTGGCGTAGTTTGACGTGCTGATTGCAACGGTACCATTGGATCGGGTGAATTTGATGTATTTTTCGATTCAGCCCAATTTGATGGAAATAGACAAAATTGACCTAAAATGCATTTTTACTTCATACATAAGTGAGCCGTCAAAAATGGTCTTTTGAATGTCATTTTTACCTATGGATTTTATGGCTTTTTCTGGCGTAGTTTGACGTGCTGATTGCAACGGTACCATTGGATCGGGTGGATTTGATGTATTTTTCGATTCAGCCCAATTTGATGGAAATAGCCAAAATTGACCTAAAATGCATTTTTACTACATACCTAAGTGAGCCGTCAAAAATGGTCTTTTGAATGTTTTTTTTACCTATCGATTTTATGGCTTTTTCTGGCGTAGTTTGACGTGCTGATTGCAACGGTACCATTGGATCGGATGGATTTGATGTATTTTTCGATTCAGCCCAATTTGATGAAAATAGCCGCTATTGGTCGAGAAGGCACTTCCAGCACATACATAAGTGAGCCGTCACAAATGGTCTTTTGAATGTCATTTTTACCTATCGATTTTATGGCTTTTTCTGGCGTAGTTTGACGTGCTGATTGCAACGGTACCATTGGATCGGGTGGATCTGATGTATTTTTCGATTCAGCCCAATTTGATGGAAATAGCCAAAATTGACTGAAAATGCATTTTTACCGCATTCATAAGTGAGCCGTCAAAAATGGTCTTTTGAATGTCATTTTTACCCATTGATTTTATGGCTTTGTCTGGCGTAGTTTGACGTGGTGATTGCAACGGTACCATTGGATCGGGTGGATTTGATGTATTTTTCGATTCAGCCCAATTTGATGGAAATAGACAAAATTGACCTAAAATGCATTTTTACTTCATACATAAGTGAGCCGTCAAAAATGGTCTTTTGAATGTCATTTTTACCTATGGATTTTATGGCTTTTTCTGGCGTAGTTTGACGTGCTGATTGCAACGGTACCATTGGATCGGGTGGATTTGATGTATTTTTCGATTCAGCCCAATTTGATGGAAATAGCCAAAATTGACCTAAAATGCATTTTTACTGCATACCTAAGTGAGCCGTCAAAAATGGTCTTTTGAATGTTTTTTTTACCTATCAATTTTATGGCTTTTTCTGGCGTAGTTTGACGTGCTGATTGCAACGGTACCATTGGATCGGGTGGATTTGATATATTTTTCGATTCAGCCCAATTTGATGAAAATGGCCGCTATTGGTCGAGAAGGCACTTCCAGCACATACATAAGTGAGCCGTCACAAATGGTCTTTTGAATGTCATTTTTACCTATGGATTTTATGGCTTTTTTTGGCGTAGTTTGACGTGCTGATTGCAACGGTACCATTGGATCGGGTGGATTTGATGTATTTTTCGATTCAGCCCAATTTGATGGAAATAGCCGCTATTGGTCGAGAAGGCACTTCCAGCACATACATAAGTGAGCCGTCAAAAATGGTCTTTTGAATGTCATTTTTACCTATCGATTTTATGGCTTTTTCTGGTGTAGTTTGACGTGCTGATTGCAACGGTACCATTGGATCGGGTGGATCTGATGTATTTTTCGATTCAGCCCAATTTGATGGAAATAGCCAAAATTGACTGAAAATGCATTTTTACTGCATACATAACTGAGCCGTCAAAAATGGTCTTTTGAATGTCATTTTTACCCATCGATTTTATGGCTTTGTCTGGTGTAGTTTGATATGCTGATTGCAACGGTACCATTGGATTGGGTGGATTTGATGTATTTTTCGATTCAGGCCAATTTGATGGAAATAGCCAAAATTGACCTAAAATGCATTTTTACTTCATACATAAGTGAGCCGTCAAAAATGGTCTTTTGAATCTCATTTTTACCTATGGATTTTATGGCTTTTTCTGGCGTAGTTTGACGTGCTGATTGCAACGGTACCATTGGATCGGGTGGATTTGATGTATTTTTCGATTCAGCCCAATTTGATGGAAATAGCCAAAATCTACCTAAGATGCATTTTTACCGCGTACATAAGAGAGCCGTCACAAATAGTCTTTTGAATGTCATTTTTACCTATGGATTTTATGGCTTTTTCTGGCGTAGTTTGACGTGCTGATTGCAACGGTACCATTGGATCGGGTGGATTTGATGTATTTTTCGATTCAGCCCAATTTGATGGAAATAGCCAAAATTGACCTAAAATGCATTTTTACTGCATACCTAAGTGAGCCGTCAAAAATGGTCTTTTGAATGTTTTTTTTACCTATCGATTTTATGGCTTTTTCTGGCGTAGTTTGACGTGCTGATTGCAACGGTACCATTGGATCGGGTGGATTTGATGTATTTTTCGATTCAGCCCAATTTGATGAAAATAGCCGCTATTGGTCGAGAAGGCACTTCCAGCACATACATAAGTGAGCCGTCAAAAATGGTCTTTTGAATGTCATTTTTACCTATGGATTTTATGGCTTTTTCTGGCGTAGTTTGACGTGCTGATTGCAACGGTACCATTGGATCGGGTGGATTTGATGTATTTTTCGATTCAGCCCAATTTGATGGAAATAGCCAAAATTGACCTAAAATGCATTTTTACTTCATACATAAGTGAGCTGTCAAAAATGGTCTTTTGAATGTCATTTTTACCTATGGATTTTATGGCTTTTTCTGGCGTAGTTTGACGTGCTGATTGCAACGGTACCATTGGATCGGGTGGATTTGATGTATTTTTCGATTCAGCCCAATTTGATGAAAATAGCCGCTATTGGTCGAGAAGGCACTTCCAGCACATACATAAGTGAGCCGTCAAAAATGGTCTTTTGAATGTCATTTTTACCTATCGATTTTATGGCTTTTTCTGGCGTAGTTTGACGTGCTGATTGCAACGGTACCATTGGATCGGGTGGATTTGATGTATTTTTCGATTCAGCCCAATTTGATGGAAATAGCCCAAATTGACCTAAAATGCATTTTTACTTCATACATAAGTGAGCCGTCAAAAATGGTCTTTTGAATGTCATTTTTACCTATCGATTTTTTGGCTTTTTCTGGCGTAGTTTGACGTGCTGATTGCAACGGTACCATTGGATCGTGTGGATTTGATGTATTTTTCGATTCAGCCCAATTTGATGAAAATAACCGCTATTGGTCGAGAAGGCATTTCCAGCACATACATAAGTGAGCCGTCAAAAATGGTCTTTTGAATGTCATTTTTACCTATGGATTTTATGGCTTTTTCTGGCGTAGTTTGACGTGCTGATTGCAACGGTACCATTGGATCGGGTGGATTTGATGTATTTTTCGATTCAGCCCAATTTGATGGAAATAGCCAAAATTGACCTAAAATGCATTTTTACTTCATACATAAGTGAACCGTCAAAAATGGTCTTTTGAATGTCATTTTTACCTATCGATTTTATGGCTTTTTCTGGCGTAGTTTGACGTGCTGATTGCAACGGTACCATTGGATCGGATGGATTTGATGTATTTTTCGATTCAGCCCAATTTGATGAAAATAGCCGCTATTGGTCGAGAAGGCACTTCCAGCACATACATAAGTGAGCCGTCAAAAATGGTCTTTTGAATGTCATTTTTACCTATCGATTTTATGGCTTTTTCTGGCGTAGTTTGACGTGCTGATTGCAACGGTACCATTGGATCGGGTGGATTTGATGTATTTTTCGATTCAGCCCAATTTGATGGAAATAGACAAAATTGACCTAAAATGCATTTTTACTTCATACATAAGTGAGCCGTCAAAAATGGTCTTTTGAATGTCATTTTTACATATGGATTTTATGGCTTTTTCTGGCGTAGTTTGACGTGCTGATTGCAACGGTACCATTGGATCGGGTGGATTTGATGTATTTTTCGATTCAGCCCAATTTGATGGAAATAGCCAAAATTGACCTAAAATGCATTTTTACTGCATGACTAAGTGAGCCGTCAAAAATGGTCTTTTGAATGTTTTTTTTACCTATCGATTTTATGGCTTTTTCTGGCGTAGTTTGACGTGCTGATTGCAACGGTACCATTGGATCGGGTGGATTTGATGTATTTTTCGATTCAGCCCAATTTGATGAAAATAGCCGCTATTGGTCGAGAAGGCACTTCCAGCACATACATAAGTGAGCCGACACAAATGGTCTTTTGAATGTCATTTTTACCTATGGATTTTATGGCTTTTTCTGTCGTAGTTTGACGTGCTGATTGCAACGGTACCATTGGATCGGGTGGATTTGATGTATTTTTCGATTCAGCCCAATTTGATTAAAATAGCCGCTATTGGTCGAGAAGGCACTTCCAGCACATACATAAGTTAGCCGTCAAAAATGGTCTTTTGAATGTAATTTTTACCTATGGATTTTATGGCTTTTTCTGGCGTAGTTTGACGTGCTGATTGCAACGGTACCATTGGATCGTGTGGATCTGATGTATTTTTCGATTCAGCCCAATTTGATGGAAATAGCCAAAATTGACTGAAAATGCATTTTTACCGCATACATAACTGAGCCGTCAAAAATGGTCTTTTGAATGTCATTTTTACCCATCGATTTTATGGCTTTGTCTGGCGTAGTTTGATGTGCTGATTGCAACGGTACCATTGGATCGGGTGGATTTGATGTATTTTTCGATTCAGCCCAATTTGATGGAAATAGCCAAAATTGACCTAAAATGCATTTTTACTTCATACATAAGTGAGCCGTCAAAAATGGTCTTTTGAATGTCATTTTTACCTATCGATTTTATGGCTTTTTCTGGCGTAGTTTGACGTGCTGATTGCAAAAGTACCATTGGATCGGGTGGATCTGATGTATTTTTCGATTCAGCCCAATTTGATGGAAATAGCCAAAATATACTGAAAATGCATTTTTACCGCATACATAACTGAGCCGTCAAAAATGGTCTTTTGAATGTCATTTTTACCCATCGATTTTATGGCTTTGTCTGGCGTAGTTTGACGTGCTGATTGCAACGGTACCATTGGATTGGGTGGATTTGATGTATTTTTCGATTCAGCCCAATTTGATGGAAATAGCCAAAATTGACTGAAAATGCATTTTTACCGCATACATAACTGAGCCGTCAAAAATGGTCTTTTGAATGTCATTTTTACCCATCGATTTTATGGCTTTGTCTGGCGTAGTTTGATGTGCTGATTGCAACGGTACCATTGGATCGGGTGGATTTGATGTATTTTTCGATTCAGCCCAATTTGATAGAAATAGCCAAAATTGACCTAAAATGCATTTTTACTTCATACATAAGTGAGCCGTCAAAAATGGTCTTTTGAATGTCATTTTTACCTATGGATTTTATGGCTTTTTCTGGCGTAGTTTGACGTGCTGATTGCAGCAGTATAATTGGATCGGGTGGATTTGATGTATTTTTCGATTCAACCCAATTTGATGGAAATAGCCAAAATCTACCTAAGATGCATTTTTACCGCGTACATAAGTGAGCCGTCACAAATAGTCTTTTGAATGTCATTTTTACCTATGGATTTTATGGCTTTTTTTGGCGTAGTTTGACGTGCTGATTGCAACGGTACCATTGGATCGGGTGGATTTGATGTATTTTTCGATTCAGCCCAATTTGATGGAAATAGCCAAAATTGACCTAAAATGCATTTTTACTGCATACCTAAGTGAGCCGTCAAAAATGGTCTTTTGAATGTCATTTTTACCTATCGATTTTATGGCTTTTTCTGGCGTAGTTTGACGTGCTGATTGCAACGGTACCATTGGATCGGGTGGATTTGATGTATTTTTCGATTCAGCCCAATTTGATGAAAATAGCCGCTATTGGTCGAGAAGGCACTTCCAGCACATACATAAGTGAGCCGTCACAAATGGTCTTTTGAATGTCATTTTTACCTATGGATTTTATGGCTTTTTCTGGCGTAGTTTGACGTGCTGATTGCAACGGTACCATTGGATCGGGTGGATTTGATGTATTTTTCGATTCAGCCCAATTTGATGAAAATAGCCGCTATTGGTCGAGAAGGCACTTCCAGCACATACATAAGTGAGCTGTCAAAAATGGTCTTTTGAATGTCATTTTTACCTATCGATTTTATGGCTTTTTCTGGCGTAGTTTGACGTGCTGATTGCAACAGTACCATTGGATCGGGTGGATCTGATGTATTTTTCGAATCAGCCATATTTGATGGAAATAGCCAAAATTGACTGAAAATGCATTTTTACCGCATACATAACTGAGCCGTCAAAAATGGTCTTTTGAATGTCATTTTTACCCATCGATTTTATGGCTTTGTCTGGCGTAGTTTGACGTGCTGATTGCAACGGTACCATTGGATCGGGTGGATTTGATGTATTTTTCGATTCAGCCCAATTTGATGGAAATAGACAAAATTGACCTAAAATGCATTTTTACTTCATACATAAGTGAGCCGTCACAAATGGTCTTTTGAATGTCATTTTTACCTATGGATTTCATGGCTTTTTCTGGCGTAGTTTGACGTGCTGATTGCAACGGTACCATTGGATCGGGTGGATCTGATGTATTTTTCGATTCAGCCCAATTTGATGGAAATAGCCAAAATTGACTGAAAAAGCATTTTTACCGCATACATAACTGAGCCGTCAAAAATGGTCTTTTGAATGTCATTTTTACCTATGGATTTTATGGCTTTTTCTGGCGTAGTTTGACGTGCTGATTGCAACGGTACCATTGGATCGGGTGGATTTGATGTATTTTTCGATTCAACCCAATTTGATGAAAATAGCCGCTATTGGTCGAGAAGGCACTTCCAGCACATACATAAGTGAGCCGTCAAAAATGGTCTTTTGAATGTCATTTTTACCTATAGATTTTATGGCTTTTTCTGGCGTAGTTTGACGTGCTGATTGCAACGGTACCATTGGATCGGGTGGATTTGATGTATTTTTCGATTCAACCCAATTTGATGGAAATAGCCAAAATCTACCTAAGATGCATTTTTACCGCGTACATAAGTGAGCCGTCACAAATAGTCTTTTGAATGTCATTTTTACCTATGGATTTTATGGCTTTTTCTGGCGTAGTTTGACGTGCTGATTACAACGGTACCATTGGATTGGGTGATTAGATGTATTTTTCGATTCAGCCCAATTTGATGAAAATAGCCGCTATTGGTCGAGAAGGCACTTCCAGCACATACATAAGTGAGCCATCACAAATGGTCTTTTGAATGTCATTTTTACCTATGGATTTTATGGCTTTTTCTGGCGTAGTTTGATGTGCTGATTGCAACGGTACCATTGGATCGGATGGATTTGATGTATTTTTCGATTCAGCCCAATTTGATGAAAATAGCCGCTATTGGTCGAGAAGGCACTTCCAGCACATACATAAGTGAGCCATCACAAATGGTCTTTTGAATGTCATTTTTACCTATGGATTTTATGGCTTTTTCTGGCGTAGTTTGATGTGCTGATTGCAACGGTACCATTGGATCGGGTGGATTTGATGTATTTTTCGATTCAGCCCAATTTGATGAAAATAGCCGCTATTGGTCGAGAAGGCACTTCCAGCACATACATAAGTGAGCCGTCACAAATGGTCTTTTGAATGTCATTTTTACCTATGGATTTTATGGCTTTTTCTGGCGTAGTTTGACGTGCTGATTGCAATGGTACCATTGGATCGGGTGGATTTGATGTATTTTTCGATTCAGCCCAATTTGATGGAAATAGCCAAAATTGACCTAAAATGTATTTTTACTTCATACATAAGTGAGCCGTCAAAAATGATCTTTTGAATGTCATTTTTACCTATCGATTTTATGGCTTTTTCTGGCGTAGTTTGACGTGCTGATTGCAACGGTACCATTGGATCGTGTGGATTTGATGTATTTTTCGATTCAGCCCAATTTGATGAAAATAACCGCTATTGGTCGACAAGGCACTTCCAGCACATACATAAGTGAGCCGTCAAAAATGGTCTTTTGAATGTCATTTTTACCCATGGATTTTATGGCTTTTTCTGGCGTAGTTTGACGTGCTGATTGCAACGGTACCATTGGATCGGGTGGATTTGATGTATTTTTCGATTCAGCCCAATTTGATGGAAATAGCCAAAATTGACCTAAAATGCATTTTTACTGCATACATAAGTGAGCCGTCAAAAATGGTCTTTTGAATGTCATTTTTACCTATGGATTTTATGGCTTTTTCTGGCGTAGTTTGACGTGGTGATTGCAACGGTACCATTGGATCGGGTGGATTTGATGTATTTTTTGATTCAGCCCAATTTGATGAAAATAGCCGCTATTGGTCGAGAAGGCACTTCCAGCACATACATAAGTGAGCCTTCACAAATGGTCTTTTGAATGTCATTTTTACCCATCGATTTTATGCTTTGTCTGGCGTAGTTTGACGTGCTGATTGCAACGGTACCATTGGATCGGGTGGATTTGATGTATTTTTCGATTCAGCCAAATTTGATGGAAATAGCCGCTATTGGTCGAGAAGGCACTTCCAGCACATACATAAGTGAGCCGTCAAATATGGTCTTTTGAATGTCATTTTTACCTATGGATTTTATGGCTTTTTCTGGCGTAGTTTGACGTGCTGATTGCAACGGTACCATTGGATCGTGTGGATCTGATGTATTTTTCGATTCAGCCCAATTTGATGGAAATAGCCAAAATTGACTGAAAATGCATTTTTACCGCATACATAACTGAGCCGTCAAAAATGGTCTTTTGAATGTCATTTTTACCAATCGATTTTATGGCTTTGTCTGGCGTAGTTTGATGTGCTGATTGCAACGGTACCATTGGATCGGGTGGATTTGATGTATTTTTCGATTCAGCCCAATTTGATGGAAATAGCCAAAATTGACCTAAAATGCATTTTTACTTCATACATAAGTGAGCCGTCAAATATGGTCTTTTGAATGTCATTTTTACCTATCGATTTTATGGCTTTTTCTGGCGTAGTTTGACGTGCTGATTGCAACAGTACCATTGGATCGGGTGGATCTGATGTATTTTTCGATTCAGCCCAATTTGATGGAAATAGCCAAAATTGACTGAAAATGCATTTTTACCGCATACATAACTGAGCCGTCAAAAATGGTCTTTTGAATGTCATTTTTACCCATCGATTTTATGGCTTTGTCTGGCGTAGTTTGACGTGCTGATTGCAACGGTACCATTGGATTGGGTGGATTTGATGTATTTTTCGATTCAGCCCAATTTGATGGAAATAGCCAAAATTGACTGAAAATGCATTTCTACCGCATACATAACTGAGCCGTCAAAAATGGTCTTTTGAATGTCATTTTTACCTATCGATTTTATGGCTTTGTCAGGCGTAGTTTGATGTGCTGATTGCAACGGTACCATTGGATCGGGTGGATTTGATGTATTTTTCGATTCAGCCCAATTTGATAGAAATAGCCAAAATTGACCTAAAATGCATTTTTACTTCATACATAAGTGAGCCGTCAAAAATGGTCTTTTGAATGTCATTTTTACCTATGGATTTTATGGCTTTTTCTGGCGTAGTTTGACGTGCTGATTGCAACAGTACCATTGGATCGGGTGGATTTGATGTATTTTTCGATTCAACCCAATTTGATGGAAATAGCCAAAATCTACCTAAGATGCATTTTTACCGCGTACATAAGTGAGCCGTCACAAATAGTCTTTTGAATGTCATTTTTACCTATGGATTTTATGGCTTTTTCTGGCGTAGTTTGACGTGCTGATTGCAACGGTACCATTGGATCGGGTGGATTTGATGTATTTTTCGATTCAGCCCAATTTGATGGAAATAGCCAAAATTGACCTAAAATGCATTTTTACTGCATACCTAAGTGAGCCGTCAAAAATGGTCTTTTGAATGTTTTTTTTACCTATCGATTTTATGGCTTTTTCTGGCGTAGTTTGACGTGCTGATTGCAACGGTACCATTGGATCGGATGGATTCGATGTATTTTTCGATTCAGCCCAATTTGATGAAAATAGCCGCTATTGGTCGAGAAGGCACTTCCAGCACATACATAAGTGAGCCGTCACAAATGGTCTTTTGAATGTCATTTTTACCTATGGATTTTATGGCTTTTTCTGGCGTAGTTTGACGTGCTGATTGCAACGGTACCATTGGATCGGGTGGATTTGATGTATTTTTCGATTCAGCCCAATTTGATGAAAATAGCCGCTATTGGTCGAGAAGGCACTTCCAGCACATACATAAGTGAGCTGTCAAAAATGGTCTTTTGAATGTCATTTTTACCTATCGATTTTATGGCTTTTTCTGGCGTAGTTTGACGTGCTGATTGCAACAGTACCATTGGATCGGGTGGATCTGATGTATTTTTCGAATCAGCCCAATTTGATGGAAATAGCCAAAATTGACTGAAAATGCATTTTTACCGCATACATAACTGAGCCGTCAAAAATGGTCTTTTGAATGTCATTTTTACCCATCGATTTTATGGCTTTGTCTGGCGTAGTTTGACGTGCTGATTGCAACGGTACCATTGGATCGGGTGGATTTGATGTATTTTTCGATTCAGCCCAATTTGATGGAAATAGACAAAATTGACCTAAAATGCATTTTTACTTCATACATAAGTGAGCCGTCACAAATGGTCTTTTGAATGTCATTTTTACCTATGGATTTCATGGCTTTTTCTGGCGTAGTTTGACGTGCTGATTGCAACGGTACCATTGGATCGGGTGGATCTGATGTATTTTTCGATTCAGCCCAATTTGATGGAAATAGCCAAAATTGACTGAAAAAGCATTTTTACCGCATACATAACTGAGCCGTCAAAAATGGTCTTTTGAATGTCATTTTTACCTATTGATTTTATGGCTTTTTCTGGCGTAGTTTGACGTGCTGATTGCAACGGTACCATTGGACCGGGTGGATTTGATGTATTTTTCGATTCAACCCAATTTGATGAAAATAGCCGCTATTGGTCGAGAAGGCACTTCCAGCACATACATAAGTGAGCCGTCAAAAATGGTCTTTTGAATGTCATTTTTACCTATAGATTTTATGGCTTTTTCTGGCGTAGTTTGACGTGCTGATTGCAACGGTACCATTGGATCGGGTGGATTTGATGTATTTTTCAATTCAACCCAATTTGATGGAAATAGCCAAAATCTACCTAAGATGCATTTTTACCGCGTACATAAGTGAGCCGTCACAAATAGTCTTTTGAATGTCATTTTTACCTATGGATTTTATGGCTTTTTCTGGCGTAGTTTGACGTGCTGATTACAACGGTACCATTGGATCGGGTGATTAGATGTATTTTTCGATTCAGCCCAATTTGATGAAAATAGCCGCTATTGGTCGAGAAGGCACTTCCAGCACATACATAAGTGAGCCATCACAAATGGTCTTTTGAATGTCATTTTTACCTGTGGATTTTATGGCTTTTTCTGGCGTAGTTTGACGTGCTGATTGCAACGGTACCATTGGATCGGGTGGATTTGATGTATTTTTCAATTCAGCCCAATTCGATGAAAATAGCTGCTATTGGTCGAGAAGGCACTTCCAGCACATACATAAGTGAGCCGTCAAAAATGGTCTTTTGAATGTCATTTTTACCTATGGATTTTATTGCTTTTTCTGGCGTAGTTTGACGTGCTGATTGCAACGGTACCATTGGATCGGGTGGATTTGATGTATTTTTCGATTCAGCCCAATTTGATAAAAATAGCCAAAATTGACCTAAAATGCATTTTTACTGCATACATAAGTGAGCCGTCAAAAATGGTCTTTTGAATGTCATTTTTACCTATGGATTTTATGGCTTTTTCTGGCGTAGTTTGATGTGCTGATTGCAACGGTACCATTGGATCGGGTGGATTTGATGTATTTTTCGATTCAGCCCAATTTGATGAAAATAGCCGCTATTGGTCGAGAAGGCACTTCCAGCACATACATAAGTGAGCCGTCACAAATGGTCTTTTGAATGTCATTTTTACCTATGGATTTTATGGCTTTTTCTGGCGTAGTTTGACGTGCTGATTGCAACGGTACCATTGGATCGGGTGGATTTGATGTATTTTTCGATTCAGCCCAATTTGATGGAAATAGCCAAAATTGACCTAAAATGTATTTTTACTTCATAAATAAGTGAGCCGTCAAAAATGATCTTTTGAATGTCATTTTTACCTATGGATTTTATGGCTTTTTCTGGCGTAGTTTGACGTGCTGATTGCAACAGTACCATTGGATCGTGTGGATTTGATGTATTTTTCGATTCAGCCCAATTTGATGAAAATAACCGCTATTGGTCGACAAGGCACTTCCAGCACATACATAAGTGAGCCGTCAAAAATGGTCTTTTGAATGTCATTTTTACCCATGGATTTTATGGCTTTTTCTGGCGTAGTTTGACGTGCTGATTGCAACGGTACCATTGGATCGGGTGGATTTGATGTATTTTTCGATTCAGCCCAATTTGATGGAAATAGCCAAAATTGACCTAAAATGCATTTTTACTGCATACATAAGTGAGCCGTCAAAAATGGTCTTTTGAATGTCATTTTTACCTATGGATTTTATGGCTTTTTCTGGCGTAGTTTGACGTGGTGATTGCAACGGTACCATTGGATCGGGTGGATTTGATGTATTTTTTGATTCAGCCCAATTTGATGAAAATAGCCGCTATTGGTCGAGAAGGCGCTTCCAGCACATACATAAGTGAGCCTTCACAAATGGTCTTTTGAATGTCATTTTTACCCATCGATTTTATGCTTTGTCTGGCGTAGTTTGACGTGCTGATTGCAACGGTACCATTGGATCGGGTGGATTTGATGTATTTTTCGATTCAGCCCAATTTGATGAAAATAGCCGCTATTGGTCGAGAAGGCACTTCCAGCACATACATAAGTGAGCCGTCAAAAATGGTCTTTTGATTGTCATTTTTACCTATGGATTTTATGGCTTTTTCTGGCGTAGTTTGACGTGCTGATTGCAACGGTACCATTGGATGGGTGGATTTGATGTATTTTTCGATTCAGCCCAATTTGATGAAAATAGCCAATATTGACCAAAAATGCATTTTTACCGCATACATAAGTGAACCGTCAAAAATGGTATTGTGAATGTCATTTTTACCTATGGATTTTATGGCTTTTTCTGGCGTAGTTTGACGTGCTGATTGCAACGGTACCATTGGATCGGGTGGATTTGATGTATTTTTCGATTCAGCCCAATTTGAAGAAAATAGCCACTATTGGTCGAGAAGGCACATCCAGCGATACATAAGTGAGCCGTCAAAAATGGTCTTTTGAATGTCATTTTTACCTATGGATTTTATGGCTTTTTCTGGCGTAGTTTGACGTGCTGATTGCAACGGTACCATTGGATTGGGTGGATTTGATGTATTTTTCGATTCACCCCAATTTGATGAAAATAGCCAATATTGACCAAAAATGCATTTTTACCGCATACATAAGTGAACCGTCAAAAATGGTATTGTGAATGTCATTTTTACCTATGGATTTTATGGCTTTTTCTGGCGTAATTTGACGTGCTGATTGCAACGGTACCATTGGATCGGGTGGATTTGATGTATTTTTCGATTCAGCTCAATTTGATGAAAATAGCCGCTATTGGTCGAGAAGGCACATCCAGCACATACATAAGTGAGCCGTCAAAAATGGTCTTTTGAATGTCATTTTTACCTATGGATTTTATGGCTTTTTCTGGCGTAGTTTGACGTGCTGATTGCAACGGTACCATTGGATAGTGTGGATTTGATGTGTTTTTCGATTCAGCCCAATTTGATGAAAATAGCCGCTATTGGTCGAGAAGGCACTTCCAGCATATACATAAGTGAGCCGTCAAAAATGGTCTTTTGAATGTCATTTTTACCTATGGATTTTATGGCTTTTTCTGGCGTAGATTGACGTGCTGATTGCAACAGTACCATTGGATTGGGTGGATTTGATGTATTTTTCGATTCAGCCCAATTTGATGGAAATTGCCAATATTGACCAAAAATGCATTTTTACCGCATACATAAGTGAGCCGTCAAAAATGGTATTGTGAATGTCATTTTTACCTCTGGATTTTATGGCTTTTTCTGGCGTAGTTTGACGTGCTGATTGCAACGGTACCATTGGATCGGGTGGATTTGATGTATTTTTCGATTCAGCCCAATTTGATGGAAATAGCCGCTATTGGTCGAGAAGGCACTTCCAGCACATACATAAGTGAGCCGTCAAAAATGGTCTTTTGAATGTCATTTTTACCTATGGATTTTATGGCTTTTTCTGGCGTAGTTTGACGTGCTGATTGCAACGGTACCATTGGATCAGGTGGATTTGATGTATTTTTCGATTCAGCCCAATTTGATGAAAATAGCCAAAATTGACCTAAAATGCATTTTTACTGCATACATAAGTGAGCCGTCAAAAATGGTCTTTTGAATGTCATTTTTACCTATGGATTTTATGGCTTTTTCTGGCGTAGTTTGACGTGCTGATTGCAACAGTACCATTGGATCGGGTGGATTTGATGTATTTTTCGATTCAGCCCAATTTGATGAAAATAGCCACTATTGGTCGAGAAGGCCCTTCCAGCACATACATAAGTGAGCCTTCACAAATGGTCTTTTGAATGTCATTTTTACCTATCGATTTAATGGCTTTTTCTGGCGTAGTTTGACGTTCTGATTGCAACGGTACCATTGGATCGGGTGGATTTGATGTATTTTTCGATTCAGCCCAATTTGATGAAAATAGCCAATATTGACCAAAAATGCATTTTTACCGCATACATAAGTGAACCGTCAAAAATGGTATTGTGAATGTCATTTTTACCTATGGATTTACTGCTTTTTCTGGCGTAGTTTGACGTGCTGATTGCAACGGTACCATTGGATCGGGTGGATTTGATGTATTTTTCGATTCAGCCCAATTTGATGGAAATAGCCGCTATTGGTCGAGAAGGCACTTCCAGCACATACATAAGTGAGCCGTCAAAAATGGTCTTTTGAATGTCATTTTTACCTATGGATTTTATGGCTTTTTCTGGCGTAGTTTGACGTGCTGATTGCAACGGTACCATTGGATCGGGTGGATTTGATGTATTTTTCGATTCAGCCCAATTTGATGGAAATAGCCAAAATTGACCTAAAATGCATTTTTACTGCATACATAAGTGACCCGTCAAAAATGGTCTTTTGAATGTCATTTTCACCTATCGATTTTATGGCTTTTTCTGGCGTAGTTTGACGTGCTGATTGCAACAGTACCATTGGATCGGGTGGATTTGATGTATTTTTCGATTCAGCCCAATTTGATGAAAATAGCCGCTATTGGTCGAGAAGGCACTTCCAGCACATACATAAGTGAGCCGTCAAAAATGGTCTTTTGAATGTCATTTTTACCTATGGATTTCATGGCTTTTTCTGGCGTAGTTTGACGTGCTGATTGCAACAGTACCATTGGATCGGGTGGATTTGATGTATTTTTCAATTCAGCCCAATTTGATGAAAATAGCGGCTATTGGTCGAGAAGGCACTTCCAGCACATACATAAGTGAGCCGTCAAAAATGGTCTTTTGAATGTAATTTTTACCTATGGATTTTATGGCTTTTTTTGGCGTAGTTTGACGTGCTTATTGCAACGGTACCATTGGATTGCGTGGATTTGATGTATTTTTCGATTCAGCCCAATTTGATGGAAATAGCCAAAATTGACTGAAAATTCATTTTTACCGCATACATAACTGAGCCGTCAAAATGGTCTTTTGAATGTCATTTTTACCCATCGATTTTATGGCTTTTTCTGGCGTAGTTTGACGTGCTGATTGCAACAGTACCATTGGATCGGATGGATTTGATGTATTTTTCGATTCAGCCCAATTTGATGAAAATAGCCACTATTGGTCGAGAAGGCACTTCCAGCATATACATAAGTGAGCCGTCAAAAATGGTCTTTTGAATGTCATTTTTACCTATGGATTTTATGGCTTTTTCTGGCGTAGTTTGACGTGCTGATTGCAACGGTACCATTGGATCGGGTGGATTTGATGTATTTTTCGATTCAGCCCAATTTTATGGAAATAGCCAAAATTGACCTAAAATGCATTTTTACTGCATACATAAGTGAGCCGTCAAAAATGGTCTTTTGAATGTCATTTTTACCTATGGATTTTATGGCTTTTTCTGGCGTAGTTTGACTTGCTGATTGCAACGATACCATTGGATCGGGTGGATTTGATGTATTTTTCGATTCAGCCCAATTTGATGAAAATAGCCGCTATTGGTCGAGAAGGCACTTCCAGCACATACATAAGTAAGCCGTCAAAAATGGTCTTTTGAATGTCATTTTTACCTACCGATTTGATGGCTTTTTCTGGCGTAGTTTGACGTGCTGATTGCAACGGTAACATTGGATCGGGTGGATTTGATGTATTTTTCGATTCAGCCCAATTTGATGGAAATAGCCAAAATTGACCTAAAATGCATTTTTACTGCATACATAAGTGAGCCGTCAAAAATGGTCTTTTGAATGTCATTTTTACCTATGGATTTTATGGCTTTTTCTTGCGTAGTTTGACGTGCTGATTGCAACGGTACCATTGGATCGGGTGGATTTGATGTATTTTTCAATTCAGCCCAATTTGATGAAAATAGCCGCTATTGGTCGAGAAGGCACTTCCAGCACATAAATAAGTGAGCCGTCAAAAATGGTCTTTTGAATGTCATTTTTACCTATGGATTTTATGGCTTTTTCTGGCGTAGTTTGACGTGCTGATTGCAACGGTACCATTGGATCGGGTGGATTTGATGTATTTTTCGATTCAGCCCAATTTGATGAAAATAGCCGCTATTGGTCGAGAAGGCACTTCCAGCACATACATAAGTGAGCCGTCAAAAATGGTCTTTTGAATGTCATTTTTACCCATGGATTTTATGGCTTTTTCAGGCGTAGTTTGACTTGCTGATTGCAACGATACCATTGGATCGGGTGGATTTGATGTATTTTTCGATTCAGCCCAATTTGATGAAAATAGCCGCTATTGGTCGAGAAGGCACTTCCAGCACATACATAAGTGAGCCGTCAAAAATGGTCTTTTGAATGTCATTTTTACCTATGGATTTTATGGCTTTTTCTGGCGTAGTTTGACGTGCTGATTGCAACAGTACCATTGGATCGGGTGGATTTGCAGTATTTTTCGATTCAGCCCAATTTGATGGAAATAGCCAAAATTGACCTAAAATGCATTTTTACTGCATACATAAGTGAGCCGTCAAAAATGGTCTTTTGAATGTCATTTTTACCTACCGATTTTATGGCTTTTTCTGGCGTAGTTTGACGTGCTGATTGCAACGGTACCATTGGATCGGGTGGATTTGATATATTTTTCGATTCAACCCAATTTGATGAAAATAGCCGCTATTGGTCGAGAAGGCACTTCCAGCACATACATAAGTGAGCCGTCAAAAATGGTCTTTTGAATGTCATTTTTACCTATGGATTTTATGGCTTTTTCTGGCGTAGTTTGACGTGCTGATTGCAACGGTACCATTGGATCGGGTGGATTTGATATATTTTTCGATTCTGCCCAATTTGATGGAAATAGCCAAAATTGACTGAAAATGCATTTTTACCGCATACATAACTGAGCCGTCAAAATGGTCTTTTGAATGTCATTTTTACCCATCGATTTTATGGCTTCTTCTGGCGTAGTTTGACGTGCTGATTGCAACAGTACCATTGGATCGGGTGGATTTGATGTATTTTTCGATTCAGCCCAATTTGATGAAAATAGCCACTATTGGTCGAGAAGGCACTTCCAGCACATACATAAGTGAGCCGTCAAAAATGGTCTTTTGAATGTCATTTTTACCTATGGATTTTATGGCTTTTTCTGGCGTAGTTTGACGTGCTGATTGCAACGGTACCATTGGATCGGGTGGATTTGATGTATTTTTCGATTCAGCCCAATTTTATGGAAATAGCCAAAATTGACCTAAAATGCATTTTGACTGCATACATAAGTGAGCCGTCAAAAATGGTCTTTTGAATGTCATTTTTACCTATGGATTTTATGGCTTTTTCTGGCGTAGTTTGACTTGCTGATTGCAACGATACCATTGGATCGGGTGGATTTGATGTATTTTTCGATTCTGCCCAATTTGATGAAAATAGCCGCTATTGGTCGAGAAGGCACTTCCAGCACATACATAAGTGAGCCGTCAAAAATGGTCTTTTGAATGTCATTTTTACCTATGGATTTTATGGCTTTTTCTGGCGTAGTTTGACGTGCTGATTGCAACGGTACCATTGGATCGGGTGGATTTGCAGTATTTTTCGATTCAGCCCAATTTGATGGAAATAGCCAAAATTGACCTAAAATGCATTTTTACTGCATACATAAGTGAGCCGTCAAAAATGGTCTTTTGAATGTCATTTTTACCTATGTATTTTATGGCTTTTTCTGGCGTAGTTTGACGTGCTGATTGCAACGGTACCATTGGATCGGGTGGATTTGATGTATTTTTCGATTCAACCCAATTTGATTAAAATAGCCGCTATTGGTCGAGAAGGCACTTCCAGCACATACATAAGTGAGCCGTCACAAATGGTCTTTTGAATGTCATTTTTACCTATGGATTTTATGGCTTTTTCTGGCGTAGTTTGACGTGCTGATTGCAACGGTACCATTGGATCGGGTGGATTTGATGTATTTTTCGATTCAGCCCAATTTGATGGAAATAGCCAAAATTGACCTAAAATGCATTTTTACTGCATACATAAGTGAGCCGTCACAAATGGTCTTTTGAATGCCATTTTTACCTATGGATTTTATGGCTTTTTCTGGTGTAGTTTAACGTGCTGATTGCAACGGTACCGTTGGATCGGGTGGATTTGATGTATTTTTCGATTCAGCCCAATTTGATGGAAATAGCCAAAATTGACTGAAAATGCATTTTTACCGCATACATAACTGAGCTGTCAAAATGGTCTTTTGAATGTCATTTTTACCCATCGATTTTATGGCTTTTTCTGGCGTAGTTTGACGTGCTGATTGCAACAGTACCATTGGATCGGGTGGATTTGATGTATTTTTCGATTCAGCCCAATTTGATGAAAATAGCCACTATTGGTCGAGAAGGCACTTCCAGCACATACATAAGTGAGCCGTCAAAAATGGTCTTTTGAATGTCATTTTTACCTATGGATTTTATGGCTTTTTCTGGCGTAGTTTGACTTGCTGATTGCAACGATACCATTGGATCGGGTGGATTTGATGTATTTTTCGATTCAGCCCAATTTGATGAAAATAGCCGCTATTGGTCGAGAAGGCACTTCCAGCACATACATAAGTGAGCCGTCAAATATGGTCTTTTGAATGTCATTTTTACCTATGGATTTTATGGCTTTTTCTGGCGTAGTTTGACGTGCTGATTGCAACAGTACCATTGGATCGGGTGGATTTGCAGTATTTTTCGATTCAGCCCAATTTGATGGAAATAGCCAAAATTGACCTAAAATGCATTTTTACTGCATACATAAGTGAGCCGTCAAAAATGGTCTTTTGAATGTCATTTTTACCTACCGATTTTATGGCTTTTTCTGGCGTAGTTTGACGTGCTGATTGCAACGGTACCATTGGATCGGGTGGATTTGATATATTTTTCGATTCAACCCAATTTGATGAAAATAGCCGCTATTGGTCGAGAAGGCACTTCCAGCACATACATAAGTGAGCCGTCAAAAATGGTCTTTTGAATGTCATTTTTACCTATGGATTTTATGGCTTTTTCTGGCGTAGTTTGACGTGCTGATTGCAACGGTACCATTGGATCGGGTGGATTTGATGTATTTTTCGATTCAGCCCAATTTGATGAAAATAGCCAAAATTGACCTAAAATGCATTTTTACTGCATACATAAGTGAGCCGTCACAAATGGTCTTTTGAATGTCATTTTTACCTATGGATTTTATGGCTTTTTCTGGCGTAGTTTGACGTGCTGATTGCAACGGTACCATTGGATCGGGTGGATTTGATGTATTTTTCGATTCAGCCCTATTTGATGGAAATAGCCAAAATTGACGTAAAATGCATTTTTACTGCATACATAAGTGAGCCGTCAAAAATGGTCTTTTGAATGTCATTTTTACCTATGGATTTTATGGCTTTTTCTGGTGTAATTTGACGTGCTGATTGCAACGGTACCATTGGATCGGGTGGATTTGATGTATTTTTCGATTCAGCCCAATTTGATGGAAATAGCCAAAATTGACTGAAAATGCATTTTTACCGCATACATAACTGAGCCGTCAAAATGGTCTTTTGAATGTCATTTTTACCCATCGATTTTAGGGCTTTTTCTGGCGTAGTTTGACGTGCTGATTGCAACAGTACCATTGGATCGGGTGGATTTGATGTATTTTTCGATTCAGCCCAATTTGATGAAAATAGCCACTATTCGTCGAGAAGGCACTTCCAGCACATACATAAGTGAGCCGTCAAAAATGGTCTTTTGAATGTCATTTTTACCTATGGATTTTATGGCTTTTTCTGGCGTAGTTTGACGTGCTGATTGCAACGGTACCATTGGATCGGGTGGATTTGATGTATTTTTCGATTCAGCCCTATTTGATGGAAATAGCCAAAATTGACGTAAAATGCATTTTTACTGCATACATAAGTGAGCCGTCAAAAATGGTCTTTTGAATGTCATTTTTACCTATGGATTTTATTGCTTTTTCTGGTGTAGTTTGACTTGCTGATTGCAACGGTACCATTGGATCGGGTGGATTTGATGTATTTTTCGATTCATCCCAATTTGATGAAAATAGCCGCTATTGGTCGAGAAGGCACTTCCAGCACATACATAAGTGAGCCGTCAAAAATGGTCTTTTGAATGTCATTTTTACCTATGGATTTTATGGCTTTTTCTGGCGTAGTTTGACGTGCTGATTGCAACGGTACCATTGGATCGGGTGGATTTGATGTGTTTTTCAATTCAGCCCAAATTGATGGAAATTGCCAATATTGACCAAAAATGATTTTACTGCATACATAAGTGAGCCGTCAAAAATGGTCTTTTGAATGTCATTTTTCCCTATGGATTTTATGGCTTTTTCTGGCGTAGTTTGACGTGCTGATTGCAACGGTACCATTGGATTGGGTGGATTTGCAGTATTTTTCGATTCAGCCCAATTTGATGAAAATAGCCGCTATTGGTCGAGAAGGCACTTCCAGCACATACATAAGTGAGCTGTCACAAATGGTCTTTTGAATATCATTTCTACCTACGGATTTTATGGCTTTTTCTGGCGTAGTTTGACGTGCTGATTGCAACGGTACCGTTGGATCGGGTGGATTTGATGTATTTTTCGATTCAGCGCAATTTGATGGAAATAGCCAAAATTGACCTAAAATGCATTTTTACTGCATACATAAGTGAGCCGTCACAAATGGTCTTTTGAATATCATTTTTACCCATCGATTTTATGGCTTTTTCTGGCGTAGTTTGACGTGCTGATTGCAACGGTACCATTGGATCGGGTGGATTTGATGTATTTTTCGATTCAGCCCAGTTTGATGAAAATAGCCGCTATTGGTCGAGAAGGCATTTCCAGCACATACATAAGTGAGCCTTCAAAAATGGTCTTTTGAATGTCATTTTTACCTATGTATTTTATGGCTTTTTCTGGCGTAGTTTGACGTGCTGATTGCAACGGTACCATTGGATCGGGTGGAATTGATGTATTTTTCAATTCAGCCCAATTTGATGGAAATAGCCAAAATTGACCTAAAATGCATTTTTACTGCATACATAAGTGAGCCGTCACAAATGGTCTTTTGAATGTCATTTTTACCTTTGGATTTTATGGCTTTTTCTGGCGTAGTTTGACGTGCTGATTGCAACGGTACCATTGGATCGGGTGGATTTGATGTATTTTTCGATTCAGCCCAATTTGATGGAAATAGCCGCTATTGGTCGAGAAGGCACTTCCAGCACATACATAAGTGAGCCGTCAAAAATGGTCTTTTGAATGTCATTTTTACCTATGGATTTTATGGCTTTTTCTGGCGTAGTTTGACGTGCTGATTGCAACAGTACCATTGGATCGGGTGGATTTGATGTATTTTTCGATTCAGCCCAATTTGATGAAAATAGCCGCTATTGGTCGAGAAGGCACTTCCAGCACATACATAAGTGAGCTGTCAAAAATGGTCTTTTGAATGTCATTTTTACCTATGGATTTTATGGCTTTTTCTGGCGTAGTTTGACGTGCTGATTGCAACGGTACCTTAGGATCGGGTGGATTTGATGTATTTTTCAATTCAGCCCAATTTGATGGAAATAGCCAATATTTACCAAAAATGCATTTTTACTGCATACATAAGTGAGCCGTCAAAAATGGTCTTTTGAATGTCATTTTTCCCTATGAATTTTATGGCTTTTTCTGGCGTAGTTTGACGTGCTGATTGCAACGGTACCATTGGATCGGCTGGATTTGATGTATTTTTCGATTCAGCCTAATTTGATGAAAATAGCCGCTATTGGTCGAGAAGGCACTTCCAGCACATACATAAGTGAGCCGTCACAAATGGTCTTTTGAATATCATTTCTACCTACGGATTTTATGGCTTTTTCTGGCGTAGTTTGACGTGCTGATTGCAACGGTACCATTGGATCGGGTGGATTTGATGTATTTTTCGATTCAGCCCAATTTGATGGAAATAGCCAAAATTGACCTAAAATGCATTTTTACTGCATACGTAAGTGAGCCGTCAGAAATGGTCTTTTGAATATGATTTTTACCCATCGATTTTATGGCTTTTTCTGGCGTAGTTTGACGTGCTGATTGCAACGGTACCATTGGATCGGGTGGATTTGATGTATTTTTCGATTCAGCCCAGTTTGATGAAAATAGCCGCTATTGGTCGAGAAGGCACTTCCAGCACATACATAAGTGAGCCTTCAAAAATGGTCTTTTGAATGTCATTTTTACCTATGGATTTTATGGCTTTTTCTGGCGTAGTTTGACGTGCTGATTGCAACGGTACCATTGGATCGGGTGGAATTGATGTATTTTTCAATTCAGCCCAATTTGATGGAAATAGCCAAAATTGACCTAAAATGCATTTTTACTGCATACATAAGTGAGCCGTCACAAATGGTCTTTTGAATGTCATTTTTACCTTTGGATTTTATGGCTTTTTCTGGCGTAGTTTGACGTGCTGATTGCAACGGTACAATTGGATCGGGTGGATTTGATGTATTTTTCGATTCAGCCCAATTTGATGAAAATAGCCGCTATTGGTCGAGAAGGCACTTCCAGCACATACATAAGTGAGCCGTCAAAAATGGTCTTTTGAATGTCATTTTTACCTATGGATTTTATGGCTTTTTCTGGCGTAGTTTGACGTGCTGATTGCAACAGTACCATTGGATTGGGTGGATTTGATGTATTTTTCGATTCAGCCCAATTTGATGAAAATAGCCGCTATTGGTCGAGAAGGCACTTCCAGCACATACATAAGTGAGCCGTCAAAAATGGTCTTTTGAATGTCATTTTTACCTATGGATTTTATGGCTTTTTCTGGCGTAGTTTGACGTGCTGATTGCAACTGTACCATTGGATCGGGTGGATTTGATGTATTTTTCGATTCAGCCCAATTTGATGGAAATAGCCAAAATTGACTTAAAATGCATTTTTACTGCATACATAAGTGAGCCGTCAAAAATGGTCTTTTGAATGTCATTTTTACCTATCGATTTTATGGCTTTTTCTGGCGTAGTTTGACGTGCTGATTGCAACATTACCATTGGATCGGGTGGATTTGATGTATTTTTCGATTCAGCCCAATTTGATGAAAATAGCTGCTATTGGTCGAGAAGGCACTTCCAGCACATACATAAGTGAGCCGTCAAAAATGGTCTTTTGAATGTCATTCTTACCTATCGATTTTATGGCTTTTTCTGGCGTAGTTTGACGTGCTGATTGCAACGGTACCATTGGATCGGGTGGATTTGATGTATTTTTCGATTCAGCCCAATTTGATGGAAATAACTATATTGACCGAAACTGCATTTTTACAGCATACATAAGTGAGCCGTCAAAAATGGTCTTTTGAATGTCATTTTTACCTACCGATTTTATGGCTTTTTCTGGCGTAGTTTGACGTGCTGATTGCAACGGTAACATTGGATCGGGTGGATTTGATGTATTTTTCGATTCAGCCCAATTTGATGAAAATAGCCGCTATTGGTCGAGAAGGCACTTCCAGCACATACATAAGTGAGCCGTCAAAAATGGTCTTTTGAATGTCATTTTTACCTATGGATTTTATGGCTTTTTCTGGCGTAGTTTGACGTGCTGATTGCAACGGTACCATTGGATCGGGTGGATTTGCTGTATTTTCCAATTCAGCCAAATTTGATGGAAATAGCCAATATTGACCGAAAATGCATTTTTACCGCATACATAAGTGAGCCGTCAAAAATGGTCTTTTGAATGTCATTTTTACCTATGGATTTTATGGCTTTTTCTGGCGTAGTTTGACGTGCTGATTGCAACGGTACCATTGGATCGGGTGGATTTGCTGTATTTTTCGATTCTGCCCAATTTGATGGAAATAGCCAAAATTGACCTAAAATGCATTTTTACTGCATACATAAGTGAGCCGTCAAAAATGGTCTTTTGAATGTCATTTTTACCTATGGATTTTATGGCTTTTTCTGGCGTAGTTTGACGTGCTGATTGCAACGGTACCATTGGATCGGGTGGATTTGATGTATTTTTCGATTCAGCCCAATTTGATGAAAATAGCCGCAATTGGTCGAGAAGGCACTTCCAGCACATACATAAGTGAGCCGTCAAAAATGGTCTTTTGAATGTCATTTTTAGCTATGGATTTTATGGCTTTTTCTTGCGTAGTTTGACGTGCTGATTGCAACGGTACCATTGGATCGGGTGGATTTGCTGTATTTTTCGATTCAGCCCAATTTGATGGAAATAGCTGCTATTGGTCGAGAAGGCACTTCCAGCACATACATAAGTGAGCCGTCAAAAATGGTCTTTTGGATGTCATTTTTACCTTTGGAATTTATGGCTTTTTCTGGCGTAGTTTGACGTGCTGATTGCAACGGTACCATTGGATTGGGTGGATTTGATGTATTTTTCGATTCAGCCCAATTTGATGGAAATAGCCAAAATTGACCTAAAATGCATTTTTACTGCATACATAAGTGAGCCGTCAAAAATGGTCTTTTGAATGTCATTTTTACCTATGGATTTTATGGCTTTTTCTGGCGTAGTTTGACGTGCTGATTGCAACGGTACCATTGGATCGGGTGGATTTGATATATTTTTCGATTAAGCCCAATTTGATGAAAATAGCCGCTATTGGTCGAAAAGGCACTTCCAGCACATACATAAGTGAGCCGTCAAAAATGGTCTTTTGAATGTCATTTTTACCTATGGAATTTATGGCTTTTTCTGGCGTAGTTTGACGTGCTGATTGCAACGGTACCATTGGATCGGGTGGATTTGCTGTATTTTTCGATTCTGCCCAATTTGATGGAAATAGCCAAAATTGACCTAAAATGCATTTTTACTGCATACATAAGTGAGCCGTCAAAAATGGTCTTTTGAATGTCATTTTTACCTATGGATTTTATGGCTTTTTCTGGCGTAGTTTGACGTGCTGATTGCAACGGTACCATTGGATCGGGTGGATTTGATGTATTTTTCGATTCAGCCCAATTTGATGAAAATAGCCGCAATTGGTCGAGAAGGCCCTTCCAGCACATACATAAGTGAGCCGTCAAAAATGGTGATTTGAATGTCATTTTTAGCTATGGATTTTATGGCTTTTTCTTGCGTAGTTTGACGTGCTGATTGCAACGGTACCATTGGATCGGGTGGATTTGATGTATTTTTCGATTCAGCCCAATTTGATGAAAATAGCCGCTATTGGTCGAGAAGGCACTTCCAGCACATACATAAGTGAGCCGTCAAAAATGGTCTTTTGAATGTCATTTTTACCTTTGGATTTTATGGCTTTTTCTGGCGTAGATTGACGTGCTGATTGCAACGGTACCATTGGATTGGGTGGATTTGATGTATTTTTCGATTCAGCCCAATTTGATGGAAATAGCCAAAATTGACCTAAAATGCATTTTTACCGCATACATAAGTGAGCCGTCAAAAATGGTCTTTTGAATGTCATTTTTACCTATGGATTTTATGGCTTTTTCTGGCGTAGTTTGACGTGCTGATTGCAACGGTACCATTGGATCGGGTGGATTTGATATATTTTTCGATTAAGCCCAATTTGATGAAAATAGCCGCTATTGGTCGAAAAGGCACTTCCAGCACATACATAAGTGAGCCGTCAAAAATGGTCTTTTGAATGTCATTTTTACCTATGGATTTTATGGCTTTTTCTGGCGTAGTTTGACGTGCTGATTGCAACGGTACCATTGGATCGGGTGGATTTGCTGTATTTTTCGATTCTGCCCAATTTGATGGAAATAGCCAAAATTGACCTAAAATGCATTTTTACTGCATACATAAGTGAGCCGTCAAAAATGGTCTTTTGAATGTCATTTTTACCTATGGATTTTATGGCTTTTTCTGGCGTAGTTTGACGTGCTGATTGCAACGGTACCATTGGATCGGGTGGATTTGATGTATTTTTCGATTCAGCCCAATTTGATGAAAATAGCCGCAATTGGTCGAGAAGGCACTTCCAGCACATACATAAGTGAGCCGTCAAAAATGGTCTTTTGAATGTCATTTTTACCTATGGATTTTATGGCTTTTTCTGGCGTAGTTTGACGTGCTGATTGCAACGGTACCATTGGATCGGGTGGATTTGATGTATTTTTCCATTCAACCCAATTTGATGAAAATAGCCGCTATTGGTCGAGAAGGCACTTCCAGCACATACATAAGTGAGCCGTCACAAAATGTCTTTTGAATATCATTTTTACCTATCGATTATATGGCTTTTTCTGGCGTAGTTTGACGTGCTGATTGCAACGGTACCATTGGATCGGGTGGATTTGATGTATTTTTCGATTCAGCCCAATTTGATGGAAATAACTATATTGACCGAAACTGCATTTTTACAGCATACATAAGTGAGCCGTCAAAAATGGTCTTTTGAATGTCATTTTTACCTATCGATTTTATGGCTTTTTCTGGCGTAGTTTGACGTGCTGATTGCAACGGTACAATTGGATCGGGTGGATTTGATGTATTTTTCGATTCAGCCCAATTTGATGAAAATACCCGCTATTGGTCGAGAAGGCACTTCCAACACATACATAAGTGAGCCGTCAAAAATGGTCTTTTGAATGTCATTTTTACCTATGGATTTTATGGCTTTTTCTGGCGTAGTTTGACGTGCTGATTGCAACGGTACCATTGGATTGGGTGGATTTGATGTATTTTTCGATTCAGCCCAATTTGATGGAAATAGCCAAAATTGACCTAAAATGCATTTTTACTGCATACATAAGTGAGCCGTCAAAAATGGTCTTTTGAATGTCATTTTTACCTATGGATTTTATGGCTTTTTCTGGCGTAGTTTGACGTGCTGATTGCAACGGTACCATTGGATCGGGTGGATTTGATATATTTTTCGATTAAGCCCAATTTGATGAAAATAGCCGCTATTGGTCGAGAAGGCACTTCCAGCACATACATAAGTGAGCCGTCAAAAATGGTCTTTTGAATGTCATTTTTACCTATGGATTTTATGGCTTTTTCTGGCGTAGTTTGACGTGCTGATTGCAACGGTACCATTGGATCGGGTGGATTTGATGTATTTTTCGATTCAGCCCAATTTGATGAAAATAGCCAAAATTGACCTAAAATGCATTTTTACTGCATACATAAGTGAGCCGTCAAAAATGGTCTTTTGAATGTCATTTTTACCTATGGATTTTATGGCTTTTTCTGGCGTAGTTTGACGTGCTGATTGCAACGGTACCATTGGATTGGGTGGATTTGATGTATTTTTCGATTCAGCCCAATTTGATGGAAATAGCCAAAATTGACCTAAAATGCATTTTTACTGCATACATAAGTGAGCCGTCAAAAATGGTCTTTTGAATGTCATTTTTACCTATGGATTTTATGGCTTTTTCTGGCGTAGTTTGACGTGCTGATTGCAACGGAATCATTGGATCGGGTGGATTTGATATATTTTTCGATTCAGCCCAATTTGATGAAAATAGCCGCTATTGGTCGAGAAGGCACTTCCAGCACATACATAAGTGAGCCGTCAAAAATGGTCTTTTGAATGTCATTTTTACCTATCGATTTTATGGCTTTTTCTGGCGTAGTTTGACGTGCTGATTGCAACAGTACCATTGGATCGGGTGGATTTGCTGTATTTTTCGATTCAGCCCAATTCGATGAAAATAGCCGCTATTGGTCGAGAAGGCACTTCCAGCACATACATAAGTGAGCCGTCACAAATGGTCTTTTGAAATTCTTTTTTACCTATCGATTTTATGGCTTTTTCTGGCGTAGTTTGACGTGCTGATTGCAACGGTACCATTGGATCGGGTGGATTTGCTGTATTTTTCGATTCAGCCAAATTTGATGGAAATAGCCAATATTGACCGAAAATGCATTTTTACCGCATACATAACTGAGCCGTCAAAAATGGTCTTTTGAATGTCATTTTTACCTATCGATTTTATGGCTTTTTCTGGCATAGTTTGACGTGCTGATTGCAACGGTACCATTGGATCGGGTGGATTTGATGTATTTTTCGATTCAGCCAAATTTGATGGAAATGGCCAATATTGACCAAAAATGCATTTTTACCGCATACATAAGTGCACTCTCAAAAATGGTCTTTTGAATGTCATTTTTACCTATGGATTTTATGGCTTTTTCTGGCGTAGTTTGACGTGCTGATTGCAACGGTACCATTGGATCGGGTGGATTTGATGTATTTTTCGATTCAGCCAAATTTGATGGAAATAGCCAATATTGACCAAAAATGCATTTTTACCGCATACATAAGTGCACTCTCAAAAATGGTCTTTTGAATGTCATTTTTACCTATGGATTTTATGGCTTTTTCTGGCGTAGTTTGACGTACTGATTGCAACGGTAACATTGGATCGGGTGGATTTGCTGTATTTTTCGATTCAGCCCAATTTGATGGAAATAGCCAAAATTGACGTAAAATGCATTTTTACTGCATACATAAGTGAGCCGTCAAAAATGGTCTTTTGAATGTCATTTTTAGCTATGGATTTTATGGCTTTTTCTTGCGTAGTTTGACGTGCTGATTGCAACGGTAACATTGGATCGGGTGGATTTGATGTATTTTTCGATTCAGCCCAATTTGATGAAAATAGCTGCTATTGGTCGAGAAGGCACTTCCAGCACATACATAAGTGAGCCGTCAAAAATGGTCTTTTGAATGTCATTTTTACCTTTGGATTTTATGGCTTTTTCTGGCGTAGTTTGACGTGCTGATTGCAACGGTACCATTGGATCGGGTGGATTTGATGTATTTTTTGATTCAGCCCAATTTGATGAAAATAGCCAAAATTGACCTAAAATGCATTTTTACTGCATACATAAGTGAGCCGTCAAAAATGGTCTTTTGAATGTCATTTTTACCTATGGATTTTATGGCTTTTTCTGGCGTAGTTTGACGTGCTGATTGCAACGGTACCATTGGATCGGGTGAATTTGATATATTTTTCGATTAGGCCCAATTTGATGAAAATAGCCGCTATTGGTCGAGAAGGCACTTCCAGCACATATATAAGTGAGCCGTCAAAAATGGTCTTTTGAATGTCATTTTTACCTATGGATTTTATGGCTTTTTCTGGCGTAGTTTGACGTGCTGATTGCAACGGTACCATTGGATCGGGTGGATTTGATGTATTTTTCGATTCAGCCCAATTTGATGGAAATAGCCAAAATTGACCTAAAATGCATTTTTACTGCATACATAAGTGACCCGTCAAAAATGGTCTTTTGAATGTCATTTTTACCTATGGATTTTATGGCTTTTTCTAGCGTAGTTTGACGTGCTGATTGCAACGGAATCATTGGATCGGGTGGATTTGATATATTTTTTGATTCAGCCCAATTTGATGGAAATAGCTGCTATTGGTCGAGAAGGCACTTCCAGCACATACATAAGTGAGCCGTCACAAATGGTCTTTTGAATGTCATTTTTACCTATGGATTTTATGGCTTTTTCTGGCGTAGTTTGACGTGCTGATTGCAACAGTACCATTGGATCGGGTGGATTTGATGTATTTTTCGATTCAGCCCAATTCGATGAAAATAGCCGCTATTGGTCGAGAAGGCACTTCCAGCACATACATAAGTGAGCCGTCACAAATGGTCTTTTGAATGTCATTTTTACCTTTGGATTTTATGGCTTTTTCTGGCGTAGTTTGACGTGCTGATTGCAACGGTACCATTGGATCGGGTGGATTTGCTGTATTTTTCGATTCAGCCAAATTTGATGGAAATAGCCAATATTGACCGAAAATGCATTTTTACCGCATACATAACTGAGCCGTCAAAAATGGTCTTTTGAATGTCATTTTTACCTATCGATTTTATGGCTTTTTCTGGCATAGTTTGACGTGCTGATTGCAACGGTACCATTGGATCGGGTGGATTTGATGTATTTTTCGATTCAGCCCAATTTGATGGAAATAGCAAATATTGACCAAAAATGCATTTTTACCGCATACATAAGTGCGCTCTCAAAAATGGTCTTTTGAATGTCATTTTTACCTATGGATTTTATGGCTTTTTCTGGCGTAGTTTGACGTGCTGATTGCAACGGTACCATTGGATCGGGTGGATTTGATGTATTTTTCGATTCAGCCCAATTTGATGGAAATAGCCAAAATTAACGTAAAATGCATTTTTACCGCATACATAAGTGAGCCGTCAAAAATGGTCTTTTGAATGTCATTTTTAGCTATGGATTTTATGGCTTTTTCTTGCGTAGTTTGACGTGCTGATTGCAACGGTACCATTGGATCGGGTGGATTTGATGTATTTTTCGATTCAGCCCAATTTGATGAAAATAGCCGCTATTGGTCGAGAAGGCACTTCCAGCACATACATAAGTGAGCCATCAAAAATGGTCTTTTGAATGTCATTTTTACCTATCGATTTTATGGCTTTTTCTGGCGTAGTTTGACGTGCTGATTGCAACGGTACCATTGGATTGGGTGGATTTGATGTATTTTTCGATTCAGCCCAATTTGATGGAAATAGCCAAAATTGACGTAAAATGCATTTTTACTGCATACATAAGTGAGCCGTCAAAAATGGTCTTTTGAATGTCATTTTTACCTATGGATTTTATGGCTTTTTCTGGCGTAGTTTGACGTGCTGATTGCAACGGTACCATTGGATCGGGTGGATTTGATATATTTTTCGATTAAGCCCAATTTGATGAAAATAGCCGCTATTGGTCGAGAAGGCACTTCCAGCACTTACATAAGTGAGCCGTCAAAAATGGTCTTTTGAATGTCATTTTTACCTATGGATTTTATGGCTTTTTCTGGCGTAGTTTGACTTGCTGATTGCAACGGTACCATTGGATCGGGTGGATTTGATGTATTTTTCGATTCAGCCCAATTTGATGAAAATAGCCAAAATTGACCTAAAATGCATTTTTACTGCATACATAAGTGAGCCGTCAAAAATGGTCTTTTGAATGTCATTTTTACCTATCGATTTTATGGCTTTTTCTGGTGTAGTTTGACGTGCTGATTGCAATGGTACCATTGGATCGGGTGGATTCGAAATATTTTTCGATTCAGCCCAATTTGATGAAAATAGCTGGTATTGGTCGAGAAGGCACTTCCAGCACATACATAAGTGAGCCGTCAAAAATGGTCTTTTGAATGTCATTTTCACCTATGGATTTTATGGCTTTTTCTGGCGTAGTTTTACGTGCTGATTGCAACAGTACCATTGGATCGGGTGGATTTGATGTATTTTTCGATTCAGCCCAATTTGATGGAAATAGTCAATATTGACCAAAAATGCATTTTTACTGCATACATAAGTGAGCCGTCAAAAATGGTCTTTTGAATGTCATTTTCACCTATGGATTTTATGGTTTTTTCTGGCGTAGTTTGACGTGCTGATTGCAACGGTACCATTGCATCGGGTGGATATGATGTATTTTTCGATTCAGCCCAATTTGATGAAAATAGCCGCTATTGGTCGAGAAGGCACTTCCAGCACATACATAAGTGAGCCGTCAAAAATGGTCTTTTGAATGTCATTTTTACCTATGGATTTTATGGCTTTTTCTGGCGTAGTTTGACGTGCTGATTGCAACGGTACCATTGGATCGGGTGGATTTGATGTATTTTTCGATTCAGCCCAATTTGATGAAAATAGCCAAAATTGACCTAAAATGCATTATTACTGCATACATAAGTGAGCCGTCAAAAATGGTCTTTTGAATGTCATTTTCACCTATGGATTTTATGGCTTTTTCTGGCGTAGTTTGACGTGCTGATTGCAACAGTACCATTGGATCGGGTGGATTTGATGTATTTTTCGATTCAGCCCAATTTGATGAAAATAGCCGCTATTGGTCGAGAAGGCACTTCCAGCACATACATAAGTGAGCCGTCAAAAATGGTCTTTTGAATGTCATTTTTACCCATCGATTTTATGGCTTTTTCTGGCGTAGTTTGACGTGCTGATTGCAACGGTACCATTGGATCGGGTGGATTTGATGTATTTTTCGATTCAGCCCAATTTGATGAAAATAGCTGCTATTGGTCGAGAAGGCACTTCCAGCACATACATAAGTGAGCCGTCAAAAATGGTCTTTTGAATGTCATTTTTACCTATGGATTTTATGGCTTTTTCTGGCGTAGTTTGTCGTGCTGATTGCAACGGTACCATTGCATCGGGTGGATTTGATGTATTTTTCGATTCAGCCCAATTTGATGGAAATAGCCAATATTGACCAAAAATGCATTTTTACCGCATACATAAGTGAGCCGTCAAAAATGGTCTTTTGAATGTCATTTTTACCTATGGATTTTATGGCTTTTTCTGGCGTAGTTTGACGTGCTGATTGCAACGGTACCATTGGATCGGGTGGATTTGCTGTATTTTTCGATTCAGCCAAATTTGATGGAAATAGCCAATATTGACCAAAAATGCATTTTTACTGCATACATAAGTGAGCCGTCAAAAATGGTCTTTTGAATGTCATTTTTACCTATGGATTTTATGGCTTTTTCTGGCGTAGTTTGACGTGCTGATTGCAACGGTACCATTGGATCGGGTGGATTTGATGTATTTTTGATTCAGCCCAATTTGATGGAAATAGCCAAAATTGACCTAAAATGCATTTTTACCGCATACATAAGTGAGCCGTCAAAAATGGTCTTTTGAATGTCATTTTTACCTATCGATTTTATGGCTTTTTCTGGCGTAGTTTGACATGCTGATTGCAACAGTACCATTGGATCGGGTGGATTTGATGTATTTTTCGATTCAGCCCAATTTGATGAAAATAGCCGCTATTGGTCGAGAAGGCACTTCCAGCACTTACATAAGTGAGCCGTCAAAAATGGTCTTTTGAATGTCATTTTTACCTATGGATTTTATGGCTTTTTCTGGCGTAGTTTGACGTGCTGATTGCAACGGAATCATTGGATCGTGTGGATTTGATATATTTTTCGATTCAGCCCAATTTGATGAAAATAGCCGCTATTGGTCGAGAAGGCACTTCCAGCACATACATAAGTGAGCCGTCAAAAATGGTCTTTTGAATGTCATTTTTACCTATCGATTTTATGGCTTTTTCTGGCGTAGTTTGACGTGCTGATTGCAACAGTACCATTGGATCGGGTGGATTTGATGTATTTTTCGATTCAGCCCAATTTGATGAAAATAGCCGCTATTGGTCGAGAAGGCACTTCCAGCACATACATAAGTGAGCCGTCAAAAATGGTCTTTTGAATGTCATTTTTACCTATGGATTTTATTGCTTTTTCTGGCGTAGTTTGACGTGCTGATTGCAACGGTAACATTGGATCGGGTGGATTTGATGTATTTTTCAATTCAGCCCAATCTGATGGAAATAGCCAAAATTGACCTAAAATGCATTTTTACTGCATACATAAGTGAGCCGTCACAAATGGTCTTTTGAATGTCATTTTTACCTATCGATTTTATGGCTTTTTCTGGCGTAGTTTGACGTGCTGATTGCAACAGTACCATTGTATCGGGTAGATTTGATGTATTTTTCGATTCAGCCCAATTTGATGAAAATAGCCGCCATTGGTCGAGAAGGCACTTCCAGCACATACATAAGAGAGCCGTCAAAAATGGTCTTTTGAATGTCATTTTTACCTATGGATTTTATGGCTTTTTCTGGCGTAGTTTGACTTGCTGATTGCAACGATACCATTGGATCGGGTGGATTTGATGTATTTTTCGATTCAGCCCAATTTGATGAAAATAGCCGCTATTGGTCGAGAAGGCACTTCCAGCACATACATAAGTGAGCTGTCAAAAATGGTCTTTTGAATGTCATTTTTACCTATGGATTTTATGGCTTTTTCTGGCGTAGTTTGACGTGCTGATTGCAACGGTACCATTGGATCGGGTGGATTTGCAGTATTTTTCGATTCAGCCCAATTTGATGGAAATAGCCAAAATTGACCTAAAATGCATTTTTACTGCATACATAAGTGAGCCGTCAAAAATGGTCTTTTGAATGTCATTTTTACCTATGGATTTTATGGCTTTTTCTGGCGTAGTTTGACGTGCTGATTGCAACAGTACCATTGGATCGGGTGGATTTGATATATTTTTCGATTCAACCCAATTTGATGAAAATAGCCGCTATTGGTCGAGAAGGCACTTCCAGCACATACATAAGTGAGCCGTCAAAAATGGTCTTTTGAATGTCATTTTTACCTATGGATTTTATGGCTTTTTCTGGCGTAGTTTGACGTGCTGATTGCAACGGTACCATTGGATCGGGTGGATTTGATGTATTTTTCAATTCAGCCCAATTTGATGGAAATAGCCAAAATTGACCTAAAATGCATTTTTACTTCATATATAAGTGAGCCGTCAAAAATGGTCTTTTGAATGTCATTTTTACCTATGGATTTTATGGCTTTTTCTGGCGTAGTTTGACGTGCTGATTGCAACGGTACCATTGGATCGGGTGGATTTGATGTATTTTTCGATTCAGCCCAATTTGATGAAAATAGCCGCTATTGGTCGAGAAGGCACTTCCAGCACATACATAAGTGAGCCGTCAAAAATGGTCTTTTGAATGTCATTTTTACCTATGGATTTTATGGCTTTTTCTGGCGTAGTTTGACGTGCTGATTGCAACGGTACCATTGGATCGGGTGGATTTGATGTATTTTTCGATTCAGCCCAATTTGATGGAAATAGCCAAAATTGACCTAAAATGCATTTTTACTGCATACATAAGTGAGCCGTCAAAAATGGTCTTTTGAATGTCATTTTTACCTATGGATTTTATGGCTTTTTCTGGCGTAGTTTGACTTGCTGATTGCAACGGTACCATTGGATCGGGTGGATTTGATGTATTTTTTGATTCAGCCCAATTTGATGAAAATAGCCGCTATTGGTCGAGAAGGCGCTTCCAGCACATACATAAGTGAGCCTTCACAAATGGTCTTTTGAATGTCATTTTTACCTATGGATTTTATGGCTTTTTCTGGCGTAGTTTGACGTGCTGATTGCAACGGTACCATTGGATCGGGTGGATTTGATGTATTTTTCGATTCAGCCCAATTTGATGAAAATAGCCGCTATTGGTCGAGAAGGCACTTCCAGCACATACATAAGTGAGCCGTCAAAAATGGTCTTTTGAATGTCATTTTTACCTATGGATTTTATGGCTTTTTCTGGCGTAGTTTGACGTGCTGATTTCAACAGTACCATTGGATCGGGTGGATTTGATGTATTTTTCAATTCAGCCCAATTTGATGAAAATAGCCAATATTGACCAAAAATGCATTTTTACCGCATACATAAGTGAACCGTCAAAAATGGTATTGTGAATGTCATTTTTACCTATGGATTTTATGGCTTTTTCTGGCGTAGTTTGACGTGCTGATTGCAACGGTACCATTGGATCGGGTGGATTTGATGTATTTTTCGATTCAGCCCAATTTGATGAAAATAGCCACTATTGGTCGAGAAGGCACATCCAGCGATACATAAGTGAGCCGTCAAAAATGGTCTTTTGAATGTCATTTTTACCTATGGATTTTATGGCTTTTTCTGGCGTAGTTTGACGTGCTGATTGCAACGGTACCATTGGATTGGGTGGATTTGATGTATTTTTCGATTCACCCCAATTTGATGAAAATAGCCAATATTGACCAAAAATGCATTTTTACCGCATATATAAGTGAACTGTCAAAAATGGTATTGTGAATGTCATTTTTACCTATGGATTTTATGGCTTTTTCTGGCGTAGTTTGACGTGCTGATTGCAACAGTACCATTGGATCGGGTGGATTTGATGTATTTTTCGATTCAGCCCAATTTGATGAAAATAGCCACTATTGGTCGAGAAGGCCCTTCCAGTACATACATAAGTGAGCCTTCACAAATGGTCTTTTGAATGTCATTTTTACCTATCGATTTTATGGCTTTTTCTGGCGTAGTTTGACGTGCTGATTGCAACGGTACCATTGGATCGGGTGGATTTGATGTATTTTTCGATTCAGCTCAATTTGATGAAAATAGCCGCTATTGGTCGAGAAGGCACATCCAGCACATACATAAGTGAGCCGTCAAAAATGGTCTTTTGAATGTCATTTTTACCTATGGATTTTATGGCTTTTTCTAGCGTAGTTTGACGTGCTGATTGCAACGGTACCATTGGATAGTGTGGATTTGATGTATTTTTCGATTCAGCCTAATTTGATGAAAATAGCCGCTATTGGTCGAGAAGGCACTTCCAGCATATACATAAGTGAGCCGTCAAAAATGGTCTTTTGAATGTCATTTTTACCTATCGATCTTATGGCTTTTTCTGGCGTAGATTGACGTGCTGATTGCAACGGTACCATTGGATTGGGTGGATTTGATGTATTTTTCGATTCAGCCCAATTTGATGGAAATTGCCAATATTGACCAAAAATGCATTTTTACCGCATACATAAGTGAGCCGTCAAAAATGGTATTGTGAATGTCATTTTTACCTCTGGATTTTATGGCTTTTTCTGGCGTAGTTTGACGTGCTGATTGCAACGGTACCATTGGATCGGGTGGATTTGATGTATTTTTCGATTCAGCCCAATTTGATGAAAATAGCCGCTATTGGTCGAGAAGGCACTTCCAGCACATACATAAGTGAGCCGTCAAAAATGGTCTTTTGAATGTCATTTTTACCTATGGATTTTATGGCTTTTTCTGGCGTAGTTTGACGTGCTGATTGCAACGGTACCATTGGATCGGGTGGATTTGATGTATTTTTCGATTCAGCCCAATTTGATGAAAATAGCCAAAATTGACCTAAAATGCATTTTTACTGCATACATAAGTGAGCCGTCAAAAATGGTCTTTTGAATGTCATTTTTACCTATGGATTTTATGGCTTTTTCTGGCGTAGTTTGACGTGCTGATTGCAACAGTACCATTGGATCGGGTGGATTTGATGTATTTTTCGATTCAGCCCAATTTGATGAAAATAGCCGCTATTGGTCGAGAAGGCACTTCCAGCACATACATAAGTGAGCCGTCAAAAATGGTCTTTTGAATGTCATTTTTACCTATGGATTTTATGGCTTTTTCTGGCGTAGTTTGACGTGCTGATTGCAACGGTACCATTGGATCGGGTGGATTTGATGTATTTTTCGATTCAGCCCAATTTGATGGAAATAGCCAAAATTGACCTAAAATGCATTTTTACTGCATACATAAGTGACCCGTCAAAAATGGTCTTTTGAATGTCATTTTCACCTATCGATTTTATGGCTTTTTCTGGCGTAGTTTGACGTGCTGATTGCAACAGTACCATTGGATCGGGTGGATTTGATGTATTTTTCGATTCAGCCCAATTTGATGAAAATAGCCGCTATTGGTCGAGAAGGCACTTCCAGCACATACATAAGTGAGCCGTCAAAAATGGTCTTTTGAATGTCATTTTTACCTATCGATTTTATGGCTTTTTCTGGCGTAGTTTGACGTTCTGATTGCAACGGTACCATTGGATCGGGTGGATTTGATGTATTTTTCGATTCAGCCTAATTTGATGAAAATAGCCAATATTGACCAAAAATGCATTTTTACCGCATACATAAGTGAACCGTCAAAAATGGTATTGTGAATGTCATTTTTACCTATGGATTTTATGGCTTTTTCTGGCGTAGTTTGACGTGCTGATTGCAACGGTACCATTGGATCGGGTGGATTTGATGTATTTTTCGATTCAGCCCAATTTGATGAAAATAGCCGCTATTGGTCGAGAAGGCACTTCCAGCACATACATAAGTGAGCCGTCAAAAATGGTCTTTTGAATGTCATTTTCACCTATCGATTTTATGGCTTTTTCTGGCGTAGTTTGACGTTCTGATTGCAACGGTACCATTGGATCGGGTGGATTTGATGTATTTTTCGATTCAGCCTAATTTGATGAAAATAGCCAATATTGACCAAAAATGCATTTTTACCGCATACATAAGTGAACCGTCAAAAATGGTATTGTGAATGTCATTTTTACCTATGGATTTTATGGCTTTTTCTGGCGTAGTTTGACGTGCTGATTGCAACGGTACCATTGGATCGGGTGGATTTGATGTATTTTTCGATTCAGCCCAATTTGATGAAAATAGCCGCTATTGGTCGAGAAGGCACTTCCAGCACATACATAAGTGAGCCGTCAAAAATGGTCTTTTGAATGTCATTTTTACCTATGGATTTTATGGCTTTTTTCTGGCGTAGTTTGACGTGCTGATTGCAACGGTACCATTGGATCGGGTGGATTTGATGTATTTTTCGATTCAGCCCAATTTGATGGAAATAGCCAAAATTGACCTAAAATGCATTTTTACTGCATACATAAGTGAGCCGTCAAAAATGGTCTTTTGAATGTCATTTTCACCTATCGATTTTATGGCTTTTTCTGGCGTAGTTTGACGTGCTGATTGCAACAGTACCATTGGATCGGGTGGATTTGATGTATTTTTCGATTCAGCCCAATTTGATGAAAATAGCCGCTATTGGTCGAGAAGGCACTTCAAGCACATACATAAGTGAGCCGTCAAAAATGGTCTTTTGAATGTAATTTTTACCTATGGATTTCATGGCTTTTTCTGGCGTAGTTTGACGTGCTGATTGCAACGGTACCATTGGATTGGGTGGATTTGATGTATTTTTCGATTCAGCCCAATTTGATGGAAATAGCCAAAATTGACTGAAAATGCATTTTTACCGCATACATAACTGAGCCGTCAAAATGGTCTTTTGAATGTCATTTTTACCCATCGATTTTATGGCTTTTTCTGGCGTAGTTTGACGTGCTGATTGCAACAGTACCATTGGATCGGATGGATTTGATGTATTTTTCGATTCAGCCCAATTTGATGAAAATAGCCACTATTGGTCGAGAAGGCACTTCCAGCACATACATAAGTGAGCCGTCAAAAATGGTCTTTTGAATGTCATTTTTACCTATGGATTTTATGGCTTTTTCTGGCGTAGTTTGACGTGCTGATTGCAACGGTACCATTGGATCGGGTGGATTTGATGTATTTTTCGATTCAGCCCAATTTTATGGAAATAGCCAAAATTGACCTAAAATGCATTTTTACTGCATACATAAGTGAGCCGTCAAAAATGGTCTTTTGAATGTCATTTTTACCTATGGATTTTATGGCTTTTTCTGGCGTAGTTTGACTTGCTGATTGCAACGATACCATTGGATCGGGTGGATTTGATGTATTTTTCGATTCAGCCCAATTTGATGAAAATAGCCGCTATTGGTCGAGAAGGCACTTCCAGCACATAAATAAGTGAGCCGTCAAAAATGGTCTTTTGAATGTCATTTTTACCTATCGATTTTATGGCTTTTTCTGGCGTAGTTTGACGTGCTGATTGCAACAGTACCATTGGATCGGGTGGATTTGATGTATTTTTCGATTCAGCCCAATTTGATGAAAATAGCCGCTATTGGTCGAGAAGGCACTTCCAGCACATACATAAGTGAGCCGTCAAAAATGGTCTTTTGAATGTCATTTTTACCTATGGATTTTATGGCTTTTTCTGGCGTAGTTTGACTTGCTGATTGCAACGATACCATTGGATCGGGTGGATTTGATGTATTTTTCGATTCAGCCCAATTTGATGAAAATAGCCACTATTGGTCGAGAAGGCACTTCCAGCACATACATAAGTGAGCCGTCAAAAATGGTCTTTTGAATGTCATTTTTACCTATGGATTTTATGGCTTTTTCTGGCGTAGTTTGACGTGCTGATTGCAACGGTACCATTGGATCGGGTGGATTTGCAGTATTTTTCGATTCAGCCCAATTTGATGGAAATAGCCAAAATTGACCTAAAATGCATTTTTACTGCATACATAAGTGAGCCGTCAAAAATGGTCTTTTGAATGTCATTTTCACCTATCGATTTTATGGCTTTTTCTGGCGTAGTTTGACGTGCTGATTGCAACAGTACCATTGGATCGGGTGGATTTGATGTATTTTTCGATTCAGCCCAATTTGATGAAAATAGCCGCTATTGGTCGAGAAGGCACTTCCAGCACATACATAAGTGAGCCGTCAAAAATGGTCTTTTGAATGTCATTTTTACCTATGGATTTCATGGCTTTTTCTGGCGTAGTTTGACGTGCTGATTGCAACGGTACCATTGGATTGGGTGGATTTGATGTATTTTTCGATTCAGCCCAATTTGATGGAAATAGCCAAAATTGACTGAAAATGCATTTTTACCGCATACATAACTGAGCCGTCAAAATGGTCTTTTGAATGTCATTTTTACCCATCGATTTTATGGCTTTTTCTGGCGTAGTTTGACGTGCTGATTGCAACAGTACCATTGGATCGGATGGATTTGATGTATTTTTCGATTCAGCCCAATTTGATGAAAATAGCCACTATTGGTCGAGAAGGCACTTCCAGCACATACATAAGTGAGCCGTCAAAAATGGTCTTTTGAATGTCATTTTTACCTATGGATTTTATGGCTTTTTCTGGCGTAGTTTGACGTGCTGATTGCAACGGTACCATTGGATCGGGTGGATTTGATGTATTTTTCGATTCAGCCCAATTTTATGGAAATAGCCAAAATTGACCTAAAATGCATTTTTACTGCATACATAAGTGAGCCGTCAAAAATGGTCTTTTGAATGTCATTTTTACCTATGGATTTTATGGCTTTTTCTGGCGTAGTTTGACTTGCTGATTGCAACGATACCATTGGATCGGGTGGATTTGATGTATTTTTCGATTCAGCCCAATTTGATGAAAATAGCCGCTATTGGTCGAGAAGGCACTTCCAGCACATAAATAAGTGAGCCGTCAAAAATGGTCTTTTGAATGTCATTTTTACCTATCGATTTTATGGCTTTTTCTGGCGTAGTTTGACGTGCTGATTGCAACAGTACCATTGGATCGGGTGGATTTGATGTATTTTTCGATTCAGCCCAATTTGATGAAAATAGCCGCTATTGGTCGAGAAGGCACTTCCAGCACATACATAAGTGAGCCGTCAAAAATGGTCTTTTGAATGTCATTTTTACCTATGGATTTTATGGCTTTTTCTGGCGTAGTTTGACTTGCTGATTGCAACAATACCATTGGATCGGGTGGATTTGATGTATTTTTCGATTCAGCCCAATTTGATGAAAATAGCCACTATTGGTCGAGAAGGCACTTCCAGCACATACATAAGTGAGCCGTCAAAAATGGTCTTTTGAATGTCATTTTTACCTATGGATTTTATGGCTTTTTCTGGCGTAGTTTGACGTGCTGATTGCAACGGTACCATTGGATCGGGTGGATTTTGCAGGGTTTTTCGATTCAGCCCAATTTGATGGAAATAGCCAAAATTGACCTAAAATGCATTTTTACTGCATACATAAGTGAGCCGTCAAAAATGGTCTTTTGAATGTCATTTTTACCTATGGATTTTATGGCTTTTTCTGGCGTAGTTTGACGTGCTGATTGCAACGGTACCATTGGATCGGGTGGATTTGATATATTTTTCGATTCAGCCCAATTTGATGGAAATAGCCAAAATTGACTGAAAATGCATTTTTACCGCATACATAACTGAGCCGTCAAAATGGTCTTTTGAATGTCATTTTTACCCATCGATTTTAAGGCTTTTTCTGGCGTAGTTTGACGTGCTGATTGCAACAGTACCATTGGATCGGGTGGATTTGATGTATTTTTCGATTCAGCCCAATTTGATGAAAATAGCCACTATTGGTCGAGAAGGCACTTCCAGCACATACATAAGTGAGCCGTCAAAAATGGTCTTTTGAATGTCATTTTTACCTATGGATTTTATGGCTTTTTCTGGCGTAGTTTGACGTGCTGATTGCAACGGTACCATTGGATCGGGTGGATTTGATGTATTTTTCGATTCAGCCCAATTTTATGGAAATAGCCAAAATTGACCTAAAATGCATTTTTACTGCATACATAAGTGAGCCGTCAAAAATGGTCTTTTGAATGTCATTTTTACCTATGGATTTTATGGCTTTTTCTGGCGTAGTTTGACTTGCTGATTGCAACGATACCATTGGATCGGGTGGATTTGATGTATTTTTCGATTCAGCCCAATTTGATGAAAATAGCCGCTATTGGTCGAGAAGGCACTTCCAGCACATACATAAGTGAGCCGTCAAAAATGGTCTTTTGAATGTCATTTTTACCTATGGATTTTATGGCTTTTTCTGGCGTAGTTTGACTTGCTGATTGCAACGGTACCATTTGATCGGGTGGATTTGCAGTATTTTTCGATTCAGCCCAATTTGATGGAAATAGCCAAAATTGACCTAAAATGCATTTTTACTGCATACATAAGTGAGCCGTCAAAAATGGTCTTTTGAATGTCATTTTTACCTACCGATTTTATGGCTTTTTCTGGCGTAGTTTGACGTGCTGATTGCAACGGTACCATTGGATCGGGTGGATTTGATGTATTTTTCAATTCAACCCAATTTGATGAAAATAGCCGCTATTGGTCGAGAAGGCACTTCCAGCACATACATAAGTGAGCCGTCAAAAATGGTCTTTTGAATGTCATTTTTACCTATGGATTTTAGTGCTTTTTCTGGCGTAGTTTGACGTGCTGATTGCAACAGTACCATTGGATCGGGTGGATTTGATGTATTTTTCGATTCAGCCCAATTTGATGAAAATAGCCGCTATTGGTCGAGAAGGCACTTCCAGCACATACATAAGTGAGCCGTCAAAAATGGTCTTTTGAATGTCATTTTTACCTATGGATTTTATGGCTTTTTCTGGCGTAGTTTGACGTGCTGATTGCAACGGTACCATTGGATCGGGTGGATTTGATATATTTTTCGATTCAGCCCAATTTGATGGAAATAGCCAAAATTGACTGAAAATGCATTTTTACCGCATACATAACTGAGCCGTCAAAATGGTCTTTTGAATGTCATTTTTACCCATCGATTTTATGGCTTTTTCTGGCGTAGTTTGACGTGCTGATTGCAACAGTACCATTGGATCGGGTGGATTTGATGTATTTTTCAATTCAGCCCAATTTGATGAAAATAGCCGCTATTGGTCGAGAAGGCACTTCCAGCACATACATAAGTGAGCCGTCAAAAATGGTCTTTTGAATGTCATTTTTACCTATGGATTTTATGGCTTTTTCTGGCGTAGTTTGACGTGCTGATTGCAACGGTACCATTGGATCGGGTGGATTTGATGTATTTTTCGATTCAGCCCAATTTTATGGAAATAGCCAAAATTGACCTAAAATGCATTTTTACTGCATACATAAGTGAGCCGTCAAAAATGGTCTTTTGAATGTCATTTTTACCTATGGATTTTATGGCTTTTTCTGGCGTAGTTTGACTTGCTGATTGCAACGATACCATTGGATCGGGTGGATTTGATGTATTTTTCGATTCAGCCCAATTTGATGAAAATAGCCGCTATTGGTCGAGAAGGCACTTCCAGCACATACATAAGTGAGCCGTCAAAAATGGTCTTCTGAATGTCATTTTTACCTATGGATTTTATGGCTTTTCTGGCGTAGTTTGACTTGCTGATTGCAACGGTACCATTTTGATCGGGTGGATTTGCAGTATTTTTCGATTCAGCCCAATTTGATGGAAATAGCCAAAATTGACCTAAAATGCATTTTTACTGCATACATAAGTGAGCCGTCAAAAATGGTCTTTTGAATGTCATTTTTACCTACCGATTTTATGGCTTTTTCTGGCGTAGTTTGACGTGCTGATTGCAACGGTACCATTGGATCGGGTGGATTTGATGTATTTTTCAATTCAACCCAATTTGATGAAAATAGCCGCTATTGGTCGAGAAGGCACTTCCAGCACATACATAAGTGAGCCGTCAAAAATGGTCTTTTGAATGTCATTTTTACCTATGGATTTTATGGCTTTTTCTGGCGTAGTTTGACGTGCTGATTGCAACGGTACCATTGGATCGGGTGGATTTGATGTATTTTTCGATTCAGCCCAATTTGATGGAAATAGCCAAAATTGACCTAAAATGCATTTTTACTGCATACATAAGTGAGCCGTCACAAATGGTCTTTTGAATGTCATTTTTACCTATGGATTTTATGGCTTTTTCTGGCGTAGTTTGACGTGCTGATTGCAACGGTACCATTGGATCGGGTGGATTTGATGTATTTTTCGATTCAGCCCAATTTGATGAAAATAGCCGCTATTGGTCGAGAAGGCACTTCCAGCACATACATAAGTGAGCCGTCAAAAATGGTCTTTTGAATGTCATTTTTACCTATCGATTTTATGGCTTTTTCTGGCGTAGTTTGACGTGCTGATTGCAACAGTACCATTGGATCGGGTGGATTTGATGTATTTTTCGATTCAGCCCAATTTGATGAAAATAGCCGCTATTGGTCGAGAAGGCACTTCCAGCACATACATAAGTGAGCCGTCAAAAATGGTCTTTTGAATGTCATTTTTACCTATGGATTTTATGGCTTTTTCTGGCGTAGTTTGACTTGCTGATTGCAACGATACCATTGGATCGGGTGGATTTGATGTATTTTTCGATTCAGCCCAATTTGATGAAAATAGCCGCTATTGGTCGAGAAGGCACTTCCAGCACATACATAAGTGAGCCGTCAAAAATGGTCTTTTGAATGTCATTTTTACCTATGGATTTTATGGCTTTTTCTGGCGTAGTTTGACGTGCTGATTGCAACGGTACCATTGGATCGGGTGGATTTGCAGTATTTTTCGATTCAGCCCAATTTTATGGAAATAGCCAAAATTGACCTAAAATGCATTTTTACTGCATACATAAGTGAGCCGTCAAAAATGGTCTTTTGAATGTCATTTTTACCTACCGATTTTATGGCTTTTTCTGGCGTAGTTTGACGTGCTGATTGCAACGGTACCATTGGATCGGGTGGATTTGATATATTTTTCGATTCAACCCAATTTGATGAAAATAGCCGCTATTGGTCGAGAAGGCACTTCCAGCACATACATAAGTGAGCCGTCAAAAATGGTCTTTTGAATGTCATTTTTACATATGGATTTTATGGCTTTTTCTGGCGTAGCTTGACGTGCTGATTGCAACGGTACCATTGGATCGGGTGGATTTGATGTATTTTTCAATTCAGCCCAATTTGATGGAAATAGCCAAAATTGACCTAAAATGCATTTTTACTGCATACATAAGTGAGCCGTCACAAATGGTCTTTTGAATGTCATTTTTACCTATGGATTTTATGGCTTTTTCTGGCGTAGTTTGACGTGCTGATTGCAACGGTACCATTGGATCGGGTGGATTTGATGTATTTTTCGATTCAGCCCTATTTGATGGAAATAGCCAAAATTGACTGAAAATGCATTTTTACTGCATACATAACTGAGCCGTCAAAATGGTCTTTTGAATGTCATTTTTACCCATCGATTTTATGGCTTTTTCTGGCGTAGTTTGACGTGCTGATTGCAACAGTACCATTGGATCGGGTGGATTTGATGTATTTTTCGATTCAGCCCAATTTGATGAAAATAGCCACTATTCGTCGAGAAGGCACTTCCAGCACATACATAAGTGAGCCGTCAAAAATGGTCTTTTGAATGTCATTTTTACCTATGGATTTTATGGCTTTTTCTGGCGTAGTTTGACGTGCTGATTGCAACGGTACCATTGGATCGGATGGATTTGATGTATTTTTCGATTCAGCCCTATTTGATGGAAATAGCCAAAATTGACGTAAAATGCATTTTTACTGCATACATAAGTGAGCCGTCAAAAATGGTCTTTTGAATGTCATTTTTACCTATGGATTTTATTGCTTTTTCTGGTGTAGTTTGACTTGCTGATTGCAACGGTACCATTGGATCGGGTGGATTTGATGTATTTTTCGATTCAGCCCAATTTGATGAAAATAGCCGCTATTGGTCGAGAAGGCACTTCCAGCACATACATAAGTGAGCCGTCAAAAATGGTCTTTTGAATGTCATTTTTACCTATGGATTTTATGGCTTTTTCTGGCGTAGTTTGACGTGCTGATTGCAACGGTACCATTGGATTGGGTGGATTTGATGTGTTTTTCAATTCAGCCCAAATTGATGGAAATAGCCAATATTGACCAAAAATGATTTTACCGCATACATAAGTGAGCCGTCAAAAATGGTCTTTTGAATGTCATTTTTCCCTATGGATTTTATGGCTTTTTTCTGGCGTAGTTTGACGTGCTGATTGCAACGGTACCATTGGATCGGGTGGATTTGATGTATTTTTCGATTCAGCCCAGTTTGATGAAAATAGCCGCTATTGGTCGAGAAGGCATTTCCAGCACATACATAAGTGAGCCTTCAAAAATGGTCTTTTGAATGTCATTTTTACCTATGTATTTTATGGCTTTTTCTGGCGTAGTTTGACGTGCTGATTGCAACGGTACCATTGGATCGGGTGGAATTGATGTATTTTTCAATTCAGCCCAATTTGATGGAAATAGCCAAAATTGACCTAAAATGCATTTTTACTGCATACATAAGTGAGCCATCACAAATGGTCTTTTGAATGTCATTTTTACCTTTGGATTCTATGGCTTTTTCTGGCGTAGTTTGACGTGCTGATTGCAACGGTACCATTGGATCGGGTGGATTTGATGTATTTTTCGATTCAGCCCAATTTGATGAAAATAGCCGCTATTGGTCGAGAAGGCACTTCCAGCATATACATAAGTGAGCCGTCAAAAATGGTCTTTTGAATGTCATTTTTACCTATCGATTTTATGGCTTTTTCTGGCGTAGTTTGACGTGCTGATTGCAACAGTACCATTGGATCGGGTGGATTTGATGTATTTTTCGATTCAGCCCAATTTGATGAAAATAGCCACTATTCGTCGAGAAGGCACTTCCAGCACATACATAAGTGAGCCGTCAAAAATGGTCTTTTGAATGTCATTTTTACCTATGGATTTTATGGCTTTTTCTGGCGTAGTTTGACGTGCTGATTGCAACGGTACCTTAGGATCGGGTGGATTTGATGTATTTTTCAATTCAGCCCAATTTGATGGAAATAGCCAATATTGACCAAAAATGCATTTTTACCGCATACATAAGTGAGCCGTCAAAAATGGTCTTTTGAATGTCATTTTTCCCTATGGATTTTATGGCTTTTTCTGGCGTAGTTTGACGTGCTGATTGCAACGGTACCATTGGATCGGCTGGATTTGATGTATTTTTCGATTCAGCCTAATTTGATGAAAATAGCCGCTATTGGTCGAGAAGGCACTTCCAGCACATACATAAGTGAGCCGTCACAAATGGTCTTTTGAATATCATTTCTACCTACGGATTTTATGGCTTTTTCTGGCGTAGTTTGACGTGCTGATTGCAACGGTACCATTGGATCGGGTGGATTTGATGTATTTTTCGATTCAGCCCAATTTGATGGAAATAGCCAAAATTGACCTAAAATGCATTTTTACTGCATACATAAGTGAGCCGTCAGAAATGGTCTTTTGAATATCATTTTTACCCATCGATTTTATGGCTTTTTCTGGCGTAGTTTGACGTGCTGATTGCAACGGTACCATTGGATCGGGTGGATTTGATGTATTTTTCGATTCAGCCCAGTTTGATGAAAATAGCCGCTATTGGTCGAGAAGGCACTTCCAGCACATACATAAGTGAGCCTTTAAAAATGGTCTTTTGAATGTCATTTTTACCTATGTATTTTATGGCTTTTTCTGGCGTAGTTTGACGTGCTGATTGCAACGGTACCATTGGATCGGGTGGAATTGATGTATTTTTCAATTCAGCCCAATTTGATGGAAATAGCCAAAATTGACCCAAAATGCATTTTTACTGCATACATAAGTGAGCCGTCACAAATGGTCTTTTGAATGTCATTTTTACCTTTGGATTTTATGGCTTTTTCTGGCGTAGTTTGACGTGCTGATTGCAACGGTACCATTGGATCGGGTGGATTTGATGTATTTTTCGATTCAGCCCAATTTGATGAAAATAGCCGCTATTGGTCGAGAAGGCACTTCCAGCACATACATAAGTGAGCCGTCAAAAATGGTCTTTTGAATGTCATTTTTACCTATCGATTTTATGGCTTTTTCTGGCGTAGTTTGACGTGCTGATTGCAACAGTACCATTGAATTGGGTGGATTTGATGTATTTTTCGATTCAGCCCAATTTGATGAAAATAGCCGCTATTGGTCGAGAAGGCACTTCCAGCACATACATAAGTGAGCCGTCAAAAATGGTCTTTTGAATGTCATTTTTACCTATGGATTTTATGGCTTTTTCTGGCGTAGTTTGACGTGCTGATTGCAACTGTACCATTGGATCGGGTGGATTTGATGTATTTTTCGATTCAGCCCAATTTGATGGAAATAGCCAAAATTGACTTAAAATGCATTTTTACTGCATACATAAGTGAGCCGTCAAAAATGGTCTTTTGAATGTCATTTTTACCTATGGATTTTATGGCTTATTCTGGCGTAGTTTGACTTGCTGATTGCAACGGTACCATTGGATCGGGTGGATTTGATGTATTTTTCGATTCAGCCCAATTTGATGAAAATAGCCGCTATTGGTTGAGAAGGCACTTCCAGCACATACATAAGTGAGCCGTCAAAAATGGTCTTTTGAATGTCATTTTTACCTATGGATTTTATGGCTTTTTCTGGCGTAGTTTGACGTGCTGATTGCAACGGTACCATTGGATCGGGTGGATTTGATGTATTTTTCGATTCAGCCCAATTTGATGGAAATAGCCAAAATTGACCGAAAATGCATTTTTACCCTATACATAAGTGAGCCGTCAAAAATGGTCTTTTGAATGTCATTTTTACCTATGGATTTTATGGCTTTTTCTGGCGTAGTTTGACGTGCTGATTGCAACGGTACCATTGGATCGTGTGGATTTGATGTATTTTTCGATTCAGCCCAATTTGATGAAAATAGCCGCTATTGGTCGAGAAGGCACTTCCAGCACATACATAAGTGAGCCGTCAAAAATGGTCTTTTGAATGTCATTTTTACCTATGGATTTTAGTGCTTTTTCTGGCGTAGTTTGACGTGCTGATTGCAACAGTACCATTGGATCGGGTGGATTTGATGTATTTTTCGATTCAGCCCAATTTGATGAAAATAGCCGCTATTGGTCGAGAAGGCACTTCCAGCACATACATAAGTGAGCCGTCAAAAATGGTCTTTTGAATGTCATTTTTACCTATGGATTTTATGGCTTTTTCTGGCGTAGTTTGACGTGCTGATTGCAACGGTACCATCGGATTGGGTGGATTTGATGTATTTTTGATTCAGCCCAATTTGATGGAAATAGCCAAAATTGACCTAAAATGCATTTTTACTTCATACATAAGTGAGCCGTCAAAAATGGTCTTTTGAATATCATTTTTACCTATGGATTTTATGGCTTTTTCTGGCGTAGTTTGACGTGCTGATTGCAACAGTACCATTGGATCGGGTGGATTTGATGTATTTTTCGATTCAGCCTAATTTGATGAAAATAGCCGCTATTGGTCGAGAAGGCACTTCCAGCACATACATAAGTGAGCCGTCACAAATGGTCTTTTGAATATCATTTCTACCTATGGATTTTATGGCTTTTTCTGGCGTAGTTTGACGTGCTGATTGCAACGGTACCATTGGATCGGGTGGATTTGATGTATTTTTCGATTCAACCCAGTTTGATGAAAATAGCCGCTATTGGTCGAGAAGGCACTTCCAGCACATACATAAGTGAGCCTTCAAAAATGGTCTTTTGAATGTCATTTTTACCTATGGATTTTATGGCTTTTTCTGGCGTAGTTTGACGTGCTGATTGCAACGGTACCATTGGATCGGGTGGATTTGATGTATTTTTCGATTCAGCCCAATTTGATGGAAATAGCCAAAATTGACCTAAAATGCATTTTTACTGCATACATAAGTGAGCCATCACAAATGGTCTTTTGAATGTCATTTTTACCTATGGATTTTATGGCTTTTTCTGGCGTAGTTTGACGTGCTGATTGCAACGGTACCGTTGGATCGGGTGGATTTGATGTATTTTTCGATTCAGCCCAATTTGATGAAATAGCCAAAATTGACCGAAAATGCATTTTTACCGCATACATAAGTGAGCCGTCAAAAATGGTCTTTTGAATGTCATTTTTACCTATGGATTTTATGGCTTTTTCTGGCGTAGTTTGACGTGCTGATTGCAACGGTACCATTGGATCGGGTGGATTTGATGTATTTTTGAATTTAGCCCAATTTGATGGAAATAGCCAAAATTGACCTAAAATGCATTTTTACTGCATACATAAGTGAGCCGTCAAAAATGGTCTTTTGAATGTCATTTTTACCTATGGATTTTATGGCTTTTTCTGGTGTAGTTTGACTTGCTGATTGCAACGGTACCATTGGATCGGGTGGATTTGATGTATTTTTCGATTCAGCCCAATTTGATGAAAATAGCCGCTATTGGTCGAGAAGGCACTTCCAGCACATACATAAGTGAGCCGTCAAAAATGGTCTTTTGAATGTCATTTTTACCTATGGATTTTATGGCTTTTTCTGGCGTAGTTTGACGTGCTGATTGCAACGGTACCATTGGATCGGGTGGATTTGATGTATTTTTCGATTCAGCCCAATTTGATGAAAATAGCCAAAATTGACCGAAAATGCATTTTTACCCTATACATAAATGAGCCGTCAAAAATGGTCTTTTGAATGTCATTTTTACCTATGGATTTTATGGCTTTTTCTGGCGTAGTTTAACGTGCTGATTGCAACGGTACCTTTGGATCGTGTGGATTTGATGTATTTTTCGATTCAGCCCAATTTGATGGAAATAACCAATATTGACCAAAAAAGCATTTTCACTGCACACATCAGTGAGCCGTCAAAAATGGTCTTTTGAATGTCATTTTTACCTATCGATTTTATGGCTTTTTCTGGCGTAGTTTTACATGCTGATTGCAACGGTACCATCGGATCGGGTGGATTTGATGTAATTTTGATTTGGCCCAATTTGATGAAAGTAGCCGCTATTCGTCGAGAAGGCACTTCCAGCACATACATAAGTGAGCCGTCAAAAATGGTCTTTTGGATGTCATTTTTACCTATCGATTTTATGGCTTTTTCTGGCGTAGTTTGACGTACTGATTGCAACAGTACCATTGGATCGGGTGGATTTGATGTATTTTTCGATTCAACCCAATTTGATGGAAATAGCCAATTTTGACCGAAAATGGCACTTCCAGCACATACATAAGTGAGCCGTGAAAAATGGTCTTTTGAATGTCATTTTTACCTATTGATTTTATGGCAATTTCTGGCGTAGTTTGACGTGCTGATTGCAACAGTACCATTGGATCGGGTGGATTTGATGTATTTTTTGATTTGGCCCAATTTGATGGAAAATCGCCGCTATTGGTCGAGAAGGCACTTCCAGCACATACATGAGTGAGCCATAAAAAATGGTGTTTTGAATGTCATTTTTACCTATCGATTTTATGGCTTTTATGGCGTAGTTTGACGTGCTGATTGTAACGGTACCATTGGATCGGGTGGATTTAATGTATTTTTCGATTTAGCCCAATTTGATGGAAATAGCCAATATTCACAGAAAATGCATTTTTACTGCACACATCAGTAAAGCCGTCAAAAATGGTCTTTTGAATGTCATTTTTACCTATCGATTTTATGGCTTTTCTGGCGTAGTTTGACGTGCTGATTGCAACGGTACCATTGGATCGGGTGGATTTGATGTATTTTTCGATTCAGCCCAATTTTATGAAAATAGCCGCTATTGGTGGAGAAGGCACATCCAGCACATGCATAAGTGAGCTGTCAAAAATGGTCTTTTGAATGTCATTTTCACCTATCGATTTTATGGCTTTTTCTGGCGTAGTTTGACGTACTGATTGCAAAGGTACCAATGGATCGGGTGGATTTGATGTGTTTTTTGATTCAGCCCAATTTTATGGGAATAGCCAATATTGACCGAAAATGGCACTTCCAGCACATACATAAGTGAGCCGTCAAAAATGGTGTTTTGAATGTCATTTTTACCTATCGATTTTATTGCTTTTTCTGGCGGAGTTTGACGTGCTGATTGCAACAGTACCATTGGATCGGGTGGATTTGATGTATTTTTCGATTCAGCCCAATTTGATGAAAATAGCCAATATTGACCGAAAATGCATTTTCACTGCACATATCAGTAAGCCGTCAAAAATGGTCTTTTGAATGTCATTTTTACCTATCGATTTTATGGCTTTTTCCGGCGTAATTTGACGTGCTGATTGCAACGGTACCATTGGATCGGGTGGATTTGATGTATTTTTCGATACATTCCAATTTGATTAAAATAGCTGCTATTAGTTGAGAAGACACTTCCAGCACACACATAAGTGAGCCGTCAAAAATGGTCTTTTAAATGTCATTTTTAACCTATCGATTTTATGTTTTTTTCTGGCGTAGTTTGAATTGCTGATTGCAACGGTACCATTGGATCGGGTGGATTTGATGTATTTTTCAATTCAGCCCAATTTGATGAAAATAGCCACTATTGACCAAAAATGCTTTTTTACCGCACACATCAGTAAGCCGTCAAAAATGGTCTTTTGAATGTCATTTTTACCTATCGATTTTATGGCTTTTTCTAGCGTGGTTTGACGTGCTGATTGCAACAGTACCAAATTATCGGGTGGATTTGATGTATTTTTCAATTCAGCCCAATCTGATGGAAATAGCCAATATTGACCGAAAATGCATTTTTACTGCATACATAAGTGAGCCGTCAAAAATGGTCTTTTGAATGTCATTTTTACCTATGGATTTTATGGCTTTTTCTGGCGTAGTTTCACGTCCTGATTGCAACGGTACCATTGGATCGGGTGGATTTGATGTATTTTTCGACTCAGCCCAATTTGATGGAAATAACCAATATTGACCAAAAAAGCATTTTCACTGCACACATCAGTGAGCCGTCAAAAATGGTCTTTTGAATGTCATTTTTACCTATCGATTTTATGGCTTTTTCTGGCGTAGTTTTACATGCTGATTGCAACGGTAACATTGGATCGGGTGGATTTGATGTATTTTTGATTTGGCCCAATTTGATGAAAGTAGCCGCTATTCGTCGAGAAGGCACTTCCAGCACATACATAAGTGAGCCGTCAAAAATGGTCTTTTGGATGTCATTTTTACCTATCGATTTTATGGCAATTTCTGGCGTAGTTTGACGTGCTGATTGCAACGGTACCATTGGATCGGGTGGATTTGATGTATTTTTCGATTCAACCCAATTTGATGGAAAATCGCCGCTATTGGTCGAGAAGGCACTTCCAGCACATACATGAGTGAGCCATAAAAAATGGTGTTTTGAATGTCATTTTTACCTATCGATTTTATGGCTTTTATGGCGTAGTTTGACGTGCTGATTGTAACGGTACCATTGGATCGGGTGGATTTAATGTATTTTTCGATTTAGCCCAATTTGATGGAAATAGCCAATATTCACAGAAAATGCATTTTTACCGCACACATCAGTAAAGCCGTCAAAAATGGTCTTTTGAATGTCATTTTTACCTATCGATTTTATGGCTTTTCTGGCGTAGTTTGACGTGCTGATTGCAACGGTACCGTTGGATCGTGTGGATTTGATGTATTTTTCGATTCAGCCCAATTTTATGAAAATAGCCGCTATTGGTGGAGAAGGCACATCCAGCACATGCATAAGTGAGCTGTCAAAAATGGTCTTTTGAATGTCATTTTCACCTATCGATTTTATGGCTTTTTCTGGCGTAGTTTGACGTACTGATTGCAAAGGTACCAATGGATCGGGTGGATTTGATGTGTTTTTTGATTCAGCCCAATTTTATGGGAATAGCCAATATTGACCGAAAATGGCACTTCCAGCACATACATAAGTGAGCTGTCAAAAATGGTTTTTTGAATGTCATTTTTTCCTATCAATTTTATGGCTTTTTCTGGCGTAGTTTTAAGTGTTGATTGCAACGGTACCATTGGATCGGGTGGATTTGATGTATTTTTCGATTCAGCCCAATTTGATGGAAATAGTCACGATTGACCGAAATGCATTTTTACAGCATACATAAGTGAGCCGTCAAAAATGGTCTTTTGAATGTCATTTTTACCTATCGATTTTATGGCTTTTTCTGGCGTAGTTTGACCTGCTGATTGCAACGGTACCATTGGATCGGGTGGATTTGATGTATTTTCCAAATTAAGCCCAATTTGATGAAAATAGCCACTATTGGTTGAGAAGGCACTTCCAGCACATACATAAGTGAGCTGTCAAAAATAGTGTTTTGAATGTCATTTTCACCTATCGATGTTATGGCTTTTTCTGGCGTAGTTTGACGTGCTGATTTCAACAGTACCACTGGATTGGCTGCATTTTCTGTAGTTTTTGATTTAGCCCCTTTTAACTGAAATAGCCAATATTGGCCGAGAAGGCACTTCTTGCACATAAGCCCTCAAAAATTGTGATTCGAATGTCATTTTCACCTTTTGATTTTATTGCTTTCTCGGTGTAGTCTTATGCAATGATTGCTCTTGTGTCCATGGTTTTGTTGTATTCGACCTTTTTTTTCTTCAAGTTAGCCCTCATTTACGGAAATAGCTGATTTTGGCTGGAAAGTCTTTTTACCACATAGCCCTCTGAACTGGCATTTGGGATGTCATTTTCACATATTGATTTTATGTCTGATTCTGGTATAGTTCGATGCACATCTTGCAATGATGTTGTTGGCTTTGCTGTATTTGATGTAGTTTTCAAGTTAGCTCATATTTATGGTAATACCCGATTTTGGCCAGAAAGGCTATTGTACCATATAGCCTCCCAAACTTCGATTCTGGATGACATTTTTACAGATCGATTTTATGGCTGTTTTTGGTGTAGTTTGATGCATTGACTGCAATAGTGACGTTGGTTTTGTTGTATTAGATGTCTTTTCTTAGTTAGTTCTCATTCACGGAAACAGCTGATTTTAGCCGGTAAGGCCCTTCCGCTGCATAGCCCCCGACCTAGGATTCTGGATGTCCTCTTTACATATCGATTTTATGGCTCCTTTTGGTGTAGTTTAGATGCACTGATTGCAATGCTTTCATTGGTTTTGCTGTATTCGATGTACTTTTTGAGCTTGCTCCTATTTACAGAAATAGCCAGAAAGGCCCTCCTACCACATAGCCCCCCGAGCTGGGATCTTTTATGTCATTTTTACATGTTGATTTTATGGCTGTTTTTGGTGTAGTTCAATGCACTGATTTCGATTGTGTCATTGGTTTTGCTGTATTCGATGTAGTTTTCGAGTAAGCTCCTATTCACGGAAGTAGCCGATTTTGGCAGGAAAGGCCATTCTACCTAATATTCAGTTATTTCCAGTTGTGACATGTGGTCTCTTCGAGTTGTGGCATAGTTGCTTTCATATTATATGGACTATACAGATCAACTTTTGATTGTTTTTGTGAATACATTAGGTGTGTGTAAAAGTTTCCCTAACTTTTTAAAAAAGTAGAGACCAGATACATAAATGCAAACCATTTTTTGTTGGAAACATTTTCACGCACCTTATATACATTCGTATATATATATATATATATATATATTTGCGTATATATATGTTTGTGTGTGTGTGTGTGTGTGTGCTTGTATGTGTTTTTGTGTGTGCATGCATATGATATACATGTATGTGTGTGCAAAAAATGGATACAGGATCGTGAATATGCAATTCATGTTGTCTAGGCTAAATGATACATTAACCGTGTATTAATGGGGGATCATTTTAGAATAGAATTTCAATATGATATTATGCAATTTATAATCATTCTTTCGGATCATATGACCATTTCCTAACACAGACGCACGCACACACACACACATGCACACACACACACACACACACACACACACACATATACATATATATATATATATATATATATATATATATATATATATTATTGTGTCATCCACAAACTGCTGTTTTGATCTATTAGATCTCTTCAGTGTAGCTATAGACTTTATCCCATCCAGTACCGCGAGGTGGAATTGAAACCGGGGAGCCAATATCCTACCTCTGGACTACAGAACTGGGTGGTCAGTAAGGCTGAAATTAAGCGATATATTAATTTACGCAGAAACTCCTCGTCCACCAGAGTGCTCTATTCCTATGGAAGAGCATTGATATATATATATATATGTATATATATATGTATAATATACAATAAGGGGTTTAATGAATTTGAGGAAGGTATCTTCCATAAGCCTTGAGGCCTTATCAAAATTTGTCTACCTAAAAACTAGAATTAAAAAGTTCTGCTTTTTTTTTTTTTTACATATTTCATAATTCAATCTGTCTATACTTTTTAAGTACAAATGATTTGTCTTCAATTATTCAGGAAGATCAATTAAAAATTAAAAATTATAAATTCCAAAATTTCAAACAAACCACTATATGAATCATTATGTTTTTTGAAAATATATATACATTTGAAATGAAAATTTAGTTTTTGGACATCTTTAGTATGCATATTACATGATTAACTAAAATATATTTTTCAAGTAAATGCTATGTAATGTTTCAAATATACTTTTATTTTCATTGATAACATGCACTAGATGACAATGTATATAACTGTTCAAAGGGAGATGAATGATCAGAAATATTTTTTTATGTAAAAAAAAGTTAAAGTCTGAGAATCACCTATGCATTTATTTATTTAAGTACTTGATGATTTATACCTTACTAATGTAAAATAGTAGGTCAGTGACTCTAGAACTTTGGTACCAAATGAATTTTTCGCTTTCAATCCCTAGTACCATGATAGTATTACTAATTGATTATAACCAATAAAAATAATGCATAAATAAGTAATAAAAATACCTAAGCAAATTGAGCATATTGTATATGTTTTAAATATCAAAGCATCTTTTGTAAAATATAGCTTCCATTAAGCATATTTTAAATTGCAGTTCTCATAACATATTTCTGCCTAAAATCAAACTTTAGCATAAAAAAAAAACTTAATGTGGCTGAATAACTGATATCCACAATTTATATTATTTGCTTTATGCTTTTACTGACCATGCATTAATTGATCTTCTATTATCAAACAGCCACAAGAGCCAATGGATTTAACTGATGTAATTACTAATGAATATACATAAGAATGTATGCATTGAGGGAAATATATGCTTGTACTTTTAATTCAATTAAGACATGATTGAACAAATACATCATTATAGTTATTTTTTTAAATATCTGACATATGAAGTAATCGTATATTTTTGAATGATGTCTCTGTATATGGTTATAGACTTGGATAGAATTACACTTTGATTTTAATCTAAAGTCGCAAAAGGCAGGAATATAAAGCTACCATGATACCAAGTTAGTCATAGTCCATGTATTTCTTGGAGTCAAAATTCATCCTATCAAGGTTTTTTTATTGTGAGGGTTTACTGTAAATGCATGTAAAAAGTCAAGATATTAGACACAAAAAAACTTTTTTTTTTCTTACTGATGTTTAAATGCTAAACTACAAAAACATTGCTTAAATGGATGAAATCTCAGAACTATGTTTCCTAATGAAGATTAGACAGAATGCAAAACAGCCTGCTATAGACTCCACTTAGAACATTATTTCAATCAATCCAAAATCTACAAAATAAATACAGACAACAGTTGGACATTCTAGGGTTCAAATACAAAAATCTAGAGTAAAAAAAAGAATCAGTTTTCTCAATGCATCAAATATATCCAAAGAGTACCCTTATATGTTCAAAATGCTTAAACAGAAATGATGATCATGATGATAAAATCACAATAAGATATGTTATGTAATGCATACATTATATATTTTTGCTGTGCATTTTATATATATATATATATATATATATATAAATAGGAGTGAGAGTAATTTTAAAATTTTGTGTCCACATTCCATGAATATTATAAATCCACAACTAGCTAAAAAGATCTCTCTTTATATTCACTCAAGAATTCTTATCGTAAAACAGTCAAATATCAAGAACAAATGTAATATTTTTTTTTTGAGATATCTTGATGAACATATTTTTCAAACCCTATTTTCTGCTTGTTTGGCAATTTATTTCCATTTGAAACTTTTATTCTTCTGAAATCTTGTCTGAATTTTGCCAGACAGAGTGTATTAAACCTTGTGTATGATATATTAAGATTTTTCCCTTGGTTATGTGATCATTAGTTAATTTATCCCCATGAACTCTTTGGTCTTTATTGGTTGTTCCTGGTTCTAGGATGTAGAATCATTTGCTTCATTGGACTGAATATGTCACATCCATTTTTTGTACATCCTGTATGTCGGGGGGGGGTCATATTCTAACTTGCTTCCCTTGCATTGGATGATCTGTTTTGTTTTACCGAGATGTCTTTCATGATGATTTGCTTTGTTTTTTTGAGAGGGCTTTCTTGAAGTGATTTCATATTCTAGAACGAAGAACACCAAATGAAGTTCAGAGGGTACAGAGCTGAATCATTGTGAAGAGATGAACACATAGACAATAGATATAGTCTGACCATATCATAAACAAAGATTTTATTATTCTGTTCTTCTTTTTAGTAAATTTTCAAATTTTCTCTTCCACTTTCAAAGTTCATCTCCGACTTGATTTGCAATCATTGCTCTTCCATACTCTTTCTTTGTTATTTATTGTATATCCATTCTTGCAATCTATTGAAATTGCCTAATGTACTTTGATAAAAGGAGGATATCGAATAAAATGTCCAGTAGATTCTTAGTTTCTATGTGTTGATTGAGATAACTCCTAATAGTCTCAAACTCAACACTGACAAGAGTTTTTAAAATATTTCGACTTTTTAAGAAATATTTTCCCTTTAGCTGGAGGGGATGTTTACTTGTCCATGAGAAGGGACTTGATAAAATAGTATCGAAATATTTTTCTTGATAGATATCACAAAAATCTAGATGGTTCTTGATATAAATGGAGGCACTATTGATATTAACTGAAAACTAGCATCCATAGGTGTCTATTTTCCATTTTTCTCTATTTCTTTCTCTCTATTTCTTTCTTTCTTTCATTCTTTCTTTTTTCCTTTTCATTGATTGATGACACTTTCTTTCTCTATCTATCATTTGAAACTTTTCACTTTTCAGTCATTATTTCTTATAAGCTGGACCACTGAAAATTCTACAGGTGCTGACTTAAGTTGATTCTATTCTGTTTTCTCTCACCCTCTACCTGTATCTTCTTGTTTTCTCCCTTATTCCTTCCAATAATCATTCCCTGTGTTTACCTTAACGTCATGCAAACATTCATTAGTTTCATACACAAAAATTGTCTTACCCTCTCAATAAACTAACAAAGTTCATTTTCTCATCTTTCCCACCCTATTCTCTTAATAAACAACATAATATTCTTTTCTTTCGTCTCTCTCCTAACCTTCTTATTAAACTACCTAACCTTTCCTCTATATTACTACTGAGAGTGTAATTAACTTTGAACAGTCATTTTTACTTCGCAGTTATAATTCGTTGTCTTATTTTGTATTTTAAATTAAGGTGAAACCTCAAACATAAAAATTATAGAGACAAATCCATAAATAAACTTAGTTCATTTTAGTCGTTTTAGCAGATATATTTTGTCAACTCAACCCTCGGATACTCTTTATTTGTTCAAGACTTTACATTTTGGCTTTGATTTCTATTTACTATTTTCCAATATTTCAAGAAGACGCAGATGTTTATACTTCGTTTTATGTACTTCATGCTTACACAGTTTTTATCACAAACTAATCCTGTAATGATAGAATATTTTATATGCAAGTTTAACAGATTCAGGAATTGAAAATCATTATATTTTTGGACTTGTTAGGAAAATTAGAAAAGAGCATTATTAAACAAAATTCTATTCTTTTAAACATGAATGAAAAAGTTTCATTTTGCATCAAGTTTCAAGGGAGGTAACTGTTATTGAGTGTACAAGAGTTATTCCCATTGGATCAGTACATTTCTTCAATATGCATTATCTCCTTTTGAATGTATTCGCGTAACAAAATATTACGACTAGAATGTCTATCCAATCAGGCGATCCAATGATCTCGTCGATTTGTGATTGTTTACAATGGAAAAATGAGGTATCGATAAGCTAATATTGAATGATGTTAACTTGTGCATCTATAAATCAAATAGCACATAATATCACGAGATCGACGTTTCCTTGAACTTCTGCTACATGAATATATTCAATAGAAATATTTGTATGGTCTGTTACTACTGCACCGTACCGATTAGGTGATTTATTTCGTCATTTTTTGCTAAATGTGAATGGATGTAGACTGATAAGGTTTTGCTGTGATTTTATTTTCATTCTAAATAGCTCTAAATGTCAGAGAAAGATTTAGTAATGATTCATTTCTTCAAAATTTTCTCACAACAAAAACTATTGAGTAATTTGTGTTAATCTTTGCTTTAAAGTGACACCAAAAGTCAGACGAAGTCTCTAAAATGGAAAATTACGTTTGATAAGTTGATTCTTCCTCCATTTGAAAACTTGCTAAACAACAGTTTGTTTTTAATTTTTTATCAATCATCCCTTTTTTTCATTATTGATTCAATGGACGTTTTTTGCCTCTTCAAAAGGTGTTGATCTTCATTTCATTATAACAACATCGCCATTTATCAACAAAGTCTGACAGCAAGGGGTAAAATGGGCTTCAACAAATTTTTGTTGTTTAAACTATTGAGAAAATATCCTGACAGCAAGTGGTATAATTGGCTTCAACAAATTTTTGTTGTTTAAACTATTGAGAAAATATCCAAATCAAGAGTGAATAATAAGATAATAATGTGTGACATAACGGGTCGTGCAAATATTATTAAAGAACGTAAAATCCATCTATTTTATTTTAAAAATTTCTCTACAGTCAAACTTGAAAAATTGTCCTATATATTACTGATTATATTTAAAAGTATTACTTTTTTCATCAATTGAATTGAATATTAGTACAAATCCAATCTACACATCTATTCTATTCTAATAAGCCACATGAAATCGACAAAACAAAAATCCTTATTTCGGTTTTCCAGCGTTTTCTTCTATCGTCTGTTTATTTCCATTTTCAATCCCCACGCGTTGGCCATGTCACGTGACCAAGTAGCCATTTTAGTCGTGTTATTTCTATGCTTTAACCTTCTGTAACAAGTGATGAAATATTTTTCCATGTGCATTATCTCCCTTTGAACGTAGACTCATAACTAAGAATAGATTATTTCGCTTTCCTACATAAAATGTAATACATCGTTAAACTTGATAGACTGAAATTCGATTGAAAATTATTATTCAACTATTGAAACTGAAAGTAAGTTCTCTGCTTAAATTTGATTTTGTGTCGAATCTTTTTAATTTCTAACTGAGGAGTTATGAAATAGTGAGATTTATTTTTAATTCAATAAATACAATTTAATGTTATGGTATTGGATTGTTGAATAATTTCTGAAATCTTTAAAATTCTTCTACGCTTTGGAATCAGAATTTAAGATGTACAACTTCTTATGAGGAAAGAAAATACATATATTCTTCGTATGGTATTCTTGATTATTGAAATAGAGTTTTTCTCTTCCTCTTTTAAAAACTCTCTGATGATATCAGCTAAATACAATCTTTTAATATATGATATTTTAATAAATGGGTCCTAATCAATCTAATCACTTTCAGTCTACACTCTTAACTTACATATCTGTAATCTTTATTGCAATGAAAATTTATTGAGCGATTTATAAAAAATGCGAAATAAAAATTAAAGAATTGATGTTTTTGACTAAATTTTTCTTTGAATTATAAAAAATCATAAAAATATTTTAGATCATTTATTTCCTTTGAGCAGAAAATTTTTTTAGTTTTAGTCTTTTTGGTATGAAAATTTTAATAGACCCCTCATGGTTTGTAGAAAATTTTTCTCAAATTTATTGAACTATTATTGTATATATATATATATATATATATATATATATATATATATATATATATATATATATATATATATATATATATAATAATAATAGTTCAATATATTTGAGGGAAAGTTTTCTGTTATCTTTGAGGGGGTGTATTAAAATTAGTATTCCAAAAAACTAGAACTAAAAAATTTCGTTTCCTTTTTCACTTCAATTCATTATCATTTAATTAATTATAATCAAATAAAAAGGTATTTTCAAGATGCAATTTTGTGTTCTATACATCATAATTACGAATCTATTTTTTTTTTTTAGAAACAATGACTATTGATGATGTGTTGGACCATCGTTTGTTAAATGTTGGTTATCTGCCTCTGTTTATTTATAATCAATTGAAGTAAACAAACCTTGGCAAAGTTTAACCTCTGAGTTTTCTAAAAATGGATTATTTGATAACGACTGATTTTCACACACTACTGGATGACAAGAAGTAAACATTTCTCCTTTTTGGTACTTGATTTTTTTCTTAAAGTTAATTTTGTGCCAAACTCAAGCTTGATTTAACTTTTTTTTATTATATTTTTATACAAACATCTTTTGTTATGTTAAAAGATTAAAAACATCCCAACCTCAAATTTTGATAGCCTGGAGTAGTTCTGAGAAGAGAGACATAAATCAAAGAAATTTAAAGTAAATTTTCAATTTTATCATTTCTTGACTATTTTGATACAATATAAACAATAGTTCATATATTTCAGAATGAATAACTATGAAATGTCTGTAATATTTCGCAGATGAATCATGATCTTATAAATAAGTGATCAAATGAATCAATTACATTTTATATTATTATAGTTCAAATTTTTTTATAATCTTGTGAATAATTTGATAAATAAATTATAATATTACAGTACATATTGTTATGCTACACGTATTTCATTAATCTTTTGCAAATAATTGAATGGATATATTATGATCTAACAATCCACACATTTTTATTGAAATTCTAGAAACTCTTTTCCTAATGAAAATGATAATGTATGAAGAAAGGAATGTGAGCTTATTTTCAAAACAATCCAGTGCTTTGTGAAAATCAGTCCTAACCAAGCAATCCATTTTTGACAGCCCAAAGGTTAAACTTTGCCCCATTTGCTTCAAGCACCAAGCTTAGCAAAGCTTGATTTGCACTCTCACCTCCTCAAACTGAGCCTTGGCTCTTTCTTCTGCAAGTCCAAAGTGGTTTGTTTCAATTCAGCTTTTCATGAATAAAATTGTATCCAGATCCTCATAAACGTGGGGATTATTTTATTTAATATCAGAAGTATATTCCACATTTCAATAAATTGTGTCAAATTAATTTCATTAACAATTCCTCCGTCTATTTTGAGCAAAATCATGCAAATATTAAGACAAAGATGAGGATGCAAATATTTTTTATTTAAAATATAGGTGGATATGTTTTAAATTTATGAAAAATATTTAAGTGTGAGAGTTACCTATGCATTTGTTTATTCAAGTACTTGATGATTTATAACTTACTAATGTAAAATAGTAGGTCAGTGACTCTAGAACTTTGGTACCAAATGAATGTTTTCATTTCAATCCTTAGTACCATGATAGTATTACTAATTGATTATAGCCAATAAAAATAATGCATAAATAAATAATAAAAATACATAAGCAAATTGAGAGTATTGTTTATGTTTTAAATATCAAAGTATTTTTTATGAAAGATAGCTTCCATTAAGCATATTTTGAATTGAAATTCTGATAACATAATCAAAGTTTAGCACAAAAAAACTTGGTATGGTTAAATTACTGATATCCACCATTCATATTAATTGCTTTATGCTTTTACTGACCATGCACTAATTTATCCTCTGTTATCAAACAGCCACAAAAGCAAATGGAATTAAGTCATGTAATTACTGATGAACATATATTAGAATGTATGCATTTAGGGAAATATATGCTTGTACTTTTATTGCATTTAGACATGATGGAACAAATACATCATTATAGTTATTTTCTTAAATATCTGATATATGAAGTAATTGTATATTTTTGAATGATGTCTCTGTACATGGTTATAGACTTAGATAGAATTTCTTAACACTTTCCAAACCTGTCATATTAGATATTCCAGTGCATGTTTGGAAGGAGAGCAGCCTGCCATAGATTGTCATGTAAATGATTTTTGAATGAAATACCACCACTAGTAATCACTAAAGAGTAAAATCTAAGGGAGTTAAATCATAAAAATTACAAACTGCTTTTTTTTCTAATGGCCAACATGAAGCCAGCATTCTAGAGATTATTTAGTGCAGTGACACTAAAAGAGGCAGAGCATACTTATGTTTCTCTTCAATAACCGACATGTAATTAGAGTTGTAGAGAAGTATTCATTTTTATTAGATTTCTCAAGAACCGCTGATCCAAACTATTTCTAACTAAAGGATACCTTGTGTGCTTACTAATATATCTGATGAATATCAACTTCATACAATGGTCAGCTGTTGAATAATTGCAGTGCATAGACACACAGAGAGATGTGTAGTAATTGTTTATTATTTCAAAGCTTACATATAATTGAAATTTATTTTTGAGTATAAAGCGATTCTGAAATTATCAGAATAAGAAGGCTTTGCAAAATAATATTTATTATTCTAAGTAAACATCAAAAACTTTTTTGTTTTTAACACCTTCATAACACAACACACATAAAATAAGACTACTGAAATGCTCATATACATGCATGCACCTGAAAGTATGTAATGATACATGACAGAATACTGTGCCAACATGAAATGGTTAAATTCAGAATGATAAAACAATGGAATAATATTTCATGAAAAGTGTAAAATTTATTTTGCGAAATCTGTGATGTGCCTTGTTTCCTTAAAAAAAAAGGTGCATTTGTAAACGTGAATTCTTTCAGTCTATGTAGTTGAATAGTGTTCAGAAAATTACCTTTGTAAATGCATGCATAAATTTCAAAGTTGTATTCAAAATAGTAGAGCACTGAATATTGAATATTAGCATGCCATTCAAAACTATTTTGTTAATGTTACTTACTAAGTCAGTTGAGGTCGAAGTGATAATAATATAAAAAGTTACAAAGAATCGATAATGAAATTATAATAAACACAAAAACTATTTATATCGTAACAGGAATAAGGTTTGTATGTACATACATAACAAGATAATTGGGGAAAAGTGTGTGAATAATTGTGCGTTGAATGAGCCGAATAGACTGAGAATAAACGAGATGAGAACTTGATGCGGAAGTGGTTATTTCGGCCTTTGCATTACCAGCGACTGTTTAGCTCAGTGGTAAGAGCATCAAAATATAATTCTATGGACTATAAAAGCAAAAATAGTATTGTATTTGTTGACATGTTAGATATTCCTTATCAAAGCAGGAATAGTAAGAAAAAAATGCATTGTCCTGAATTATTCTCATTTGTCACCAATTTTTTTTCCACTCATCCTCAAGTTCTTGTATTTTTTATTTTATAAATAAACTTTACAGGAGTGATAATATTTTTTCCAATTTAGTAGAAAAAAACTTCAATTTTATAACTTAATGTTCTCATCATTTCATTCCAATTATCCAGACTGTATTTATAATCTTATCATTTACACATTTTATCGAATTATAAGCTTTTTTCCACCAATATACAATTTATTTTCATCAATAATGGAAATATTCACGTTTGATTCTCATTTCAAATGATAAACCAGCCTTAAACATTTTATATTTTAATTGTATTCAATATTTTTGTTGATTTAAATTCATTTTTACATTTCAGAATAAAGAGTTTAATTTACTCCCAATTGACTGCCTAGCAAGAGAAAGTGCCAACTTCAGATGTGAAGATCATGAAGGAGTCCTGTCAAGAGATTTAGTCATGGGTAAGTGAAAGACTTATAAAGTCTCTTTGGTATTTGATGAAAATGATTGGATGGTTTATGCATCTTCACCAAATGTCCATCTTATGTGTGTAATTTTTCTACATAATTTCATGAAATATGACAATTTGCATAAGTTATAACTATTGAAACTAAAGGTAAGTTCTCTGCTTAAAATTGATTTTGATTTTTCTAATTCAGGAGATATGAAATAGTGAGATTTATTTTTAATTCAATAAATATAATTTAATGTTATGGTATTGGATAGTTAAATAATTTCTGACATCTTTAGAATTTATCCATGCTTTGGAATCTGAACTTGAGATGTAGAACTTCTAATGAGGAAAGAAAATACATATATTCTTTGTATGCTATTCTTGATTATTGGAATAGAATTTTTCTCTTTCACTTTTGAAAACACTTTGTTGATATCAACAAAATAAAATCTTAATCCACCAATTTTATCCAAAACAATTCTCCACAGTCTAACCTGAAAACAATTGCCTTATGTATTACTGATCATACCTAGAAGTATTACTCATTCATCAATTGAATTGGATAATAGTACAAATTAAATTTACACATCATTCTATTCTAATAATCTACACAAAATCGACGAAACAAAAAGTCTTATTTTGGTTTTCCAGCATTTTGTTCTATCGTCTGTTTACTTCTATTTCTAATTCCCGCACGTTGGCCATGTCATGTGACCAAGTAGCCATTTTAGTCGTGTTATTTTTATGGGTAAACTTTCTGTTACACATGATGAAATATTTTTCCATGTGCATTATCTCCCTTTGTACATAAACGCATAAAAAAGTATGGATTATTTAACTTCCGTACATGAAATATAATATATTGTTACCCTTGATAGTGTGAAATTTGATTGAAAATATTATTCAACTTTTGAAACTCAAGGTAAGTTTTTTGCTTTAATTTGATTTTGTGTCCGATATTCTTTAATTTCTAATTGAGTACTTATTAAATATTGACATTTATTTTCAAATCTATGAATAATATCTAATATTATGGTATTGGATAGTTAAATAATTTCTTAAATCTTTAGAATTCTTCCGATCTTTGGAATCAGAGCCTAAAATACAGAACTTTTTATGAGGCAGGAAAATACATAAATTCTTCGTATGGTATTCTTGATTATTGAAATAGAGTTTTTCTGTTTCACTTTTGAAAACGCTTTGTTGATGTCAGCAAAAAACAATCTTAATCGACCAATTTTATCAAAAGAAATTTCCCACAGTCAAGCTATAAAAAATTGTCCTATATATTACTTATCATGCCTAAAAGTATGACATTTTTCATTACTTGAATGAAATATCAGGACAAATCCAATCTACACATCTATTCTATTCTAATAAGCCACATGAAATCGACAAAACAAAAATCCATATTTCGGTTTTCCAGCGTTTTCTTCTATCGTCTGTTTATTTCCATTTTCAATCCCCACACATTGGCCATGTCACGTGACCAAGTAGCCATTCTAGTCGTGTTATTTCAATGCTTTAACCTTCTGTAACAAGTGATGAAATATTTTTCCATGTGCATTATCTCCCTTTGAACGTAGACACATAACAAAGAATAGATTATTTAGCTTTCCTACATAAAATCATCAAATATAATATATTGTTAACCTTGATAGACTCAAATTTGATCTAATCACTTTGAGTCTATATTCTTAACTTACATATCTGTAATCTTCATTGCAATAAAAATTGATTGAGCAATTTATAAAAAATGCGGAGTAAAAATTACTATTATTACGATTATAAAAAAATTTGAACTATAATAATACAAAATGTAATTGATTCATTTGATCACATATTTATAAGATTATAATTCATCTGTGAAATATTACAGACATTTCATAGTTATTCATTCTGAAACATATGAACTATTGTTTATATTGTATCAAAATAGTCAAGAAATGATAAAATTGAAAATTTACTTGAAATTTCTTTGATTGATGTCTCTCTTCTCAGAACTACTCCAGGCTATCAAAATTTGAGGTTGGGATGTTTTTAATCTTTTAACATTACAAAAGATGTTTGTATAAAAAATATAATAAAAAAAAGTTAAATCAAGCTTGAGTTTGGCAGAAAATTAACTTTAAGAAAAAAATCAAGTACCAAAAAAAAGAAATGTTTACTTCTTGTCATCCAGTAGTGTGTGAAAATCAGTCGTTATCAAATAATCCATTTTTAGACAACTCAGAGGTTAAACTTTGCCAAGGTTTGTTTACTTCAATTGATTGAAAATAAATAGAAGCAGATGACTAACATTTAACAAACGATGGTCCAACACATAATCAATAGTCATTCTTTCTAAAAAAAAAAAAAAAATAGATTCATAATTATGATGTATAGAACACAAACTTGCATCTTGAAAATACCTTTCTATTTGATTATAATTAATTAAATGATAATGAATTGAAGTGAAAAAGGAAAACGAAATTTTTTAGTTCTAGTTTTTTGGAATACTAATTTTAATACACCCCCTCAAAGATAACAGAAAACTTTCCCTCAAATATATTGAACTATTATTATATATATATATATATATATACATATATATATATATATATATATATATATATATATATATATATATATATATATATATATATATATATATATATATATATATATATATATACATATATATATATATACAATAATAGTTCAATAAATTTGAGAAAAATTTTCTACAAACCATGAGGGGTCTATTAAAATTTTCATACCAAAAAAACTAAAACTAAAAAAATTTTCTGCTCAAAGGAAATAAATGATCTAAAATATTTTTATGATTTTTTATAATTCAAAGAAAAATTTAGTCAAAAACATCAATTCTTTAATTTTTATTTCGCATTTTTTATAAATCGCTCAATAAATTTTCATTGCAATAAAGATTACAGATATGTAAGTTAAGAGTGTAGACTGAAAGTGATTAGATTGATTAGGACCCATTTATTAAAATATCATATATTAAAAGATTGTATTTAGCTGATATCATCAGAGAGTTTTTAAAAGAGAAAGAGAAAAACTCTATTTCAATAATCAAGAATACCATACGAAGAATTTATGTATTTTCTTTCCTCATAAGAAGTTGTACATCTTAGATTCTGATCCCAAAGCTTAGAAGAATTTTAAAGATTTCAGAAATTATTTAACTATCCAATACCATAACATTAAATTGTATTTATTGAATTAAAAATAAATCTCACTATTTCATAACTCCTCAGTTAGAAATTTAAAATATTGGACACAAAATCAAATTTAAGCAGAGAACTCACCTTCAGTTTCAATAGTTGAATAATAATTTTCAATCGAATTTCAGTCTATCAAGTTTAACGATGTATTACATTTTATGTAGGAAAGCTAAATAATCTATACTTTGTTATGAGTCTACCTTCAAAGGGAGATAATGCACATGGAAAAATATTTCATCACTTTTTACGGAAGGTTAAAGCATAGAAATAACACGACAAGAATGGCTACTTGGTCACATGACATGGCCAACGCGTGGGGATTGAAAATGGAAATAAACAGACGATAGAAGAAAACGCTGGAAAACCGAAATATGGATTTTTGTTTTGTCAATTTCATGTGGCTTATTAGAATAGAATAGACGTGTAGAATGGATTTGTACTAATATTCAATTCAATTGATGAAAAAAGTAATACTTTTAAATATAATCAGTAATATATAGGACAATTTTTCAAGTTTGACTGTAGAGAAATTTTTAAAATAAAATAGGTGGATTTTACGTTCTTTAATAATATTTGCACGACCCGTTATGTCACACATTATTATCTTATTATTCACTCTTGATTTGGATATTTTCTCAATAGTTTAAACAACAAAAATTTGTTGAAGCCCATTTTACCCCTTGCTGTCAGACTTTGTTGATAAATGGCGATGTTGTTATAATGAAATGAAGATCAACACCTTTTGAAGAGGCGAAAAACGTCCATTGAATCAATAATGAAAAAAAGGGATGATTGATAAAAAATTAAAAACAACAAAAACAAACTGTTGTTGAGCAAGTTTTCAAATGGAGGAAGAATCATCTTATCAAACGTCATTTTCCGTTTCAGCGACTTCGTCTGACTTTTGGTGTCACTTTAAAGCAAAGATTAACACAAATTACTCAATAGTTTTTCTTGTGAGAAAATTTTTAAGAAATGAATCATTACTAAATCTTTCTCTGACATTTAGAGCTATTTAGAATGAAAATAAAATCACAGCAAAACCTCATCAGTCTACATCCATTCACATTAAGCAAAAAATGACGAAATAAATCACCTAATCGGTACGGTGCAGTAGTAACAGACCATACAAATATTTCTATTGAATATATTCATGTAGCAGAAGTTCAAGGAAACGTCCATCTCCTCATATTTTGTGGTATTTGATTTATAGATGCACAAGTTAACATCATTCAATATTAGCTTATCGATACCTCATTTTTCCATTGTAAACAATCACAAATCGACGAGATCAATAGACTGCCTGATTGGATAGACATTCCAGTCGTAATATTTTGTTACGCGAATGCATTCAAAAGGAGATGATGCATATTGAAGAAATGTACTGATCCAATGGGAATAACTCTTGTACACTCAATAACAGTTACCTCCCTTGAAACTTGATGCAAAATGAAACTTTTTCATTCATGTTTAAAAGAATAGAATTTTGTTTAATAATGCTCTTTTCTAATTTTCCTAACAAGTCCAAAAATATAATCATTTTCAATTCCTGAATCTGTTAAACTTGCATATAAAATATTTTATCATTTCAGGATTAGTTTGTGATAAAAACTGTGTAAGCATGAAGTACATATAAATAAGTATAATCATCTGTGTCTTCTTGAAATATTGGAAAATAGTAAATAGAAATCAAAGACAAAATGTAAAATCTTGAACAAATAAAGAGTATCCGAGGGTTAAGTTGAAAAAATATATCTGTTTTAACAACTAAAATGAACTAAGTTTATTTATGGATTTGTCTCTATAATTTTTATGTTTGAGGTTTCACCTTAATTTAAAATACAAAATAAGAGAGCGAATTATAACTCTGAAGTAAAAATGACTGTTCAAAGTTAATTACACTCTCAGTAGTAATATAGAGGAAAGGTTAGGTAGTTTAATAAGAAGGTTAGGAGAGAGACGAAAGAAAAGAATATTATGTTGTTCATTAAGAGAATAAGCTGGGAAAGATGAGAAAATGAACTTTGTTAGTTTATTGAGAAGGTAAGACAATTTTTGTGTATGAAACTAATGAATGTTTGCATGACGTTAAGGTAAACACAGGGAATGATTATTGGAAGGGATAAGGGAGAAAACAAGAAGATACAGGTAGAGGGTGAGAAAAAACAGAATAGAATCAACTTAAGTCAGCACCTGTAGAATTTTCAGTGGTCCAGCTTATAAGAAATAATGACTGAAAAGTGAAAAGTTTCAAATGATGGATAGAGAAAGAAAGCGTCATCAATCAGTGGAAAGGAAAAAAGGAAGAATGAAAGAAAGAGAAAAAGAAAGAAAGAAATAGAGAGAAAGAAAGAGAGAAAAATGGAAAATAGACACCTATGGATGCTAGTTTTCAGTTAATATCAATAGTGCCTCCATTGCACTCAGTTGCATTCAGCACGTCAAACTACGCCAGAAAAAGTCAAAAAATCGACAGGTAAAAATGACATTCGGAAAACCACTTTTGACAGCCTACATACATATGTGCTAGAAGTACCTTCTCGGCAAATAGGTGGTATATCCATCAAATTGGGTTTTCAGGAGGAATACATCAAATACAGCTCATCCAATGGTACCGTTGCAATCAACACGTCAAACCATGCCAGAAAAGGCCGGAAAATCGATAGGTAAAAATGAAATTCAAAAGACCATTTTTGACTGCTAGAAGTGCTTTTTTCACCCACAGCGGCTATATCCATCAAATTTAGCTAAATCGAAAAATATATCAAATCCAGCCAATCTAATTGTACCATTGCAATCAGCACGTCAAACTGCACGAGAAAAGCTATAAAATCGATGGGTAAAAATGATATTCAAAAGACCACTTTTCAAGGCTTACTTATGTACATGCTAGAAGTGCATTTCCGACCAACAGCAGCTATTTCCATCAAATTGGGCTGAATCAAAAAAAACATCAAATCCACCCGATCCAATGGTACTGTTGCAATCAGCATGTCAAACTACAACAGAGGAAGCCATAAGATCGATGTGTAAAAATAACATTCGGAAGACCATTTTTGACGGCTTACTCAAGTAAGTTTTAAAAGTTCCTTTTCGGTCAATTGTGGTTATTTCCGTCAAATTAAGCTAAATCAAAAATACATCAAATGCAGCCGATCCAATGGTACCGTTGCAATCAGCACGTCAACCTACGCCAGAAAAAGCCATAAAATCGATAGGTAAAAATGACATTTTAAAGACCATTTTTGACAGCTTACTTATGTATGTGGTAGATGTGCCTTCTCGACCAACAGCAGCTATTTCCATCAAATTGAGCTAAATCTAAAATACATCAAATCCAGCCAATTCAATGGTACCGTTGCAATCAGCAAATCAAACTGCACCAGAGAAAGGCATAAAATCGATGGGTAAAAATGACATTCAAAAGACACTTTTTTACGACTCAATTATGTATGTGCTAGAAATGCATTTTCGGTCAATTAGAGCTTTTTCCGTCGAATTGGGCTGAATCGAAAACTAGATTAAATCCAGCCAATCCAATGGTACTGTTGCAATCAGCACGTCAAACTACGCCAGAAAAAGCCAGGAAATCGATAGGTAAAAATGACATTCTAAAGACCATTTTTGACTGCTAACCTATGTATTTTCGGTCTATTTTGGCTATTTCCATCAAATTAGGCTAAATCGAGAAATACATCAAATCCACCTGATCCAATGGTACCATCGCAATCAGCATGTCAAACTATGCCAGAAAAAGACATAAAATCGATAGGTAAAAATGACATTCAAAACTCCATTTTTGATGGCTCGCTTATGTATGTGCTGTAGGTGCCTTCTCGACCAATAGCGGCTATTTTCATCAAATTAAGCTAAATCGAAAAATACATCAAATCCACCTGAACTAATGGTACCGTTGCAATCAGCACGTCAAACTACGCCAGAAAAAGCCATAAAATCGATAGGTAAAAATGACATTCAAAACACCATTTGTTATGGCTCAGTTATGTATATGCTAGAAATGCATTTTCGGTCAATTGGGGCTATTTCCATCAAATAGGAATGAATTGAAAAATACATCAAATCCACCCCATCCAATGGTACCGTTGCAAAAAGCACGTCAAACTACACCAGAAAAAGGCATAAAATCGATAGGTAAAAATGACATTCAAAACACCATTTTTGACGGCTCACTTATGTATGTGCTGGAAGTGCCTTCTCGACCAATAGCGGCTAATTCCATCAAATTGGGCTTAATCGAAAAATACTTCAAATGCAGCCAATCCAATGGTACCGTTGTAATCAGCACGTCAAACTACACCAGAAAAAGCCATAAAATCGATAGTTAAAAATGACATCCCATAGACCATTTTTGAGGGCTTATGTGCTAAAAGTGCTTTCACGGCCAATGTGGGCTATTTATGTCAAAATGGGCTAAATTGAAAATACATCAGATACAGCGAATGCAATGGTACCGTTACCAACAGCACATCAAACTACACTAGGAAAAGCCATAAAATCGATGGCTAAAAATGACATTTGAAAGACCAATTTTAGGGCTTATGGGCTAGAAGTGCCTTCTCGTCAAATACCGGCTATTTCTTTCAAAATGGGATAAATCGAAAGCTACATCAAATACAGCAAATCCAATTGTACTGTAGCAATCAGCACGTCAAACTACGTCAGAAAAAGCCATAAAATCGATAGGTAAAAATGACATTCAAAAGACCATTTTTGAGGGCTTATGTGCTAGAAGGGAATACTTTGCCCATACCAGTTATTTCTGTCAAAATGGGCTAAATCGAAAGTTACATCAAATACATCCGATCTAATGGTACCGTTGCATTCAGTATGTCAAACTACGCCGGGAAAAGCTATAAAATTGATAGCAAAGAATGACATTCGAAATACCTTTTTTGAGGGCTAGAAGTGTCTTTTTGGCCAATACTGGCTATGTCCATCAAAATTGGTTAAATAGAAAACAACATCAAATACAGCCAATGCAATGGTACCGTTGCAATCAGCACGTCAAAATACGCCAGAAAAAGCCATAAAATCGATAGGTAAAAATGACATTCAAAGGACCATTTTTGAGGGCTTATGAGTTAGAAGTGCTTTCTTGGCCAATACCGGCCCTTTCTCTCAAAATGGGCTTAATCGAAAACTACATTAAATACAACCAATCAATGCTACGGTAGCAATCAGCATGTCAAACTACTCCAGAAAATGCTATAAAATCAAGACATAAAAATAACATTAGAAATACCATTTTTGAGGGCTTATGTCCTAGAAGTCTTTTCTCGTCCAATACCGACTATTTTTTTGAAAATAGGCTAAATTGAAAACCACATCAAATACAGTGGATCCAATGGTACTGTTGCAATCAGCACGTCAAACTACGCCAGAAAAAGCCATAAAATCGATAGGTTAAAATGACATTCAAAAGACCATTTTCGAGGGCTTATGAGCTAGAAGTGCCTTCTCGGCCAATACCGGCTATTTCTGTCAAAATGGGCTAAATTGAAAACTACATCAAATACAGCCGATACAATCCTACTGTAGCAATCAGCACGTCAAACTACGCCAGAATAAGCCATAAAATCGATAGCTAAAAATGTCTTTCGATAGACCATTTTAGAGGGTTTATATGCTAGAAATGGCTTCTCGGCCAAAACTGGTTATTTCTTTCAAAATGGGCTAAATTGAAAACTACGTCATATAAAGTCGATCCAATGGTACCGTTGGAATCAGCACGTCAAACTACGCCAGAAAAAGCCATGAAATCGATAGGTAAAAATGACATTCGAAAGAGCATTTTTGAGGGCTAAAAAACCCTGAATCTAACCCCAACTCTAACCATAACCCTGACCCTAATACTAACCCTAACCCTAACATGGAAAATCTGGAAACTGCTAACCTGCCACAGAAGCAGGCAAAGCAGACATAAATAAAGAGAAAATAAAGAGAGAATACCTCAGAAGGATAAGGAAAATATTAGAAACCAAATTAAACAGCAGAAATCTAATAAAAGGAATGAACACCTGGGCTGTGTCAGTAGTTAGGTATACAGGACCATTCCTAGGATGGACAAAGGAAGAGCTCCAATCAATGGATAGGCGAACAAGGAAACTTATGACGATGCATAAAGCATTACACCCTAGGGATGATACAGATAGACTATACGTTAAGAGAAAAGAAGGTGGCAGGGGGCTCATCAGCATAGAAGATTGTGTCCAGAGAGCTAAAACAGTCCTAGAAAGATATGTGCAAACAAATAGTGAAGAAATCATAAAGAGCACGAGAGATAGTGCAACAAGCAATAAAGTAGAAAACAATGGAACAGTACAGCAAACAAGAAAAGAAAGATGGGAAGGGAAAAAATTGTACGGTGAGTTTAAAAGACAGATACAAGATGTAGCAGACGAGAAATCATGGACGTGGTTACGGAAAGGGAACCTTAAGAGAGAAACAGAATCGCTCATCATGGCAGCCCAAAACATAAGCATAAGGACAAACTACATAAAAACAAAAATCGACAGAACACAGACAAACAGCAAATGCCGCATTTGCGGTGAAAGAGATGAGACAGTAGACCACATAAGTAGTGAATGTAGTCAACTCGCCCAGAAGGAGTATAAGCATAGACACGATAGAGTAGCAACGATGATACACTGGGAACTAAGCAAACAAATGGGATTCAACCATGTGGAAAAGTGGTATCAGCACAAGCCAGAGGCAGTTTTGGAGAATGACAACCACAAACTACTCTGGGACTTTGACATCCAAACTGACCACCTCATCCAGGCAAGAAGACCGGACTTAGTGATAGTAGACAAAAAAAGGAAGGCCTGCCAAATAGTAGACGTTGCTGTGCCTGCAGACCATAGAGTAAAAAAGTAGGAGGGTGAAAAAAGAGGAAAATACCAGGACCTAGCAAGAGAGTTAAGGAAGATGTAGAACATGAAAACCAGGGTAGTACCGGTCATAGTGGGCGCACTAGGCACTGTCCCCAAAACGCTGAGGGTGAGACTGGAGGAGATCGGGATTAGGGGAAGGATAGAGACCGTACAGACCACAGCACTACTGGGAACTGCACGGATACTGAGGAAGGTACTAGAGATATAAGTACTGCAACGAATCGTAGCTCTGTCATGATATGCGAAAGAGAGAGGAGACGTTAGCTGAAGACCTGAGGAGACTTATTGTCACTCAGCCTTCAGCGATAACCACTCGGCAACCGGTGTGAAACTGTAAATCGCAGAATTACTGCAACCTATGAGTACTAGGAGAGGAGGGCTGGAGACTTGAGGAGACTTGCCGTCACTCAAACTCCAGCGGTTACCACTAGGCAACTGGTGTGAGATTCCAAATAATAATAATAATAATAATAATAATAATAATAATAATAATAATAATAATAATAATAATGATAATGATGATGGTAATCTAACCATGTCATTGTATAATCAGTAGAATACCAAAATAATACCTATCGTTGTTGGAGCCCTTGGACTACTCAAAAAAGTACCCGTGAACTTGCGGACAACATATCTAGAAAGTCCAGCAGATCTGAAATTTATAAAATTGCTCTTACCTCAATTGCACGCATCATCAGAGAGGCTGTTACCTTGTTGCTGTATTCGTTGATGCTGATGTCGTTTTTTTCCGGTTCGATGGGAAGTTCACATCTGTTTTTCACTCCCATCTTCAAGTGAGCTCTTCTGGTAGGTTTAGTGATTGCACTTTGGTGCAGAACATTTTCCTGCATTCTTTCTAGGTGCTAATTTAAAATTTTACATCTTACCAATCTGTGATCGCCTCCTATATTGACTTTTTGCGTCATATCTTTTGAAGAGATGATGACAAACTTCAGTTGGTCCAAGAATGTTGATTCTATCAGAATTGTTGTTTCCAAACAATTAAGAAAAGAATTATATTTTACCTTCAGAGAAATTCGTAAAAATATAAACATGAATAGATACAAGTCCGGAAATGTAATTCCATTCTTTCAATTTTTTTTCAAACTTTCCAAGAAAACATCTTTCTCCCAAATATTGACCTCTTACATAATTACTGGATATGAATCCTTTTTAATCAAGAAATTTTTATGACAATTGCAACACTTATTCCTTTCATTTTCAAAGAAGCTATGATTTAAAAATTAGCTCACACACGTGCACAAACGCACACGCCCGTGCACACACACACACACACACACATGTATATATATATATATATATATATATATATATATACATATTTAAGAAAAAACTGAAAAAGTAAGTCGAACCTTTTAGTAATGGTTTTGAGGTAAAATAATTTTGATAAGCATTCACCATTTTCGTTCATGTCTTCAGAAGGCTGGTGTGATTCTGTGAATGGCTTTTCTTTTTTCACTTGATATATATATATATATATATATATATATTATTTTTAAAATCTCCTAAACAGTTACGTGATAAACAACTGATGATCCCGACAAGAGAAAAAATTCTCACATTGTACCATGATAACAAAGTATATGTAAAATACCGAAAAAAAAGCTGAATAAAATTACATAAATTGCATTGACAGATATTGGGAAGTAAATGACACAAAAATAATTGGAATTTTTTTCTATGCTTATTGTTTAAAGCTGTAAAGTTTTCTAGAATATATATATATATATATATATATATATATATATATAAATAAATAATGGTGGTTTATGAAAGGAAAAAATAACTTGGAAATGTAAACAGGCTTGATTTTATTTGTTTCAATAATTTGTTTCCATTTTCCCATTAGGCTTCAAATATAGAATTGCTTCCTTCGTACAATTTATTCTTTTTCGAAGCTAAAAATTGATCAGATGCTGTCATTAGCGCTTTTTTGTTGGCATACTTTTCATTGCAAAGAGAAAATTGAAGAGACTGAAATGGGTGATGAACTGATGGAGATTAGTCTGGTGAATATTGATGATGATATAAGATTTCATAATCAAGTTGCAACTTTGTTCCGGTCTGATAGCTAATCTATGATCTGGCATTGTCGAGCAACATTGTCGAATCCATTTCTATTCACTAATACTGATTATTTTCTGGTTAATTTTGAATGAATTTCAACAATTTGTTGCATTTTGATTGAGATTCCAAATGCTAAATTGATGTTATGAGTAAGGTAATTTGGGGGACCCAAAAAGAAGGTATCCACCCAAAACGTCGATATGTATACGTTTTTGTTGTCCTCATCTTGGTTCATCTTTCGAACACAACGTTTAGGCCGTTATATCCTGTGACCTTGGCCAGCATTTTTACTGGGTTTAAACTCACACAAAAACAATAGTTTGATTTCCTTCGAGTACAGCATCTTTAAGAGTGGGATATCATCTTATTAAAACTGATATAATGAATCATAAGTTGAAAATTCAAAGAAAGCTAGTGTTATATAATCAGTTAAACATGTATAACTACATTTTCTGCTTCAGAATTTATCTAAAATCATTCGGGAAAATGTCAGAAAACGATCATTTCATGTAGGACAACTGGTTGGCTGTAGAGGTCTGTGAAGAGATTTGTACAGATACCAATATATATATGTATGTAATATTAAATGAGGTTCTAGGTAAATTAATAAATGATGATGCAATCAGACCACGAAAGGTGGAACTTAGATAAGGGTAGTCAATAATTTTCCCCTTTATCTTGATACAGGATTTAGACCGTCGCAATAGCATCCTTAATATACGACAAGCAACCAATAAATTGATTGCTTTCCCTAAATAAACAGTAATTTTTTCTGTTTACCCAATATTTACAAAACCATTACCCTGTGCACGTGCAGTGACTTGTGTTCAAAGACGATTGAGTGTGCATGTGTACAGACACTTGTTTCGATGAGATCATTTCATTACTTTGATAATTTGATACCATGAAATGAAAAAAATAAATGCTGATTTGCAGATACTCATATCAATGAAAAGTGATGTAATCTGAACATTTTATGTATATAACGATGATTATGAGTGATAGCTCTGTGGTGGAAGTATCTGAAACGACTATATAAGGAAGTAGTTCTTAACCTTTTTCAAATTTCGCACTTGCAGCGATTAGCTTTAATAGTGCACTTCCTTTAGCCCCTAAACAGAGTGCCCAATAACGTCACTTCCTAAAACCACTAACCTATAAAAATCGACGATTTTCGTCTATCTCTCTCTCTCTCTCTCTCTCTCTCTCTCTCTCTCTCTCTCTCTCTCTCTCTCTCTTACTCTTTCTCACTCTGGTCCTTCGGTTCCTTCATATTCCTGACTTCTGTGTCGTACCAAAATGAAAGTAATAGTCTCTGATTTGATTTTACTCTCTTGTGAGCCTTTTACCGTCCAAAATGACGCCAAAACATTACAAGGACACGTGAAAAGAGATAATAGAAATATATTTGATTTTGTAAATGAATAAATATTCATTCCCTTAACATATGAATAAGGTTCTGTTTCATCTTTATCACCCTCCCAAACAAAAATACACTTTGAAGCCAATATTCAGTCACCCGCGTGGGTATCGAATATTACCAAGCACCTCCAGAAAATAAACCTTATAATACAATATAAAACCGATAAACACTACATACCCCCTCAAGATTTCAATTTTTTTCTCGTACCCATCTATCTTGAGTCAAAAAATTAAATTTAACAATGTCAAATGTCGGCAAAGTTATTATCAAAAAATATACATAACAACATTTATCAGATGTGAAAAGGAAGTCTGTATCAAGATATTTCAAATAATACCAGTTCATATACTGCCTGCTCCTGCTTTTCAAGTTCGTAGGGTACAACGGCCAAAATGTTGTGTTCGAAAGAAGAACCAAGATGAGGACAACAAAAAATCTATACACATCGACAATCACTAATCTAATACAGACAATAACTAGCATACATCAGCAATACATTGAAAAAAGGTTGGGGGGGTTGCTGGGGGGGGGCCACCTTCTTCTTCTCGGATCCGTCACCTTACGCACCATTTGGGGGACCCCAGGCAAAGAACCATTGTTATAAGGTCTGTTAGTCATTGTCTCGAATCATTTTGATAGAATTCGTTGACCATAAGGCAATAATGCAATTCTATTGATGCAACAAGATCTTTTTATTCCATCAGGTTTTATGTTTTCAAAAATGGCGGATATCTCTGACAAGATTCCACTTTTGTATGAAGTTTTTTTTTTCAAATCCCCCACACCCGTTCGAAATAAGTTTTTAGTGCGAGTTCGATTTGCAATGTAAGTTTATACTAAATTGATCCCTTAATTTGTATCCGGTGGCCTCTCTTTTTTTTTTTTTTTCAATTCAGACTTTTTTAAGGATCACAAAGGCGAAAGGAATAACTTTTTCATTGATCACCCTTTTTCCGATTTTTTAATTGATCATCCCAACACGACATGCAGCCAAAAGACGTTTGTCACATGATGGTTACTTTTGAGTGACTAGTTATTTATTTTTTCTTGAAGATTAATAAGAAGGTATCCAAAAAATAGAAGCCAATACCCGAATTATTAATGTCATTGTCAAGCTTTTGAATTTCTCCAAACCTCTTCAGATGATCAGATATTACTACTAAGCCGACTTGAAATATATGTTTCTTTTCACAGCAAGTTCACAGAGGACTTCAAAGTTCCAAACCTTTGATGAAACGTGTAGTTTGATTACGACAGGAAGATTACACAGGAAGGTGAAGTGGGAGATCCGTTTTTTTCACTAGATACCAGCTCTGATTTTGTTCACGTGCCATTACTCAAAAGACTAGGACAGAGCACACTCGATGAATACTTCAAAAACTATGTACGTTGAAGAATACAGTAGTTCGGTATATTATTCAATCTTTAATAGGAAAAATGACTTTACTTTTCATATATTTACTATTTAAATTTATCCATTTTATTTATTACTTAAATACGCTTTGGAACTGTGGGTGTCGTGGATTTTACAAGTATGTAATGTGTACGGAGGTTCTTGGCAGATTTGTTGAAAAGGTGAAAAAAGTTCTTTCAGAAAAAATAGGTTTAGATAATGTGAATTTAACGGGTTTTGCAAATCTAATTAGAAGCAAATGCACAAGCTATTCGTTTATTTTTAGCTAAAAGAGAATTTTTTGTGGCTGACGGCGTGGCCAGTGTCGAGACACAACAGTTGTTAGTGGAAAGTGGCCTAGCTGAAATCTACAAAGCACTGGAAATTGAAGGGATACACAGAGACAACTTCGCTTTGTTAACGGAAATTGGTTTCTGGAATTCGATCTGGGAAATTTTCTGCCCAGATTACATAAGTGGGTTGATTTTGCATTGAATATGTAAATTAATTACTTCTCCAAATACGGTTTGGTAGGTGTTTTGGGATCGTTTGATTGATTGGTGACGTCACATGGTACCAATGGCAATGCCTCTCCCCATGGGGGAGAGCTTCATGTTTCGGGGTTCCTTAAATAAATATAGGCTGTGAATTTTGATCAATACAAACCTTTTCCAGGGATCGTATTCTTTCCTCTCTACTCTGCGAGCTGAGCGAATCGAGAGTTTCCTCCCTAACTCTTGAATATTCGAATAAATTTACACCAAAGTTTGAATTAACAGCACGAATGTATGTTCTATGCATCTGATCTGCCAAGAATCTGCCAACCTTTACTACAAGAGATTTTTCAACTTCTTCAAATGATAGATGATTTGTTATCGAGAATTTTACCGCGGCCGTTTGGTTCTGACTTTCTGTTTAATTTCCACTTATGATGTGCGTTTCGTTGTCCGACCAGTCAACGTCAGCGCTGAAAATTGCATCAGTACAAACATTACAAGGAAACATCCAGCGTGAAGCAGGTGACTAGCATTACTAAATCGACAGTTAGTTGAATCGTACTGAGTCGTAACTTCATTGTTTAAATCTGTAGGAACACGAACTAGCATGTATTGTTATCATAAGTCCATAGAGGACAATTATTCACGAGCATTCTCGGTACATGATCCGTAATTGCAGAAAGACGTCCAGTGCCCACCTTATCATCGAGGTCTGTCTGGAAAGTATCCAGCCATTTGATATCAACGAAAAATTAGCCTACCTCGTCCCCTTTCGGGGTCGCCATCAGCTGCCTCGTTACGTTCTCCTAAATCTCATCACGATCTGAATCTCATTGGGAAAAGTCAGAAGTCGCAGGGATTCATGTCAGTGGGCTGTATGGGGCCTAACAGACGTGGGTGATACAATGTTTTGCTTGAAAAATGACTTACACAGTATACAAAGACACTCAGAGAGAGGTGAATTATTCATTGATCACCCTTTTTTTTCAACCTGGCATACTACCAAAAGACATTGGTCATGTAACTGTTTCTATTCAGTGACTAACCAGATCTGTCATATACTAGTGTATATGTATTTTTTATGACGAAAAGAAAATCTAGATCGCATCGTATGTTTTTTGACCGTTAATTATGAATTCAGACAATTAATGAATCAAAAGCTATTCTTGCATTTTACGAAAATATGTTTCCAATGATAGTTTTTTGGGGGCGCATTTGTAGATCGTGGTAGAGGTATTAATGAAAATTCTAATTTATGTACAAGCTACTCTTATTTTTTTATTCGATTTCTTTCCGTTGTGTCCATCCATGAATGCATTATTATAATCAGTTGAATATAGGAGATACAGACATTGAATTCTCCATCATTTGTTTTGTTCAATCGTTGCATTTTGCCTTTCTATGAATTATGCACGAATACTCAGGGACAAATGCGCATGTGTGGAACAGATAGAATACATGACACTATTATCAGAAAGCAGCAACCACAACTGTCACTAAAACTGTCAACGTAAGTTTCTTCCGTTTTTGAGTTGGTGAACCTGGGTTGCTATGTATGGATGCATGTACCATTTGACGGTGCGCATCGATGGAGCAAGAAGGTTGGAAATTAAAACATTTACTCATTATATCTTGAAGAAACGGTTTATTTGTTTACAAAAATTACCCTCTCCAAATGAGTTTTTTGGGGGGAGTAGTTCATAATCATGGGCGTCAGCTGGGGTGGTTAACGGGACATTTGCCTTCCCTTGGATCAAACATTCTCGCTGAGGGTGAGGGGGTTTGAAAGTTGGAACCTTACAGAGGCTTGCGACCAATGGTCCACTATGAACAGGGACTGACGAGGGAGAGTTACAACTTAGGCACTCTCTAGTCCTTCACCTGACAATAAACTGCTGGATATATATTTCTGCCTACATCTCTGGAATATATGTTTCTGTCCTTCCCTGGAAGAATGGCAGCGGACGCTTATGTTCACAATGTCAGTTCATGTTAAATTGCTCTGAAGTTTGTATCCGACTGCATTCACTCTTGTTTTTTTTTTGTTGATTTTTTTTTTTTTTTTTTGACAAATCAGACTTTTTGGTGACCACTGCCCAAGGAAATGCGAGAGAAGTAAGTTATTTATTCACTACTTTTCCAATGTTTTTAATTGACCATTCCTAACACGCCATGCAGCTAAAAGATGTTGGTCACGTGACGGTTTCTACTGAGTGACTGACCAGACTCCCCCCCCACACACACACACACCTTTGTATTTTTGTTATATCCTTTTAATTGCCAACGAATGATCGGTGTTTTGTTTCGCTTTCTTTCATTTTTATTTGTCAAGCTGTCGATCGAGCACTTACGTATTCCCCGACGTGAACACGGATGTCGGTGCGATCACGTAAACAGTTTAGCGAAACTTTCCACAGCGAACGATGTACACTTAATAGACGTCTTTTCCACCAGGAGTGGCATCTCAGCCGAACCCTCGTTGAGAGCTTCTTAAACTTGAGATTGATTCACCCAAAGATGAATGAAACTATTTTGGAGGCGAATAAAATCGAGGGATATATTTGAGATGAATGAAGCATGGAGTCTGAATGACATAATATACTCTGATATTGAACATCCGTAGCCTACAAAAGTGGCAAAGGGTCCTATCCTTTTTTATATGTGTGTGCTTGTATGTTTGTGCATGTACTTACGTGTTCCAGCCCTCCTGGATGTAATCTTTTGTCTACAGACTTGGACATTGGCATTACTACTCCACTAGACCACTTCTAAAATGATTTTCAGGAGAGCATTTTTTTTTCTACCTTTTTGGGGCCCTTATTTTGACGGGTTTATTTATAACATCTCGATTCTCCAGAATTTAGATGTTTCTAGATGTTTTTGTTTGTTTTGGGGTTTTTTTTCTACTCTATTTTAGATGTTTTCCAGTGGAAAACGGCTGCGATATCATTATTCTGACCATATTTATCCTTCGATGGATTTTTTCCATCATCATCATCAATTTTTTAACGTCCCTCGTTGGACATAGACCTACCCCAGGATTCGCCACAATTCTCAATCATGACCGTCACAGAGCCAGTATCTTCTGAATTTGTCTAGTTCATTTCTCCATCTTGTATTCTGTCGGCCTCAGTTTCGCATGTGATCTCTTGGGATCCATGAGTCATGATGTCCATCGGTTGTCTTTTATTCTTGCAACATGGCCTGCCCATTGCCATTTAAGTTTTCTAATAGATTCTTTAATGTCTCGGACTCCTGTTTTCTTCCTGATATACTGTGCTGTCTTGTGATATCTCCATGTAAGGTTGAGCATGATTCTCTCATGCACGCGTTGCATGCTTCTCAGTTTGCAGGTCTGTCTCTAGGTTAGGTGAATGTTTCAGTTCCATAAGTGACTACATGACTTCAAATTTTGACGTTGTGGGTGTTCAATGTGGCAGCGAATCCATATTTTTCCAAATTTCAAAAAAGGGTTAGTAAGCTTTTGTTGCTTTCCTATTGGAGTTCTCATTGGAGCATAAAATTCGATATTTTTCTCCCTGAATTTGGTTTCTAATTTCAAAGTAGCAAGATATACCCACTAAATTCACTGTGGTAGATTATTTTAGGATGGCTCATGATATAAAATGAATTGTGTATACAATTATGAATAAGAGACGAAAAGATGAAATTATGTGATAAAGACTCGAGAGTCAATGACATTGAAATTGTTTAAGAAGCATTAACCCAGTTCATTTACTTGAATGAAGCGAATATCTAAGATATGAATACTACAAATAGGAAATGAAATGACGTCGAGCTTAAAGGCCGTCAAAGGTGGTTTCTAAGTGTGTATTTATTGAAACTGAAGACGTTTACTCGGTCATTGCTGACTTGTTAATTTAGGTCTTACTCTTAAAAGTTTCTCTCGCTTTTCTTTCTCTTTCCCTCGGGACAAAAATCATTGCTTTACGGAACGGGAAGCAACTTTGCTTCTTTTCGTCCATGCTTTTTTACTCTCTCGTTCTAAGTCCTTGACTTCTATTATTATCTTCTCTTCTCTGATATTCTTTTCTCTTCCTCGTTTTTATCTTTGAATTCTCTCCCTTCTCACTTTTCCTTTGCTTCCAAGTTTCGTTTTTCTTCTCGTCCCCTTCTTCCTCTCATCAGCTTTTTTTCTCTTCACTTCATCTCTTACACCGTTTTTCCTTTATTTTTTTTTTTTTTGCATTTTGATCCAATACATTTATCGCGTCCGGTGTGAACACTTTCATTTAGAGACCGCAAATGAGTGACAATTGCATAAGAAATAAAATGTCCTGAACAAGTGAACACAGACTAAGCAAAATTCATTCATTCAAGCTCAAATATTTCACCAAATGCAAATATCTCACGGTATTTGAAAAACAAATGGTAGTGTAACGCCCCCTATTCTTTTAGATAGGAATTAAATACAAAACTCTTCTTTTAGTTAGATATTAAAAACGTCACTTCCGACGACGATCCCAATAAAACCCCTGGATGCACATGGTCCAATGTTCATTGGCACCAGGACCCCTAGCTGGTCAAGCCTCTAGCCACTCTCTTTCCTTCTCCCTAAGATCGTTATCATTTCGCTGACCCAATCTTAACCACTCTTCCTCTATGACCTATCTTTGTACTATCTTTGCCCATTTCACTTCACCTTTATCGAGCCTCATGCATCCGTAAATGAAATGGCAAAGTTTTTTTTACAATCCAATAGTCACCATAATCTTCCCTAAACTTCTTTACTTCGGGAAAAACGTAGGAATAAAACTCCATGTACTTTGTCTGTCATGGTCTGTTTGTCGAGAGTCTATCAACGTCAGAGAATAGCCCCCAAATTAACTCACTTACTTGGCAGTATAGCTCGCACACTGAACCAGGATTCCACGTATTATCTTGGAGCGATCCAAGCCGTATGGAAATTGACACCTCCGCTCCAACTCCAACGCCAATGATAAGAAAGCTCCCACCTTTCACTACCTTTCCTCTTCTCATCTCTTCAGATGATTGATCGTATTTATATTATCCTTACATGCACATCAGCCTCATTCTTCATTCTTGTATAAAATGTACGTCTTTTGTCTGGCCATGATACTTGTATATGTTCTTTCCACTTTGTTTCAATGCACGTCCAACTTCATACTTGGCGCACATTCACTTTGTATATCTTCCTTTCTCCTACTCATCTACAGGGCCGCACGCGCGCTACAGTCAAACCACGAGGAGCAAATTCCTCGTCTCTCTCAACTATCCATCCACTATTCGTTTCCCAACTATAATAGAAAATGAAAAGCTGGTTATGCAACAAAAAATTCCTTATGACTGAAAGGGAAAAATGATATCCTAGCAATTTATCCTATCTTCATATTTATTAGCCTCTATGCATTATTGATGAACATGTCACTGGTTAAAGTAATACAATGTTTACATTTTGACTACCTTTTACCATCATCTTCATTTTTTAGTTAATATTATCACATAATGAAATAATAGCTTTAATAATACTACCAGTACAAAAACATGCACAACAAACATGGCACCGATATTCTAAGAAAAGAGTAAGTTCAAAGGTTAGATTTGGATTTCTGCTTGCCAATTAGCTGCTTTGACTATGTGATCAAAGCAGCTGGGTGTAAACCAGACTTCACTCTGGCAAGAGGAACGAAGAGTTCGAATCTCACATGAAACCCATTTTTTTTATTTCCGATCAGGGCTCTATGCTCGGTACCGTAGAATGACGGCCCGAAATGAGTTTTAAGGTGTCTCCTGAAAATACCCCCTAAAATCACAGTTCGTCTCAAAATATTTTCGAGTGGCTATCCAAACGATGAACTACCGAAAAAAACATATGGTGGGGAACACCAGGAAGGTGCAGTGGCATTTATTCATTAAAATAAATTCATATTCTTTCCTGGAGATTATTTTTTTTATTTCGGATTAACACTGTTTGCTCACTGCCGCAGAGTGACGGTCTGAATTGAGTTGAGGTAAAAGCAACTAAAAATTAAGAGGATGAAAAGTAGTCAAAAATAATTCAGTGGTTTGCAATTTTTTTTTTTCATTGAAAAAATTACAATTCAATGTTTATTTCAGACACCATCCGTTAGGATTTTGAATGTTGATTTTCAAAGCAGTCGCCTATTTCTACCTTGGAAAACTGATGCTACACAATCTTCCTATTTATTTCCATTGTATATTCATGTTCTAGCGATATATGTATATATATATATGTATATCCTTCAGCTTATGTTGATTGCTTACATATAAAACCTTAACTATAAATGTGCAGAACAATAAAAATTTAAAAAATACTCGATCAGAGAGCTTCTAAAAAGAATTTATTGGTCCCCACATCGATATAAAAGCAACATGTATTAAAAAATTAAGGGATAACTGGTCTGGTTAGTCACTCAATAGAAACTGTCACGTGACCAACATCTCTTGGCAGCATGCCGTGTTGGGTTGATCAATTTAAAAATTCAAATAAGGGGGATCAATGAATAAGTCACGCCTTTTTTATCACTAAAAACCTCGAATTTTCAATAAAAGTAGAGGTGCAATTTAGACTTAAATTACATTGTAAATTCATGCCCATATTTTGGGGGATGAATTTAGAAAAGACAAGGACGTTTTTTTCTAAACATAACAAAGGGTAAATGTTTAAAATTTCAACCCACTGTGTATGTCGCCTCGTGCTTTACGTTATCATAACAGACAATGACAGACGCGATAATGCAGATTTTTTAGAATATCTAAAAACTAAAAAACGAAAAGCATCCATAGTCTTCCCCTGAAGTATAGCCGAAAGTGCTACATTTGAAACTTTTTGACAATACTTACACTCATTCTCTCGTACATGAACAAGAAAAGTTATTATTTGTCTAAAGTCTTTAATCTGAGGTCCATTAGTGGAGAACTGCTGCCTAAATACAATATAATATTCTCCTTTATTAATGCACTTGATTCTCTGGTAAATATTACTCACATGCATCAAATATTGTACAGTGTCAATTTCGGCCACCTGTTATTTTCAATCATTGCGGTGTCTATTTATGATTCTGCCTGGTAACAGATGGAATAACGTCCCACAGGGTTCATTTTCAACCCTATACTACACCTATCATGAACCCTAACGCGCTATTTTACTCTATTTGTCTTGGAATTAGTGGTGTGAAACGCAGGGTATTCCTCATTTTCCTGTTTTTTCTTTTCATGTTCAATATCTATTAATGGAGAAATTATCAATTCCATCACCGCCTGAAATGGAGTCAAGATATCATATCATCATGATAAAAATATGGTCGGAACAAGGAGCACTTGATGAAGGCTGGATGGTACTCGGTCAAAACGTTGTGAACAAATGAACGCATAGACGGGGAAATAGTTTAACCTTATCATACACAATGATTGATACGGCCGGTCTAACAACATTCACACGAGAAGAGTTAAGATGTGATTGAATCTTAGCTGTAAGCATTTCATTGGATACCTTTGGTCAAAATTGTACGGAATTGTGTTCATTTGTCTTTATATGTTGGTTATTTCAATAGTTATGCAGTTTTCTATATTTCCGATGTCCAGTTTCGGGTTTGGAATAGATTCATGATGCTATGACCCGGGATGAAATCACTACAGGAATGAAACATTTCAAATCTCAGTGTACTGTTTTGAGTAACGTGCAAACAAATATGCTCTTTTTTATTTGAAGAGTTTATTTCCGAAACAATGACATTAAACAATTATTGACATGATTATTTAAAACTTACACGTTCGTGGAGACGGGCCTGTGCAAAGCTGGTAATAGACCCAGGCCATAGGAGATATGTAGGCCCCATTTCAAACTGCTTGTTAACTGATTTTATAATCAGTGCTAAATACACATGATTTTTGTATGGGTGTATACATGTACGCATAATATTCGTGATATGCTTACAAGTAACAGTATAGAATGAAAAAACTGGAACGATTTTTTTTCTAATTTCATTCAAAATGTATATAAAGATAATAGAATACAGCATTGTAACTCGGAAGCACCCCGAGAGTGCATACCAACGCGATTGTGGGGGTGGGGGGGTGTAATATTGCCCACCCTTCCACAAAATTTCATTGAAATTTATTGATAACTCATGTAGATATTGTATGGATACATATGAACTTCTAGCGATATTATGTGGTGGAGACATATAACTATGACGGAGGGGAGGGAATCTCGCACCATTGAATTAATGTATATTTATCATTAGATAAGTATTTCTAATGGAAATTGTTTATGGGAATACATTATGAAGCATTTTTTTTCAGTAGGTAAAATAAACAGAAAGTCAACCAGATCGGATGATATTTTTACAGGGTTCGGAATATTTCACCAGCCTTGCTGGTCTCTCCCTTTTGAAATATCCCCGTAATGAGCGGATACATATTAGACACAATAGATCCAAAGAGCTTTTTTTTTTTTGTCTAACACTTTTCAAAGAATGAAATGTCAGAAAGTGATTAAAACGTGTACAATGTAAGAATTCGGTTTCGAGAAAATACCGTCTAAAAGATGTTGGAACGTGCTAAGTTAAGAACGGATATGGATGCTGAGCCAAAACGCATTCGATATTTTTCCAACCCGGATTCTCACAGTGTTCTAATTTTCATTATTTTCTTATGTTTCATTCTCTGAGTAGAGTCAAACGGAAAAAAGCTCTTCAGATACTACTGTACGGGGAGCGTTCGTCGACCTATAAACTCAATATATGACAATATGGATTTTAAAAGTCCAATAAACCCATAATTTTATAGATTATGATATGAATATTATATGTAAACACTTCTTGGGTGGTGGTACTGATCTCAGTTCTGTGGATCCTTCATTCAAAAATTATTGGGGGGTAGTCATTCTAGCCCATCAGTTCTATCATAAATGCCATCCAAAGTTTTGGGAGTTTGAGGACTTAGAACATTCAATATGATACATTTATTCAAGCTACCTGTTGAGGCGTCTTATTCAACGAGAGTATTGTAATGTTTATTTTCGCAACAATTTACAGTGATCGCTTACTTAGTATCACTCATCTCTAATCGCTACACAGTAACATTTCCTCCTCATTGGGGGTATTACAACGTGTAACTTCAGAAAATGACTAAAACTAGTACCCATATATTCTATTTTTGTTGATATTTTTCTTGAGATTTTACCCGAATTCATATAAGTGCTTTTCGAAGAATATATAGGGTGCCAATATTACATCTACTAAATTATGCCGATATTTGGGTCATCCTGTATATTTTTTAAAATGTAGTTTTATGAATGTGGGTGAAAGCTTTCCAGGAAAAATATCAACAATATTGAGACAATAAATTCAATTTTATTACACTTTGTAATGTTGCAAACGTTACTGTTAAAGAGGGGGATTGTTACAGTTAAATGATTTTCGTTGAATGAATCTAAGCAAGTGATCCCTGTTAATCGTTATGAACATAGAGATCCGATTACTCCCATTAAATAAGATCTATTGACTAGCATCTTAAATGAATTAATCCTATCTAAATTTCTCAAGTATTCAAACAGCCAAAACTTTTGGTTACTGGTATTAGGAGTAGGCAGATATTCAAATATTGTGTTTCATACATATCTGCTTATTACAGGCTTTTCAAATTCTTTACCACCAAAAAACTTTTCAGTTTTGAAATCATGCGATTTTGAAGGAACACATTTTTACAACGAACGCATTGATTTTTCTCCAAGAATGTTGTCCAAGGAAATAATTATCATAGAGGCGTCCTCGACTTTCTGTAAAAGGCTCTGTTCATTCTCATACTGTTTTTCAAGTCAAATTTACTAGAAACTTTGTAGAAGGGTGTCCCTTGATAAGATGCTTCTTACCTAGAAAAATCTTCCACTAAGGGTCACGTTATCTGACAATAATTGCATGTGAAGCTTTTGTTTTGAAATCGATTTTCCCAACTGTTTCAGGTCAAATCTACTCGAAACTTGATAGGAAGGTGTTCTTTGATAAAATGCTTTTTACCTAAAATCATCTTCTTTTCTGGGTCACGTGATCTGGCAATAATGGCGTTTGAACTTTTGCAGTGGACGCCTTATTGAACTTTTGGTTCTTGTTTAAAGAAAAAACGTGTTATTGTGGACTACTTCTTACAAGGTTTTGTTATAATCTTTGAGCAGATAAAAAATCTGGTCAATTCAATATGATAGCAGACCATACTCATATAATGCGGACGTCCAAGAAATTGTAGAAGAGTCAACTAAAAGTGAAATTCTAAATTGCCTTTTTTTTATCTTTTTTTTTTTTACTGTTCAAATTCAATTTTTTAAAAACTACAGTTCGAATACGCAAAGGCTTCTTTCATTCAATGACTACATCTATAAAATTAACATTTCCCAAACGTGACAACTGGTAAGCTGGTGTATTACCGATTAAGCTAAACTGACAAATCTTACTTATCAACAAAAATTATCTCACTGATATGCAAAAGCTTATTCCATTCAGATAAATAAATACATTAAATATGTACAATACGAAAGTTACAGTAACCCTGTTTAGTAAGCCATCGTTGAGATATATTTCTTCGTTTGCTTTTTGGCATATCTCAAGGACTGACCAAATCTCTATGGTTATTGCAGTTAGGTTGCACGGACAGCTTAGATTCATTGACTTCATCACACTAGTTATTGTTCTAGAACACAATTGCTTTCCACAGGCAAAATATAAGATGGTGTGACGAACTAGACAAGTTCAGAAACTATTCGCTTCGCGACGCTAATGATAGAGAGGTCTGACGAATTCTGGGGAAGGTCTGTGATGATGAAAATGAAATGACTCAACGTCAGTGCAAGCTGGACGTCAAAGTATCTCATCATCATATATATTTATGTTTTACCGCAATCAAAATAAATTTATAAGAATAAAAGGTCTATTACAATAATCAGGTAAAAGAAAAAAATTCCAAAACCAAAGTATTCAATAGTCAGACATTCCTGAAAAATCTGATTTCGCATCATGGAATTTTCTTATTTTCACTGTTTTTTTATTCTGTTTGATTTATTCATTTTCTATTTGTATTTGGTAAGTTCCACTGTCACAGACACATCACCAGTACCCCTAGCAGTTGGTGCCCTAGGCAACTGCTTGAGTTGCCGGTACTTAGAACCGGTCCTACATGATGTCATTGTATTTCTATAGCTCGTGGTGACGACACGAATTAAATGTTTCAATTGCCCATCCTCCCGAATTGCACTGAAGCACTAAGAGATAATATTAAAGAACAAATGAATTTTGAGCATTTTGAACAGACGGCTCTTGTCCGACACCATCCTTACAAAAACCACACGTAAAGAGATAAAAATTAGGAGGGGAAAAAGGAAGGTACCAAGCCTTTCAAGTGCATACAATAAAAGAGTAATAACAAGGATCGGTTCTGTCAGTATCTTATTCAGCCGCAAGATCTCACTTCTTGTGTGATGCGAGGCCAAAAGAAGACAATATTTTTTATGTGGTTACAAAAAAAACAACGAAGAAGTCCAATCAACTAATTTTGTGGATTCCTCAGATTTCATAATCGGGGATTGGATGACTATACCACGAAAATCTGACTAATTTCGTGAATTCCTTAAATAATAATAATAAGGATCGAAATTCCAATACTATTCCTACTGACAACAACTTCAAGTTTCTTCAATCCTGATCTTTACAGACCACTTCTGACCTGCAGGCAAAATTCACTGACATTATTTCAGATAACAACGAGCGCTCTACAGAGAAAACTAATAACAACTCTTTAATCATCCTCCATAAATAATACGAATATTACAGCACACACCATGAAGTGGCTACAGAAGCGGATGCGCAAACAGACACATATTACTCTAGGACGGATTGGTGCGACTTTAGCGTTAATCGTCTGTCACATTCACAAATTTGATTCGAGCATGGCTTTTAAAGAAACCAGTGTTTAAGTCTTAGGGCAAGTATTTCCTTCAACATACATAACCATATTTGCATACTTCGAGGCATTTATCTATGCAATGGAATGTGTGACTTTTTCTTCTGGTTTCTCTATACTATCATCCTTCAGCTGGAACGCACTGATATTACACGTTGATTCACTGACACTGAAAACTGCCACCCTGAGTTATTTATTACAAATAACTACCAAGTAAAATTTAATTCACAGATATTGTCTGAAAGATCAATCTATCAGCTACTCGGATTTACCTAACGAGGGAGTGATTGTTATAGTGTGGTTATTGGACTTCGACACAAAACAAAATTTAACTCAAGCATAACATCAGGAACATTTTCTTTTATTATCCAACTCGTGTTTGAAGGCAGACTGTACAACAAAGTGTTTCGTTTTGAGGATAACTGGGTAAATGACTAATGTACATCAAAATGATTCATCGATTTGAAAAGACAAAATTAAATTTTGATCAAGATTGGATTTGAAAAATCATCATCGTAACTTTCAGGTGTTTGGATTCACCGATCAAATTTGGATTCCAATCAGCAGTAAAATTTGAACTGAAATCGAAACAGAGGCACACTGTAACGAAGATTATTACGCACATCATGAAGTGGCTACAAAAGCGCATGCGCAAACGGACACATATTACACTAGGACGAATAGGTGCGACTTTGGCGGTAATCGTCTGTCACATTCACAAATTTGATTCTAGTTTGAGCCTTAAAGAAGCCAGTGACTAATTCTCAGGCAACTTTTCCCTGTTACGTTCCCACAATAGATAGCCATATTGATATCGGTATGTTGGAGTATTACATTGTTATATTAACGTACATGTTAATATCTAGGCTAATTCTCTATATTTGATGCATATCAAGGGGCAAATGTTATAGACTCTTTCTATTTCAAAAAATAATAAAAATCCCCAAACCTAACTGGAGCCATATTCGATTTATAGTTTCTTCAAAATTGACGATATAGTGTCTTTACGCTGGCAACAAGATCAGTCGTCCTTGTCCTGGCTTCCAATATCACATGAATTTGTTGTCTTGTCTTGTGATATAAGAAATAGACTGATAGGTGACAAGCATCCGAAGTGGAGTTACTCACTTCACCATTGACTGACTAATAACTCTTCACCAGAAGCCAATCATCTCTTTCTCTTAACCCACTGAAACGAACACATAACAAAAAGTAAACCAAGCTTTCTGAAAAAAATTTCAGTCATGGAACTCGACGTTTACCGAACTACCCTGGAGACTCCCCTAAAACCCTCCCCGGAAATCACCCTGGAACAGATAAACAACGAGAGATTCTTGGTTTTAATCCCGGCTTTAATCTTCGTTATCCTTTTCATGATTGTCGGTCTCCTTGGCAACGGGATGGTCATCTATATATACGGGTGGCGCCTGAGAAATTCCAGCATCCATGTCCTTCTTCTTCTGTTGGCCTGCTTCGACATGTTCTGCTGTGTGATCGGCTTGCCTTTACAAATAGTCGAACTTCGCCTGAACTACATTTACCCTTTGAGACATCTTTGTAAATTAAGTGCCTTTATAACTTTCTACTGCTGCAATGCATCTATTCTTACCTTGCTAGCTATATGCGTGCTCAGATATCATAAGGTGTGTCGATTTAGCAAACAACAGATGACAGTGGGCCAAGCCCAATGGACGGCTGTTCTAATCAGCCTTGTGTCATTACCTCTAACCATTCCAGCCGCTGTGTTTTTTGACGTTAAAGAGGTGTCGTTTGGCCCAGGAATGATTGGTCGGTTATGTCTCTTTCGAAAATCGTATCATGAACTCTGGATTTATTTTATGACAATGCTTGCTTACAATCTGACTATCTTGATAGCAATGTTCGTGCTCTACAGTCAGATATGGATTAAAGCTAGAAAACACGAACACCGGCTGCGACAACCACCCAGCGAATCTTCCAAGGTGAGTCAGCGGAAACATCGCACGAAGAACCGGACATTCGTTGGCATAACTGTGCTATTTGCAATCGGCTTTCTCCCAGGTCTTCTATTAGGTGTGTTGTTTCCCCTCTATGAAAATGTGCCCCTATCAAATGGACTAGAAGCATTGAGGAACGTCGTTTACAGGATGTGGATCCTCAACAGTACACTGAACCCAGTTATTTATGGATTTTTTGGACATCGTTTTCGACGGGAAGCTCAGGACATTTTCAGGGGTTTATCTCGGAGGAGAAGTGAGAGTAGTTCGTCTGAAACACCTTAACAGACAGTATTTTATAAGAATGAACATACATAGCTTTTTGTTTGTCTGTATGTAAGTCGTATAAGCTAAAAACGCGTTCAAAAATGTTGTGTGTGTATGCACGTGCGTGCGCGCACACGCATGTGCACACATGCACGTATAAACATATACATAGAATATAGTTATATTTGTAAATAATTATATGGATCTCTTTGCAACAGACTATTTCACATAGTTGTGATCTTCAGGCGAATTATACGATAAATAAATTCTCTTTGAGTGATTATTGCATGACAAACAGCGATTTTCATCAAATGTCCCAGTTTGGAGCCACGGAGTAGAATGATACAAAAATCACGTTTCTTCATCCGTGCTTCGATACCCATAAAGATAAGATAAAGGTAATCAAAGATTCAAAAAACACCCGACAAAGGAGACACAGGACTCCAAAATCTGATATACTTGAAAAAAAAGAGGACGATGCGAATAAAACGATCGCAAAAACACTGCCATTTTTTTCCAACCTGAATGTACTGTAACATTTTCAAGGAGTCATCATTTTAAAACAGCCAGGAATGTAATTAATAAATATGATTTTTTTCTCTCTTTCTAAAATGCCTTGGTGTATTCAAACTTTACTTTATGAATAACAAATCTTCTGCAACAACAGATATCCAAAAGACCAATTCGAGAGAAATTGAAAAAATGGCAAGAAAGAGTGGAGTCCATGACATTTAAACATGAATTAAACAAAAGATAGAAATTACATTTTTTCTCCGTGAGGGACGATATTTATTTGCTGTTTATTTGACATCCTATCTCATAAAAATGAACAATGATTTCTCGATATTTTTTATGGTTGTTTTCATCTCAAAATGTTGGAAGATTTCACGCAGCAATTATTGTATACATATCTTTTGTATATTTTCATATCTTCTGATAAAAACAACCAAAATATTCAATTGCTGTAATAAAATGATGTACGTTACTTATTGTTTAATGTTCTTTTGTTTATCTCGGTCTCTCTCTCTCTCTCTATATATATATATATATATATATATATATAGATATATATGTATCCGTCTATCTATCTATCTTTCTATCTATCCCAATCTGTTGTTGATCTTAGGTCCACCACAAAAGAAAATATTGAAGTGTCTGATATTCCTGGAAAATCTGACTTCATATCAGGGAATTCTCTTATTTTGACTGTTTTTATTCTTTTTAATTTATCCATTACTAACGTAGTTGGAAGAGGTATATGCATTAAGCTATGTTTTTCCGTCTTCCTGCCCGTCTGTCTGTTCATACGATGAATGTATCCATTCATGCTTATCTATTTGGCCATACAATATCTCCGAAAGTTTTCAATGAATTTCGATGATAATCTGTTGTAGGGTGTCGGTGGAGTAAAGAAGAAGTGGTTACGGATTTGGGGGCAGTTCCAGGAATATCTCATTTTTTTTTAATATTTCTGTATTCACTCATTTCTCTCCACACGATATCTCCACAAAGTTATCAATGAATTCTGATGAAAATTTGCGGAAGGGAAAGCGATAGGGTAACAAAGAAGTGATCAAATTTGGAGGCAGACTAGCACTTGGTCCCATGGGTGACTGCCGGTGTTGCCAGTATATATATATATATATATATATATATATATATATATATATATATATATATATATATATATATGTGTGTGTTGTCGTTGTTATTGAATACTTCTTTGTAGATTCATGTCTCATAATAGTGATTCAACAGCATTATCTCTACATAAATTGATCCTGGATGTTCTTTCAGTAAGAATAGACTGTCATTATTGTAATATAAACTTGCCCCCTGTTATTGGTTCATTCCGCTTCTGAATCAAAATTATGGCGGTCGGTTTGTGGTAAAACTGGGAATCTGGCTATTAGATCTGGAATGTCAATCAATAGCAAAGGCAGCATCGGTCATATGTAATTAGTAAAGTTTGTTAGGAATCGTCAACCAAAAGTGTCAACATAGATTTCTTCAGTTTTTAAGCTAGGCTGGCTGGCTGTATCTGTATTTATTATCAGACCGCACCAATGGAACTAGAGCGCAGAAAATTTGAACATTTACTCCTTATTATGTGTAGAAAAATCTTTTTTTTTTTCTGAATTCTTCCCCCGAACAGGCTTTTAGTGAGGCCTTTAATTTACAATACAACATGTTTCCGCTGAATTGGTTCCTAGATGTGTCCGGCTGCGTTCACGCTTAGTTTGTGAAACTTCAGACTTTTTAATGTCCAACAAAAATCGAAATCAACAACTTTTTCATTGATCATCCTTTTTTCCAATTTTTCATTTGATTACTCTCAACATGACATGTCATCAAAAGACAAGTGGCGGTTTCTATTGTATTTTTTTTTTTGTTTTTTTAAAAATCTTTTTATCATCTTGTGCTCTAGATATCGTGGGGAGGTGAAGACAGCAGTCACATTTCTTTCGTCTGCCCTGGGGAGAGGGGAAGAGGATTAGGAAGATGTGGATGGCTCACCCAAAGATCTCGATCAAGTTTCATATCAATCCAACACGATACAGACGTCTAAAAAAATTCATTTGGAACGTAGAAGAAAGGAGCTAAAACATGAAGAAAGGACGCTGGTATTTGAGGAACGATGCTGATTATGACTCAAGGCTCTATTTCTTGCAGAAGGATGCCATAGCTCGGTGGTTCCCACCGTAGATTATATGCCTCTGGGGTTGCGAGGAAATGATAAGACTAGACGATATGAAAGAATATGTCATTGTAAAATAAAAGCAAATTTCTCCACTTCTTAGGGTTATATTTATTAGATAAACATTTTCTAAAAGTTGTATCGTCAATTTTATTTCACTTCTTACATTTTCGAATCGTTTGGCCGACGAATTATCGGCTAATTATCAATTATCAGTCCAATGAGTTATTGAAAACTGATCAGACAAATACAAAAACACCAGATCAATAGGATGAGATACATCCAAAGTGCGATATTTAATTTCAATTCTATAGTGAAATACACAAAAAAAACAACTAGACCAAGACTTACCAAAATGAAATGCCTACTAGACGTAATATGCCTACAAAAAATGAAGATCCAAGAGGAAATTGATATCAAATTGGCATCACGAGAGCATGGAGAGGCACCGTCTTTTGTCGATGACGATGTGAGACACCACTAACTAAACCCTTTTGGAAACGATTTGGGTATATCAGCCATTTTTAAGTGACTTATAATCGTCATCACCTATATTCTGATCGTGATTAACATCTCCCACATCGGCCGATCTGCAAGAATATTGTTGTCTCTATCAAACCGGTCTGCAGTTTAAAAATGTCTTTAAAAAGGTTGAGGTCTCAGTCATAGCTAATGCAGATCTTCTGAGACTTGGTGTTGCCACGCACAGAGTTCCACGATTCGTCCAATTGTGTTAAACAAGTCTCCTTGATCAGTCTCGGGGGATCAGTAAGTCCTGGCAGAATACCTCTCCATTGCACAAAAAGGGGAAAATTTGGGCTAGCCCAGACGCCTCCGTAGTTGTGGGGACTAGAGCAATTTTCGTGGTTACCTGCAAGTCTGTGAGCGGGACCCCACGCTGAAATGACCTTATGTCACATTCCGGCCACGTGGGGAGGCTGGATAGACCCCGGAGGCTACATTCCTGTGGCACAATCTCTCTGATCTAAATAAGGAAAATAAAAAAAATTGTCTTGGAGAATGAAAACAAAAGCAAAGTTCAACAACGAAGTCCCAAAAGGAACCACAACAATAGCGAGCGAAGATCTAGAATAGGTTGACGAATTCATCTACATAGGACATAAAGATAAGGAAAGACCATGAAAGCAGAATAAAATGATGCATAACGATCGGCTGGAAATCATTTGATATGAATAGGGACATATCGAAAAGCACTGCCAATGTACCCAAAGCGTCAAATATACAATTAATGCATAGTACCAGTTATGACTTATGGATGCGAAACTTGAAAATTAATCAAATAAACTGAGACTCAACTTGATGTCGTACAGGAAGTCATGGAAAGAGTACTACAAGTGATAACTCTAAAACATAGAAAAAGATAAACATGGGTCAGGGGGGAGACAAGAGTGCAGGACATTATACAATTGATTAAATGGAGATGGGCGAGACACTCAGCAAAGAAAGATGACAACAGATGGAGCAAAAGGCTAGCTGATTGGTGCCAATGGAACAGTAAACACTGTAGGAAAAGACCAGACACAAGATGGGGGATGAGATAGAAAGGTTTGCCGATAAGACATGGCAGAGTTTAACTCAATTGCGGTCGTCATGGAAGGAGATGGAAATGGCTGTTTAGCACTGCATTGTTAGGAACCTTTCTAAAGTGGTAACAATGGTATTATCGTTTTCTTGTAGCACGATAAGAGTCGTCTGTGACTTATATTGATTTGTGAAATTAGTTCGATAAAGCTACTTTTCAAAAAGCTGAAAAAGAAATAAATATGAAAATAAATTCAATTATTATGAATATAAAACCCAGATATTAGGACAAAAGTAAAAAGCCATAACTCTTGGCGTTTTCCCGACGTCTCTGAAGAAATATTGAAAGCTTGCAAAATATGGATTGAATCAAACACTCTGCTGAGGCTGGACAAAGAGATTGATCAAAATAAGGGTGCACGGCAGACGGGGGTTATGGACGGCTGGACAGTTAGGTTGCGAGAGGGTTTGTTGATGGGGGGATCTTCACTGGGTTAGAATCTCAAAATTGAATTTCTTAATGTAATTGCTAGAAAGCAAAACATGGAACGACGATGAGGACTGATGGGCCGAACGGATAAGAAATTCTGCAAATGAGTGTGTGTGTGTGTGTGTGTGTGTGTGTGTGTGTGTGTGTGTGTGTGAAAGAGAGAGTAAGAGCGTGTGTGTGTGGGAGAAACAGTATGTGTGAGTATATGCAAGTTTGAGTGAGAGAGAGAGAGAGAGTGTGTGTGTGTGTGTGGGAGCATGTGAGTATGTGTGATAAAGAGAGAGGGGGTGATTTATGTGTTCGTGGTTATGAAACATAGAAACTAACAAAATCACTTGAAGACAAACTCTGAATCAGAATCAGGTGGAGAGAACAATGTTAGGAATAATTATAGGAAATAAGATAAACAAGATCAACATGGATCAAGGTAAAAAAAATATATAATGGTAGTAATTAAGCAACATAAATGGAGATGGGTTAGATACATAGCGGGAAAGACATTTAACACGTGATGAAAAGGGTCAGTCAATTGGTACCCAAAGGATAGCAAACGCAGTCGGAAAAACAGACATCAGATGGAGAGAAGAGATAGAAAGGCTTGCTAGTAAAGCATAGCAGAGGTTAGCACAGCCATGGTCGACATGGACGGAGCTGGAAAGGGTATTGGTCCAGTAGTGGACTTATGATGGATGATGATGTTGTAACCACGTTTTGTCCGTAACTCTTGCATTTCTTCCTGATTTTCGATGCATTCCAATATTTAAAAAGGCATCCTCCCGATAGTCACTAATGGAGCTAAAACATGGAACCAAACCGAAAAAGTGACCCTCAAACTAAGAACCATGCAATCTACACACGAAAGAATCATGGTCAACATCACATGGAGATATCGCAAGACAGCACATTATATTAGTTAAAAAAAATATGAGTCAGAAAATTCATAGAATCCATTAGAAAAAAGGAGGATTATGTGTGCCCCTCAACGTATAAGTTTATCTTGACGGAGATATGGGTAGATATATATGGTAAGTGAAAAATGTTGGCATGTTTCAAGCGAAATCCATGACTGATATTCTGGTTCTCTAATGTATTTGTTAGCGACTCTGGAGTAGATAATAATGGTTAATACTTACGTGGGATGAGTGAAGGTGGGGATAGAAATGTTGATCTATTTGCAAGAACCTATTGGAACTGTTTCAAGTTGTTATAAGTAAATACTTTAAAGGCTATATTAAGTAAATTACCTTTGTATTTGCGTATTAAATGAGATTATACATCGTTTAGTCTTCAGTAAACTAATTAGAGCTATACCCTCTCCTTCCCTCTATTTCAAACAAACTCGCACATCGTCATCATCATCACTATCAATCATTCCAGGTCCACTGCTGGAAAAAGGTCTTCTCCAACTCCTCCCATGACGATTTCACTGTCATGTCAGTTTCTGGAAAGTAATGGCTAATGAGGCAACCCGTTGTCGCTATATGTTGTAATTTACATTTATATTGATAGATAGATAGATATGGACAGACTGTGATAGATAGATAGATAGATAGATAGATAGATAGATAGATAGATAGATAGATAGAATGATAAAACGATAAGCGAGCATACATAGACAGTGTCAGTTTCAAAAGTTTTATACATATATATATATATATATATATATATATATATATATATATATATATATATATATATATATATATATATATATATATATATATACTAGAATGCTTTACAGCCAATGAAAATTCTTCAGGGTTTTTTGGGGGAGGGGTTACTCCAGTCACTTATTTCCTAATATCTGTCAATGCAATTCTAGTAATTTTCTTCAATTTTTTCTCCCCTGCTTCTCATCATCATCATCATCATCATCATCATCAGTCATTTAACATCCGTCGTTGGACATAGACCTTCCCCAGGAACCGCCACATTTCTCTATCATGGGCGTTGCAGAGCCAGTATTTTCTAAATTAGTTCTTCTCTCCATCTTGTATTCTGTTGGCCTCGGTTTGACATGTGATGTCTGAGGATCCATGTCGTGGGTCGTGGTGTCCATCGGTTGTCCGCCATTCTTGAAAAATGGCCTGCCCATTGCCATTTAAGTTTTTCTAATAGATTCTATGATGTCTCAGGCTCCCGTTTTCTTCCTGATATACTTCGCTGTCTTGTGATCCTTCCATGTGAGATTGAGCACGATTCTTTCATGTGCGCGTTGCATGCTTCTCAGTTTGTAGGTCTGTCTCCTGATTAGGTTCCATGTTTCAGCTCCATGAGTGACTATCAGGAGGATGCATTGGTTGTATACACTTCTTTTTATGATTATTGGGATCGTTTTGTTTTTGAAGGTTGAACTTGCTCTGTCGAAGGCTAGCCATCCTAGAGTGATTCTTTGCTTGATTTCTTCTTCCTTTGTTGGTTTCATAGAGATTCGTTGTCCCAGGTAGATGTAGAGGTCTACTTTCCCCAGTTTTGCATCTTCGATTTTTACACTTATGTTCGCATTCTCAATGTGATAGTTGCATATGATTTTTGTTTTAGTGAAATTCATGTGTAGGCCTACTTTTTTGCTTTCTTCGTTTAGTTCATCTAGCATTAGTTGGAGGTCGTGTAGGTTCTCTGCGAAAAGAAGTAAGTCGTCTGCAAATCTAAGCTTGTTCAGATATTCGCCGTCTATTTTGATTCCTCTATTCTCCCAGTCCAGGTTTCGGAAGATCATCTTGAGGCAGGCTGTGGAGAGTTTGGGTGCCCTGGTATCACCTTGCCTTACACATTTTTGGAGCTGGAAGGGTTCAGAGTCCTTATGTAGCCTGATGGAGGAGTTGCTGTGATTGTATATATGTTGTAGTACTTGGACGTATACAGGGTCTACACCTTGTAGAGTGATGCCTTTTATGTCCATGGAATTTCTACAGAGTCATATGATTTCTTGAAGTCTATAAATGCAACAGCAAGTGGCATTCTGTGTTCTGCAGCTTTCTACTTAGCAGATTTATTGAATGGAGATGGTCCATGGTCGAGTAGCTTCTTCTAAATCCAGCTTGTTCCCGTGATTGGTTTTCATCCAGTGTTTTGATGAACCGATGGAGATGATTTTCGTAAAAAGTTTATTGATGCAGTTGAGTAGGCTTATAGGCCAATAGTCTTTAGGGTTTCTTTTTTATATAGAAGCATTATGATTGCCGTGTTCCAGTCTTTTGGGACTTTACTCTTTTTTAGACATAGAATCGCTATTTTTGTTGAAGATCTGACCAGCTATTTTCGAGCAAGTCGATGGTGATGTTATCTGGCTAAGGGTCTTTTTTTGTCTGTTTGGTTGCTTGTTTAATCTTCTATGGTGTAACTTTGCTTTAAAGCCCCGACGTTTTTCGAGAGTGATTGCTGTCGTATACCTTCTTTTGTCTTCTCTTAGTTTCTTTTTTATTGTTTTGTTTTGTTCGCTCTCCAATATTTTTTCCCTTGTTGTTGGCGGTGGTTTGAGGTTTCTGCGCTTTTCAATGAGTTTCTTGGTTTCGTCTGAGATTTTACTAATGGTCTGTGTGTTTCTTGGTTTAAACATAGTGGCAGCTTCTATTAGAGAGGTTGTTATTTTGCTGTGGTGTTTGTTGATGTTGGTGTCGTTTTCATCGGTAAGTATTTTATATTTGTTTTTCAATTCTAGCTTGAAAGGTTGGGTGAGTTCCTATAGTACGTTTAGTGGTTGTGGTTTGGTGTGGAACACTTTTCTACGTTCTTTATTGGTGTTTAATAGCATCTTACATCTTATCATTCTATGGTCGCATCCTATGTTTACTTGATTTAGAATTTGAATATCTTTGATGGTGTCACTTTTGTCCAGTAGGATGTCGTCTATTTCGTTTTTGGCTTCATGGCTGGGGCTCTTCTATTTTCTATTGGGTATCTTTTTGAAGAATTTCCAGTTGCAAAATTTACAAGATCTTCACCTCTTTCATTCTGTCTTTTATATCCGAATTTTCGTTTCCTTGTCCAACCCTCGCGTTAAAATCTCCCATGATGACATTGAAGTATTTTTTATTATCTTGTAATAGGTAGTTCAAGTCATCATAGAAGTTGTTTATTATTTTGGTTGATTGCGAAGTAGGAGCGTACACTTGGATGACATTTAGCTTGTACCTCTTTGAGAGCTGTATGGTGACGCAGGCTATGCGGTCTAAAATTGCTCTGAAACCTACTTAGTTGACTTTGAGGTCCTTATTGATGAGGAAGCCTACTCCATTTTGTTTTCTTTTTTCTTTTCCGTAGTTGCAGAGAAGGTGTTTGCTTTTCACTTTAATTAGTTCTTCTCCTGGTCTTCTAATTTCGCTAAAACCGATGATTTCCCACTTGATGCTTTTGATTTCGCTTTCTGGATGGGTCAGGTGAGAGTCTGTAGAGAGTGTTCTGACGTTGTAGGTGCTGATGCATAATGTTGTTCTCTTGTTGAGGATTTTTGGTATTGGGTTTTGTTTGGGAGGTCGTCGTTGGAGCACGTCACTCCTACCCAAAGCAAGTGATGCGACTGGGCCTTTTGGGACCGCTGACCCAGCAGGAATTGGCGTTTTCCTGGTGTAGTGTTTGGGTTGCCACTGTTGGAGCACATCACCTCATCTAAAGTGAGTTATGTGGTTGGGCCTTTTGGTACCGAAAACACAGCAGGAACAAGCGGTTTAACTTTCATTGTGCAAACTTTGGGAAGTGTTGGGCCATGCCTTGCCGTGCTGGCCCATGACGTGAGATTTCTTTATTCAATTTAGAATGTTTCGTTAGTCAAAGCTAATAAAATAATAATCTCATTTGTAACATCTACTTTGGCTTTATAAATTGTCTCTTCAATCTGATATATAGAACTGACTCTCACACACACACGAACATATATATACGAAGTTGATGCAAAGGTTTCCAGCATTAAAATTCATACCACCATATTCATAAAATCCACTCATCAAAGTATTTTCCTTGGTTTTCTATGACCTTACACCACTTTTTTACTAAATTGTGTATTCAATCATAAAAGAACGATTTCAGTTTAGAATCGCCGGAATGTACGAGAATTTTTTTCGAATTTTGAAAATTGTTAGAACTGCTACCAAACAAAGAGAGTTGTTTGGAGCTAAAATAGCAAGGCTTACAAAGCCTAGCTTAATCGAGCATGAGGCAAAAAATGGGGCACTGAGTTAGGACCAAACTCACTGCACTTACGAGTGGCTAGTCAATCATTGCTCCGCTGCAAGCGCATTGCACGTACGTATGTGTATAAATGTAAGTGCCTGTGCGCAAGTCTGAAGCAAATGTGCCAAAGGTGCCCCCTCCCCGACTGGCACGGGCTCTGAGCGACCAGAAATGAATAAATGAATTTGGATTTACGTACCGATGCACAAAATGAAAGTATCAACCGTAATACCGTGAGTAATTAAGCGGAGATGTTATCGGCTTTGGCAAGAATCCTTTCCTTTATAATCCCACGTGAGGATCGACCATCAAAAAAGTTTCTAGGCGGACAGACGCAAGTCCTACCGGATTTGTGACTCATATATCGAGGGTAGATGTTGTGCTGAGTTAGATCCAAGACTAATCATAAGCACTTCCCCATTACCAGCCAAATACAGATGCTGTGAATCTATTAACCTTATAAACCTACGATCAATCACTTTTACATCGTTGCCTTTCTCATCTGGTAATGTAATGTAATGAACAAGGGTAAGAATGGAATACGGTACTTATGCTTGAGTGGATCCAAAAAGGAACCCAACCTTCACTATAACTTCATTACTCCTCTCTCTCAAGTTAGAAGTCTCCAAATGTTTTGTTGTTGTTTTTTTTGTTTGTTTTTTTTTCACTAATACCGTGCATTATTCGGACAAACAGTTCCATCTTTGTTGATCCTACCTCAACTTTTCGGCTGATGTGTTCTGCTGTCTACCTTGGGGATATGTTACATCCAAGTGCCTTTATATATCACTCAAGCCCTTTTTTGCAATCTCTTTTCTTTAGAAAGAAGTAAAAGATCTTTGAGACGACTTCTGTAAGCCACCAGATACAATCTATTTCTTACGAAGCTCGAAGAGTATATGAGTCAAAGACAATAAAGATGAAGATATTGATTCGAATAATACTTTTGCCACTACTTTCAACAATTAGTTTAATTTTGTGCGAGCGTGTTGCTCGCAGCTATGCATACAGGGAGGGACCTTTGCCTTGCGTTATATAGCATCGAGTAGAGATCAGTCTTCTCCTTATGAGGATCAAAGGGATCGGCTAACAGCACTTGGTTGATCATCCATCTGGGTACCGGTCCGGCTCAATGTTGCTTAACCTTAATCATACTACAACTGGTCTGTTCAACACGATTTGGTCATAAGACCCCACATATTTCTTATTATATATAAATATTTTTTGTAATCACTTTAGTATCCTACGGACAGGACCTAGTAGATAAAAGCGTTAAGTATTGTTCATCTGGGGTTCGTAAGTTTAATCCTTGGCTCTGGTAGTGCATCGATATACTAAAGGGAAAGACAGAGCGGTATGAATGAGGATATGCTCTGGAACTTTTTTGTGCCGTGGCCCTTCAGAGCGTTGGCGATAATGGCTTCCCACAGCTTTCTTTCCCTTGTTACCCTAAACAATTCCTTCACATCGATGCCTCCCGTTATTCTTCCTGCCACCCACCTGCTCAAATTTTTCAAGTAGGTTGATCGCTACCTACGGAAAGGAAGCAACCGAAAAACCACATCGCTATTACTCACTCAGGAAATGGTATTACACATTATAAAGTTGAAATTCCCTGAGAAAGTGTTAAACTTCTTTCGATCCCTTTCTCTTGCCACTAGTCAGTGCCGACTACAGTAGTGGGATATGACTGGATTATATATATATATATATATATATATATATATATATATATATATATATATATATATATTACAATATGATATGATATAATGAAATGCGATGTCTGATATGTGATGGATTCATTTCATAGAGAGTTCGATACATTCAAATTTAAACTTTAATGTTAAGTTGGTTAAGAGTAAAGTAGAAAATATCGTAGAATATGGATTCGCTACACAAATACATTTATGTATCTGCCCTGTCAGGACCTCTTCAGGTGAATGATTGGGTATATTTTAGATTCCTGTTTAGAGACTTTGGAAAATTCCTGTGGGTGTTACTAGTTGGGAGGAGTTTCTCGTCTGTTTTTTGATTTGTTAAAATAAGAAGTATGTGTGTTTTTGCTGGAGGTTATAAATTACATGTCAGTGGGTATGGTATGAGTGTTGGAGTTATCAGTAAGGGTATAGTGATGCTGTGTGTGTTATATAAGCGTGTCTTATTTTTACTTAGAAATCATAAGATGTTTTTCTTATGCTAGGATCCTTCATGACCATGGTGGGATGTATGATTTTTAATTACCTTAGACAGGGGGAAGTAGACTATGTTAATTAGGTGGTTCTTTGAGATGGCTTAGTGTATAAGCTATCTATATTCCTAAAGTGTACTTATGTATGGGTTATTGAGTTGTATTTGATAATAAAAATTGTGAGAGAAGGCATTTTAATGCTATTTCATTTTTCTGTTCAATAAAATCTATTCAAGCTTTTTTGTCTTTTAAGAAAAACTAAGAAATTCAAATTTCTCATTTAGGCAGAGGTAGTAAGGAGTTTCAATATTTTTGGATATGCTAGTTTGTTTTAGTATTTTCCATCTTACAGTTGGTGCATAATATTCAATTGTGTTTATGGTTTCCTTAAAAATGTTTTTCTAATTGCTATATTGTTAAGTTTCGTGATAAGTGTCTTAAAATTTTCGGGTTTTGTTAAATATCTTACTTAGGGGTTATTTGGGACAAGGAAGTGATTTTTTTTCAATTGGGTGAATATTTTACCCAAATAAGTTTTTACTTGTAGGTTAAATGGTGGTGTATACTAAATGATTTTTCTATTTCTTTTTTTCTTTCTATGTTTTTTTGCTACGGGATTTCACTTCTTTATCATTTGAGGGGTTGTATATCAATCTAGTTTCTATAGATTTGGGATCATTTTAATGGTTTTGTTTGGCTGATCAGAGCTAGTATTGATGTACTTGATCACAGAGTTTTCTTTTCTATATGGTTCATAGGTGTTGTTATTAAAACTAAAAGTAACGTCCAGGTGTGAAATTTTAATACTAGCCTTGATTTGAACCTTAAATTTAAATTTTTCATTTCTTTTATGATATATTTTTTGCTGTTTTTGCATTTTAGCGCGTTGTTATGTTCTACAATTAGTAGGCCGTCGTCTCAGTATAATCCTTTACTTTTAGAATCTGATTTTCGGATGAGATTGTATAAAACACAGTCCGATTGAATCTGAGATCTCGGCTGAATCAAGGCTGCCCATAGAGACGTCGAAACTGCAGACGTTTTTTGTTTTGTTTTCTAGTTCTTGGTTGGGTTTCTTGATATATATATATATATATATATATATATATATATATATATATATATATGCATATTCTATATCATATATATAATACATTAAACACCGATCATCAAATAGAGGATTGATAAATGGAACCCTGAAGGTAATTAATTGTATCCCTATCTACGGAAGTTGATTAAGTGCATAAACAAGGAAGGAAATTATGTTGAAAATAAATGCTTTTTAAATCTTCAGGCTACAGACTTTTTGATGCATGCACCCTCCCACTTTTCGAAAATTTTCGAATAACTATTAGCTGTGACACTATGGATATGAAGGGTTAATTTGAAAAATCTGAAAGCGAAAACTAAGATAATTAAATCGGAAATAAGGGCCTTGTCACCCTCTTTGTGAGGTTGAAAGTACTTTACAAAACCAAGACGGTTGCATGGGGGTTTTCGAAATGAACCAGACTTGGACAGGGAATAGATTAAAATCTAAACAATAAAGTAATTAGTATTGAATTCGGGAGTAAAGCATTAAAAGGGTCGGGCGAGCGAGGCCTGGACAGAATACAGATGTATGATTAATTGCATTTTGAAGGAGACTTATGAATCCCCGAGTTTGGAGAAATTCTTCAGGATTGACCATTTCAGCTTCTGGGCAAGTAAAATTGATTGCTGGAGAAATTGCCTATGCATATTCCTAAGGGAAATTCATGGTTTCCCAAATTTGATGAAGGCGGAAGGAATATTACTCAAGTCAGTACAATTTCAAATTTACCAGTTAGTAGGGGGGAAATCAATCATAAACCCTTCAGCAATCAGCCCCACACACTGAGAAAGCTAATCATAATATGTCAGCATTTTGGAGTGGCCGACAGAAGCCGCTGGGACAGTGAAGAGAAATCCATGTTCCTTGTCACCACGTAGAGTCCTGACCCCACAAGGCTAGAAATTTGAAGCTATACAGATAGATATACTAAAAGACATCGAGTAGATGGCCGCGAAAGAGTTATAGTTTTGTCTCCAGAACTTCGTTGAAGCTATAAAAATGGATATACCAAAAGACGTCAAGTAGATAACATAAAAGAGAGACCGATAGTCATTCCATAGTGTCATCATCCACATCGGCGTATATTTTGACCAGCCACTGTGAGTGAGATACTACCATAAACTTGTTTCATTTAATACACCCAGTGTCGGTTCTTCTCAACTTGTGACACCTCTGAATCTTTAGCTGACAGCTGCATCCCCACGGATCTGAACACGACGTGGGTGAGGTGGGAGCGACTCGAAGCAGAGAGCCACCGCGACCAGCGTCGCATTTCACTCACCGGCGAAGGGTAGCAGAGACAAGTCCGGAGCAGGCATCACACAGCGTTTGTTTTGCAACGAGCTGTCTTAGACACAGCTCGCACCCTCTTCCTCTTCCGTCTCCGATTCCTTCGACCACCTCTAAGTCCGATGACCCAGCCTAATGTACCATCATTACCATTTTTTAGGTGTGTGAAGACTCAAAAAATCTTCCCATATAAATTAGTGGTAACTGCTTTTTCGCTTCACACTAATTCATCATTATCATCATCATCCGTTATGTGTCCACTTCTGCACACGGGCTTTTTCCATCCCACCACCATGACGACCGTAATAGTGCTAATTTCTGCTGTCTTACCAACAAACTCTCTTATGTCTGGGTTATGTCTACTGCGTTTACTATCTCATGGGCATCAATCGGTTAGGCTTTCGCTCCTTCTTATCCTATCTCGTACATATTAAACAGTGATATAAAGTCCAATTTGATTTTTATTTATTCATTTTATCAGAGGAAGTATTGTGAATCATTATTTTTTTTCTACAATTTTCTTGGGGGTTTTATTTGAATTGGTGCTTGTCACGAAGTTTCAGTAGTTCAATGGTAAGAATGGTCGCGCATTAAGCTAGCCATCCTTCGGAATAGAGGGTCCTGAGTTTGATTCTCTCCTGGTACTTATTCTCAATTCTGGTCCGCAGTAAATTTATCTATCTACTCACCGCTGAAGGGAATCCAGTCTGAGTTCAGCTGCGGTAAAAAAAAAAGTAGCAACAATTAAGATGAAAGTAAGTGAATGATAAAAATAATAATAAAATCATTACAATGGTAACGATACAATGCAGCCAAACGAGACCCTAAGTATCTACATTCCCTCCTGAGAGTTGGGTTCGTGATCCTTGTTATCGTACTCACTATAGGAAGATTTTTTTTTTAAACTTTTTTTGCAAAACCTGCGATATCAAGTATAATAAGGATATCCAAGCTAGCTGATGCTCTTATGGTGGCTACGGCATTGGCCATCTTGGCCCGGGCCTCCATAGTTTTTCTAATATCGGCTTGCAAGCCAAGAAATAGGGGTGACAAGCACCTGCAGGAGCGTCACTCAATTAAACGTTCTCGCTCACGGTACCTGATATTCTCACGCAGTCACCCATCTAAGTACTGACTAGATTCGACGTTGCCTAAGGACATTTGTAAAACTTTCTATCACGAGAAGTACAATAGATAATAGATATCCGGTTATACGTATATGTTAAAATAACCAATTGCACATACGCAAGTCTCAGCTTGGCTACATCACCGACTAATGAGACTTTTTTTTCTTTTCTAAAAGGCTCTGAATCTAAACATTCTATTGGATGAATGCGTCCCAGGAATCCGCGTTGTGTTGTCCAGTAATTCCTTTTATCTTCAGAGCAAAGGAAATTATCGAACAGTAACGATTATTTTCAATTACGAAATCAAAGACCACAACAATAACCTACTACCACATACCCCCATCTCCTTTCTTCGCTTCAATGACAAAGCCATCTATACACATATATAAGCCAGTGTCCGTTACTTTTTAATACACAGAACATGTCACTAAACGTTTTTTGTTAATATCTAAGATACATCTTTTATATTATGCATATCAACAGTCTTTTATCGTCGTTGGACATAGATCTTTTCTGAACTCGTCTAGTTCGTCTCTCAATCTTGTATTCTGCTGGCCACGGTTTCGCATTCGAACACAGGGGATCCATGTTGTGAGTCACAATGTTGTCTGTCATTCTTGCAACATGACCAGCCGACTGCCATTTGAGTTTTGTAATGAATTCTATCATGTCTCGGACTCATGTTTTCTCCCTGATATATTGTGCTGTCTTGAGATCACTCCATGTGAGGTTGAGCATGATTCTTTCACGTACACGTTGCATGGTTCTCAGATTGAGGATCAGTCTATTGGTTAGATTCAATGTTTCAGCTCTGTAAGTGACTATTGAAAGGATCCATTAGTTATATACTTTTTTTTTTAAGACTAATGGGATTTTCTTGTTCATGAAGTTTGAGTTTATTTATCAAAATATCTTAACACTTATTGCCATCAGTGTAAATTTGGAGGCGATTCTATTGTCACAACAGATTTACATGTTTTCAAGTCTGTTAGTGCATACATATGCATATTTTGATTACTTCAAAACAATCTTTTTTTGCTTATCAATTTATGTTTTTATTTCAGGTAATAAATATAATCATCGTATTTTAGTTAGGACTAATTTCCTCATCCTCATTTTTTTTTTCCATTTCATATCAACAAATTGATTGCTGTATCATCCAGTCTTCCTCGGGTGAATTAGAGTCAGGTTTGACATTTCTGCCAGTTTTAGGCTAAGGCTCAACTCTCAAAGGCTTTTCTGACATCTCACGATACAGCTAGCAAACCGTTGCTCACACACAATTCAAAGCTATCGCAGCTTGAGGTCTTTGGCAAAGTGATATAAAGCAAAATGAAGCTATTACAGATACCTATACTTAAACGGTCAAACAAAACTGTCAACATAGGTTTCTTCAGTTTTCAAGTTGGTCTGGCTGGCTATTTATGCGTGTATCACATGTACTGGGTGCACCAATATGGCTAGATGTCTTAAAATTCAAACATTTATTCCTTTTGATGTCTAGAAAAAACTTGGTAAGTTTATGCTAAATTTGCCCTCTAGTTCACATCCAGCAACGTTCATGTTTTGTTTTTTTTATCAATTCTTTTAGTAATCATGATCCAAGTATCAAGAGAAGTAATTTATTCATCGATTAACTCTTGTTCCAATTTTTTAATTGATCACCCCAAAAACAACATGCAGTCAAAAAAAATGTCTGTCACTTGACGTTTCACACAGTGACTTGTCAGACTGGTTTTATTAGTTTTTATCACATCTGACTTGGGCCGTCATTCTACGGCTAATTAAACAGCATCGTCAGAATTAAAGTATGAGAATTGGACCTATACCCCTCATTGTCAGTGGGAGTTCAGTATATGATAAATATACAATGTAGTAAAAGAAAAGTTTTGAACGAAAAAAAAGAGGTAAAAATTTTCAAAAAATAATGATTTACAATACTTCATCTAATTACACTTGAAGAAATCTGTCTGCTTATGTGCATGTACACCACAGTTAATACAATGGTCAGTTGTTGAGCTGACATTCACCAGACATTAGTCAGCACACAAAACATTGCAAGTTCGAAGTTGTTTGGCTTAACTGTTATTTACTCGCCCTTGTTTTATAAAATGAAGTACCATAAGTCAATTGGACCAAAGACACTCCCTGGTTATTTTAGTCGCTTTTAAGTGTGGCTTCCACTGTGATTCACTATAAAATGTAACAAAATCTAATAAAAATAAACAAAAAAAAAAAAACTGAAGAGAAGTAACTAAAATACTATGAAGCCTAAGTTTCGTATGATGGATGGAAAATTATTTTATAAGACTATTGTTGCAAGTTGCTGCAAACCTTTAAGTCTGGTGCTTTCTGAACATGTACCTTTGAAATAGGCACTGCTCCAGTCAAATAAAAGAATGAAAAATAAAAATTAGATGTGAATTCATTTATCTTTATTTCCTTCTTAAAACAATCACTTTATATACAAATGGTACTTCTAAAAAATCTCTCCAATTATTCATCATTAATTATCTTTATTCTTTTGAGCGGGTACGAATATGTGAGCACCAATTGGTTCAACTTGATGCCTAAAATTTCAGATAAATTCTTCCCAATGAAAAGTGTTCCGATTCATTTTTTCCATTTATTCTCTAAAGTAAAGAACTGTACCATATTTCCCTAGATCGAGGTTATATCAGTCGCTTTTGACATAGGACTTCCAGTATGATTCACTACTTAAAGTAACAAAATTTCAAACAAAATTAGAGTAATAGCTTTTTTATCTATCATACCAAGATGTTTTGTGGGTTTCTCAACATGTAGATCCTCTGAACTTCTTACTTGTTGTCTGCATTTTTCTATTACAATACGGAGATACAATATGTTAATAATGTTTATATAGCAACTAGTCCATAGGCCCACTTACTGTACTTTACTGATTCAGAGTTCAGATTATTGTCTAGCATAGAATACTTTCCTCTGGGATTGGGAGAAGCTCATGAAAAAAACTTTAGCCAGTAGGAGACAGAGAAAATTTTCAAGAAAATGAATAGTAACTTTGATACCAGAAAATATGGTGAGTACTCTTAATTTTCTTTCAAAAAAGTTGTTCAAGGGGAGATTCTTTTTTTTCTTTTAAGCCGTGACATGAACCATCACAAAATCAAGTATCCATCTTTGCAACCATTTTGGTTACATAGTTACACTTGTATGCAGAGAGTCAATCAGGGGTGGGTGTGTGTGCACATGTGCTTAACAAGTATGCTTCAGTATTGGTAGATGTGACCAATGTTTTTTTTCCCCCAGTGTGTATATTTCAAATTCCAATGCTTATATAAAACATACACATATACATTCATGAGTGTGTGTTACTAAAAACACACAATGTGACAATATCTATCTTTCACTCTCTTTCATTTACTCAAACAGATTACCATTTAAATTTTGGATAACTCTCAATCTCATAGTTTTTAGTTCCTGAACTTGTCCATAGAAAGAATCAACAAAATTTCAAGTCAACGAGGCTAGAGAATTAATCAGACAAATCAAACACACAAACATAGATGAATCAAAGAAAGTTCTAAATTCATATATCTCATCTCAGTCTCTCAAAGAAAAAAAAAATGTATAGGGTGATGCACAAGTCACTTTCCATTTTTAGACTAGAAAAAAAAAAAAAAAACAACCCTACAAATGAAAAGATAAAGAAATTTTCCTTACTAAACATATTCATTTTGGAACTAGGAAAATGATTTTCAGAATGATATATTCAACAATTAGTTCAAAATAATTTCCAAAGTCCTGATTACATACATACCTAAATGAGAAATTCCTTCACTTTTTTTTTAGATGTTATTCAAATTTTAAAATGGGAAGCAACTTTTGTGCTACCGCATATAATTCCACATAAAAGGTATAACAGCGTGTTTACATGCCTGGTTCCAGGGACCATAACTCTGTACGTTTGGCTTGGGGTATTTATCTAGTTTTGTCAGCCACAACTGAGGGGCACCAAGTAAGGATCAAGCTCTCCAACAAATACCCCACGCCAGACTAGCTCATTAACCATTACTCTATGATAGAGCACCCAGCATGTTCCTGTATGTATAGCTGTTTTGCAGTCAGAGATAAACCTATTCTTTATTACATAGACATTTGTAAACGAGATCTGAAGGCAGGCAACATCAACCCAACAGGCTGGGAAACCACAGAGCATAGCAGATGGAGGACTGACCATCAAGACACGTATCCAGGGATGAGTGAAAAGAGAGAGAGAAATTACCAGAGGGAAGAGTGGAGAGAGTGTAGATGCCAGGCACTGAATACACCAGCAAAAGATGCAACAGAGTTTGTCTCTCAAGAATCTGGCAGCACAGTCACAGCAGGTGGTATAGCTCAATCTGAGACAAATGCTTCGCATGCACTCTATTGTCTTTTGAGACAAAGGAAGACTGAAGCTGATGAGTCTGTGACTTGAACTGAGAGAAAATATATGCAATATCGGTAAGTAAAGATCTATTGCAACTGTGTGTATATTAGGTTAGATCAACTTTTCTTAACTGGAGTTCCATGAGAAGTTGTTTTCTACAAAAATGTATCATTCCAGTGGAAGATGAAATTTGTGCGTGTATATCTAAATTTGACCCTAAATTAAATATTAGTACGGCAAAAAACAAGCACAAGCTTAATTCAAAATTGGGTTAAACTTGTACATAAATTAGTGGTAAAAAAATGTATAGTCTTGACTCATATCTATGTTCATATAATATATATGTTAGTAAAATTTCCAGAGTTCATTATCATTAATCAAGATTATCTTTAGAAAACTGTTTTTCTTTGTATTAGACCAGTTATTTGATAATTTTGCAATAGGTTTGCTTTTTAAGTTCTTACATATTCTATTCAAGTATACAAAGTTTATGAAAAACATTAAATATCATGAAAGCTAAGCTTATCAAGATTTTTCGAGGAAACTTACTTCCATTTTTATATCAAATGTCCTATGTGTGAGAGGAACTAAGAAAATAGAGTATCTTGAAATGATCCCAAAAATGACTAAATATGAAGAGAACGATCTTTGTGTAAAAATGTAGAATATTGATAATTACTTTCTAATTACAAGACATAAACTGTTGAACACACTGATGTGTTGTTAGCTGTAGATATATCTTTATACAGGGGTTCTTTGAGATATGAAAGTTATTTCAGGGGTTTCTTCAGTCTGAAAAGGTTGAGAAAGGCTTGATTAGATAGATAATATCGAGATGTGTGGGTGTAAGCAAGTGTTTGTGCATCAGTAACAAGTATCTATTCAAATCAGTTCAGGCATAGTGTATCTAAATATACAATTTTTAGTTCACTTATTTATACAAATACACACACTATGTATATACTAGTATAATATATATAATTATACATACATGCATACAAAGATATTCCACTGATTTTCTAGCAACTAATGGTCCAGTACCTTTTTTAATCCAGACAAAATTATGAACCGATACTTTAATTTTTTGCAGCAGTCATATAGGTCTAAATATTTGAAACAACTTCACCTTGAGGATTCATTCATGAAGATAACCAGGAATGAGTTTTTAAGTTATAGTCTAGTATCTACAAATCCTCCAAGTGCTCAGGATGTCATCCCTTAAACACTTCATGTCTATGATGCACCTGTCGACAGTAATACTTCAAAATTCATCAAGTACAGTACTGTATTTACCAACTTTTGTTCAAACAATCTAATCGCCTTTTCACATCTTTGTTGACACATTTCAAAAAAGGCCATAAAATGAAACATTGAGTTAGATTACCCGAACAAATGATAATATCTTAATAACTCTTAAAGTTATAGATAGCATAGTACTTGTTCAATAGACAAAACCGTATCATTTATGTTAATGTATTGCATTTAACCATTCAATTCATATTTGATATTTGTTAAATATTTGTTAAATTCCTAATGCTTTAAAGATAACAGATGGGTATATTTTAGTGGGTCAGAGGTGTATATTAATGGCTGTGGAAAATCAGTGATGGACTTGTATAGAACTTGTTACCAATGCATCATTGAAAAATATGTATTCCTGCTGACATATTTTGATTTTCTTCTTCTGTAATGAAATAAAAATAATCAGCTTAAAAAGAAAACCTTTTTTTTTTTTTGGAGAAAAAGAAAAAAGAAAAACTGCAACTAAAGGGTTAATCAAATATTGATTACCTACAGGAATGTTTTTTTAATTTCATTTTTGTGAAAATAGTTCTTGATGGTTTTGGAAGATTATTTATCAAAAATCTTGTACAAAATCTGCATATGTTCAAGTCCAAGGTCTTGGATAGTACCAGACCATTCATCCAGCATCCAGAAAACCAGAATCATCAAAAAAGTAATTTTTAGAACTGTCTAGTTTGGATTCTGGGTGGCTTTGTAGTGGTTCACCACTCAGCCACTCTTTGCTCCAATTTTTTTGACGTGGTTGAAATGACTACAGATGAATATTAATGGAGTAATATTGATTAAACAGACCCTCTCCTTGAAGTGAATGAATTTATATGTTAGAAACAATCATGTACTTTATTTTCCTTTCTTTACATGGTATTTTTTCATATTCTATATTTTGAGAATTTCACATTGATTACAGATCAAACAGACCCCACTTTAGAAGTGTATTAATTTGTATCTGCTGAGTGCAGTTTCATTCTTTACTTTTCATTATTTTACATTTTAAGTATATATTCAGCCTTGATCCAGAAATTCATGCAACCTCTGGTCTGAAACCTGCCAGATAAATGATCCGGTACTGTACAAGAAAAATAATTCTTTTTAATCATTTATTTTTTTATAGAGGGCTCAAAATCATTGTTGTGAGATTGTGGTACAAGGGGAAAAACCTCAACTTTACAGACTCACCCAGTACAGCCATTACAATAGCATCGAATTTGGAAATCAGGCAGAGATTAGGCTGGTACAGCATCTCAGCCATTAGACTCACTAGATTTCCGAATTCAATGCTATTCTAATGCCTTTGTTGGATAAGTCTTTGGATTATTTCCCCTTGTACCCCAATCTAGCAACCCTGCTCAAAATGTGTGTAGGTGTTATAATGTACATATTTTTAGAGGTTTGTAAGCATCCACTGGGATGTGTGTTCAGCTCCAAACGTCACAAGAGTAACGTCCTCGAGCCTGCATCTTCTTTATGTAGTCAGTCGCGTATGCTTTGTCAGAAAGTTTACCACATTCCATTATTATTGACAGCAGGGTATCATGTACATCACGAGCCATTTTAGTGGCATCACTGAAAGGAAAAAAACAAAAAAAATTTTATTTGGTTCAAATTGGTGAATAAGGTCAAGGGCTAGAAATAACATTCAGCTTCAGACATAAAAAAAATTCACCAGTACAAAAAGAAAGAGTTGTATTTCAAAAATATTGTCAAACTCAAGTCCAAGTCTGGTGTTGACCTGGTTTTTCTACATGAACAAGGACAATGCTCACCCAATTTAGGGGAGTAAACTCTTAACTGTATGTATATCTCATCATGTTAACCTTACTGATATGTAAAATTAACATTCTCCTACCAAGTGATTGGCAGTCAGTTCTCTTGCTGACTGAGCGTAACTGATACAAGGGCTTATCTCATTCTAACTAATAGTTTTATACTAAAATATATATATATATATATATATATATATATATATATATATATATTATCTATTATGCATATCACACGGAAGAAGCAGTGATCATCTTCAGTTGGAATAGAAGTAGGAGTGGAGTTTGACTCTGCAGCAGCCAGGCTTGTTATACCCCCCCACCCCCATTAGAATCTTCTGCTTATTCTTGCATCATGGAGAGGTGGAGAAGGCAGTCAAGTTCTTTTGTCAAAATGTTTTTTTTCATTTTTTCCTTATTTTACTCAAGAAATTCATTATAATTCACTTCTAGCTTGCAAGACCCATCAAAGCTTCACGCCATTGACAGTACATGTAGGGAACACATTCGCTACTTCTCACAATCCTGAAAAAAAGCACGGGACTTTTCCAGTTTGAATTCAGAGTGGTCTTCCCCAATACTGGTTGCCAACAAAGGCTAAAGAACCCAGCGTGCTCTGCTATCTATGAAGAGATGGATTCATTATCTTGACGTTTATTATTGTATCCAAATTTCCAGACGTAAACCCATTGAACCAATGCTGAAGAGTTAGCACTGTAGTAATCATCACTCCTAATGCTTTGTGGGTATCAGCAGCATTATACGCTTATTTGAAATTGTACTTGAAAATTAGTCCAACTTCTTGAACTTCTTGGGTGAACACCATTGAGGTTAAGGGCTGAAAAACCTTGAAAAATAATTAATTATATCTCTATTTAGATTAAACCAGCAAAAAGATGCAATAACAATATACAATTAGTCTTTCACTTCTGGCATAATTCTCAATGACATAAAAAAGAAAAGGAACTTTTCATGCACAACAACTTCATAGAGGAGTCTCCAGATATGATGTGATTTGTGATATTAAGTGGTTAATTGCTGAACCCTAGTATTTTTTCTTTAACAGAAAACCACGAATAAAAACAGAATTTCATCAAAATACTTCATAATCATCAGTCTCTTGATTTCTGTCGTTGGACATATCAGCAGCATTATGCGCTTATTTGAAATTTTTTTTTTTTGAAATTGTACTTGAAAATTAGTCCAACTTCTTGAACTTCTTGGGTAAACACCATTGAGGTTAAGGGCTGAAAAACCTTGAAAAATAATTAATTAATGGATTCACCACACTTCTCTATCGTGGGCGTCAGGGAGCCAGTGCTTTATGAATTTGTCAAGTACTTCTCTCCATCTTGTATCCTGCCGGTCTCAGTTGCACATGTGATCTCTGGGGATCCATGTCATGAGTCGCAATGTCCATCAGTTGTCTGCCATTCTTGCGAGATGGCCAGTCCACTGCCATTTGAGTTTTTTAATGGATTCTATGATATCCCTGACTCCTGTCATCTTCTGGGTGTATTGAGCTGTCTTGTGGTCCCTCTTTCACATCCTTTCACATTCACATTGCATGGTTCTCAATTTGCGGGTCTGTCTCTTGGTTAGGTTCCATGTTCCAGCTCCATAAGTGACTATTGGGAGGATGTATTGGTTGTATACCCTTTTTTTTTGGATTAATGGGATCTTGTTTTTGAAGGTTGAGCTTACTCTGCCAAAGGTAGATGTAGTAGTCTATTTTCTCCAGTTCTGTCTCCTCGATTTTAATCTTAGTGCTCTCATTTCCAATGTCATTGTTGCACATGATCTCTGTCTTGCTGGAGTTCATGTGTAGTAAACCCATGGTAGGTGAAACAAGCCATCAAATGGACAAAGGAAAGGAAAAGTCCCAAGACCAGACAGTATCATCTAAATACTTAATGACTACAACATTGAATTTCATGAATTTGCAATCAATCATGAAATTCCATGGTGTTTTACACATAATTTTCACTTTCACTTTCTTGGACCCCAACATCTGCGTTATGAAGAGGGACTACTTCAGTTTGTATATGCACCTGATAATCAAGCTCTACTCACCCACAAATGTAGAAGTGACCCCCAGCTTCGATCGCTCGCCATACTTCCTCTTTATTTTCTCTCAACAAATGCTGGACGTAAACTTTTTTGTCGGTGTCACGAGAGAACGCCACATGCAGGTTAGCCAATGTTTTGCTTTCACAATATTCTTCCAGTTCTCCTCTATAGAGAAAATCCTGTTCTTTATGTCGGCAACCAAAATAGAGAATCGTCTCACCAACGACTTTTTCTATCAAAGTAGAAAGAGAAGAAAAAATAAGGGTTATAAGTGGATATGTATATAGATGGACATAAAATGAGGGTCCAGTTTTGCATTACATGTACATTGTAAATTTGAAACTCCACTGATAACTCTCTTCAATTTAAAGGCCACTTCTCTAAAATGGAAAGATTCAAGAAGATATGAAGGATAGATTTCATCCAAAGCAGATCAAACTATAGATAGAAAATACATTTTCCTGCAGAATTCCCCTATTTTGTTTCAGCTTGTATTGCCATATTGGAGCATATATGAATGCAAAATAAGGGTCCAGTTTAGAAGAATATTTACATTATAATCAGGTTTCAGAAAGAGAAATACGAAGGGTCCAATTTTGCATCATACAGATATTATCAACCAATGAGCCACTTTACTCCCTTCACCTGTAAAAGTTACTTTTTCATGGAAATGAAAAAAATATAGTCATGATATTTTACTTAGTAAAGCTAGTGTTTTGATAACAATGTTCAAAATCTTGAGTAGAAACTAGTTAATAATGTTTTATCATAGAAAATTTAACAAAAGAAAACCTGGGTACAGTAATACCCTACTTAGTGATGCTGTCTAGATCAGATTCACTACAGCACCCTTTCAAATATTTTTGTAATAAATCTAGTAATTTCGAATTTTTGAAAAGTAATGATAAACGATAACATCATGGAAGTCTCCAATATAACTGTATATTGTACACATAGATCTCTTTTTGAAGTCTACTAGGACATATGTGTCACAAAATAATGAAGTATATGAGATTTTCACCACCTTTACATCTGTACACAATGTCATCATAGAATGAGATCCATGCTGTAATTAGTTCGCAATACATAAATAAAAAAGGAAGGACATTTCCTGGGATGAACGTTTAAAAAGGACAAATGTATCCCATCATGATTCTGATTCTTCAAAACATAGAAAAAAAAACCTTTTATTTAAAAGAAAAGTTTTGTTTAATCATCAAATAAATTTTATCAGGTTTTTAGCTTTTTTTTTTAAACTCTTTAAAAAATTAGTGTATTAAGCACCTTGAAACTGTTAATGTCATAAACTGCTTGATACCACATCTAATTAACAGTAGAGCTCTTTGGTGGAGGAAACAAAATTCTTTATATTCACCAAGTCAGATGGAATAAAAATTGAAAAATTTACCCCCCAAGTCAAAAGTGATGAAACTTTTATCAGCAGTTATTCCCTTAACAATTGATATCTATATTTTCTTTTATGAAAACAGAAGTTGATTGGTCAGTCTTAAAAGGGACAATTGATCTGACAAAAGGTCATCGGTAATGGATCTAAAAAAAGTCAAATCAAGCTCACCTTGTTTTTTGAGGTAATCTCGCTCTTGAATGAAGCCACGGAATGGTGCAATGCCCGTACCAGGACCGACCATGATGACTGGCGTGGAGGGTTTGAATGGGAGACGGAATTGGGATTTTCGAACATAAATGGGGACTCTTGCAGTATTATTGGATGGTTTCTGAAGTGAAAGAAAACCTGTGGCGACTCCTTTTGTTTGTCGACCTGTTGGTGTTACGTAATCAACCAGAATTGCTGTGATATGGATTCGGGTGGGGTGAACCTGGAAGAAAAGTTGGGATTTTTTTCATTTTTGATTGAGATTTGAATACAAACCTTCTAAAAAAAGATTTTGCAAGTAAATTTTTGTGCTTTAAATCCATGAGAAGCCAAAATCAAACTCAAAAACAAAAGTTTTATTCCATAAGATGAATTCAAACTTATTCTTATAAATTTTCTATTCATGGACTTTGTGGTTAATTTCTTTGATTCATTTTCAGATTCATCTAACATCTCTGTAAGTTACTCTGTCTGTCTCTTGTTAACTGGACTTTATTTCTTTTTTTCAATCAATTCTTGTGACAGAAAAAAAATATTGACAATTTTCCCTTTCAGTGGATACATTATGATTCTGTTCTGGGAGAAAAGAAAAGAGGGAAAGAGAGAAAGGAAAAGAGGGAAAGAGAGAAAGGAAAAGAGGGAAACAGAGAAAGGAAAAGAGGGAAAGAGAGAAATGAAAAGAGGGAAAGAGAGAAAGGAAAAGAGAGAAAGGAAAAAAGGGAAAAAAGAGGGAAAGGGAAAAAAAGAGGGAAAGGGAAAAAAAGAGGGAAAGGGAAAAAAAGAGGGAAAGGGAAAAAAAGAGGGAAAGGGAAAAAAAGAGGGAAAGGGAAAAAAAGAGGGAAAGGGAAAAAAAGAGGGAAAGGGAAAAAAAGAGGGAAAGGGAAAAAAAGAGGGAAAGGGAAAAAAAGAGGGAAAGGGAAAAAAAGAGGGAAAGGGAAAAAAAGAGGGAAAGGGAAAAAAAGAGGGAAAGGGAAAAAAGAGGGAAAGGGAAAAAAAGAGGGAAAGGGAAAAAAGAGGGAAAGGGAAAAAAAGAGGGAAAGGGAAAAAAAGAGGGAAAGGGAAAAAAAGAGGGAAAGGGAAAAAAAAGAGGGAAAGGGAAAAAAAGAGGGAAAGGGAAAAAAAGAGGGAAGGGGAAAAAAGAGGGAAGGGGAAAAAAGAGGGAAGGGGAAAAAAGAGGAAAGGGGAAAAAAGAGGGAAAGGGGGAAAAAGAGGGAAAGGGAAAAAAGAGGGAAAGGGAAAAAAGAGGGAAAGGGAAAAAAGAGGGAAAGGGAAAAAAGAGGGAAAGGGAAAAAAGAGGGAAAGGGAAAAAAGAGGGAAAGGGAAAAAAGAGGGAAAGAAAAAAAAGGAGGGAAAGAGAAAAAGGAAAAAAAGAGAAAGAGAGAGCAGACATACATAAAGGAGAAAAATCAAGCCTAAAGCAAATGGGACGAGATCTGAGAAGTGGAAGGGAGACAAAACTGAAGACAGAGATAACGCCCCGCCCCTGGGACAATGTGTCTTAGGTGTTGTTTCAAGCCAAGACAAAGAGGCAAATATTATGTTGGTGAGGCAATAAAGGGTGCAAAACTTTGTACTGACTGACCTTTGCTGATGAGGAGATAGAATAATACCGAGCTTGGAGCCGGGGCAGCAATTCACACAAATGATCTGGAGCCGGCTTCAGAGAGGGAAGGTCTTCTAAGATGGCTAAAATGTTCCGGTGATCCTTCACTATCCACTCATTGTACAATTGCTGGGGAGAAAAAAAAAATTTTTAATCTGGTTAGTTATTCAAGAAGTATCCAATAGCTTGTCTCTCCTTTTGTTGGGCACTGTTCGCTAGAAAGGCTTAGTTTCCAAGAAGCAAGCGTGAGTACTGCAGGGCACTAACTACAGAATCAATTTAGCATAAACTCACATGGTAGAAAAAAAACAACAACTGCTATGGCAGAGAATTTTTATTAAACAAAAAAATGTTTATTCTAATCATTAAAAAGAGTAAATATCTAGTTTTCAGCCCTTTAGCTAGATTGATATGACTTGTACACATCATAGATAGCCAGCCAGCCAGCAAAAATCACTTAGAACTGAAAAAAAAAAAAAAGTTTTGGTTGACACAGTTTCTAACAAAAGTGTTATTGAGAAGGGTTAATATATACTTATTAAATACATGTGTATGTTTATATTTCTTGTCTATAACATCTGTCAAGGGAAATAACTATTAAATGCTAATTTTCAGTTAGTTGGTCTGTTGGCTGAACCCATCTATGTTAAACAACAGAAATAGGAAGGAAGGTGTTTTGCGTTTTATTCACTCATTGCTGCTATGTCATAAGAGGTATAATGTCCTCAATATAGGATGTATCAAGTGTTTTTTTGTTCGTTTTTTTTCAACTGTGCAGTCAAATTTGCAGCCAACTTAATAGTAAAAAGGGGATGTTAGAGATGATTAATTAATTGAAGATCAATGAATAAATAATTCCTCTTACCTTTTGATCACTAAAAAAGTCTCAATTATAAAAAAAAAAAAAAAAATACTGCCGAAACAAAGTAAGGGATCAACTTAGCAAAAACTCACATTACAAATCAATACCCCACAACTAAAAGAAAATTTTACATTTACACATTGATCAACCCTTTTCCCCACTTTTTTGATTGATCACTCCCAACACAGCATGCTTCCAAAAGATGCTGTTCATGAGGTAGTTTCTATTGAGTGACTAACCAGACCCATTTTATCTATCTTATCTTCCATATGTATTGCCAAGTGTCACAGGAGATTAATTTCCAAAAAAACAAAAAAACATTCTTCCTAAACATAAGGAGTGAGTGTTCTGATTCCCAGCCCTCTGGACCAATGGTTTCAAAACTGGTGTCCGACAAATTATGTTTAGGGGTTCTCAGCAGTGTTCCCTTAAAACCTAACATCACCAATCTTGTAGCAGATAAAAAGCATCAACAAACAACTTCTTTGTACACAGACATGTGTCATGTATTGGAATTTATATACACCCACTCAAACTTACGACCAGGTTCTGTCTCAACTGGCCATTTGTATCTTGAAATGGTCGCAAGTCACAAAATTATCATTTTATTTATTTTCATTATTTATTACCGATCTTTCAATTCGAAAATACTTGGCAAATTTCTACGTATATAGCTGGCTCCTCTTTACATCTACATACATATGTACACTGTTTTATAATCTCAGTCCTATACACAGGTGCAAGCAAGAGTAATACTTATACAGCTCTTGTACACATGTATGACCATGTGAATGTTTATATAGACTTATATTTTTTCAATTTAGAAGAGTAACTTCTACATTATCAATTTTGTCTAATTTTTACCTTCATCTCAACTTTCTGCTGCATTTTATCCAATTTTGATCCGGACAGTAATACCCGGAGCAGATGTAAACCTAATCTATTTTGTATAAAAATGATTTTTTAAGGAAAAAAATTGTCTATTATTGTAGTTCATTGATTACAGCAAAAAGTAAATGCTAAAAGTAGGTATCCACCAGATTATTTTCATCATAGAAAGGGTCCTTCAGTTCTCAAAGATTTGAAACCATTGATATAGCCTGTATGTGTAATACATACATAGCCAGCTAACCGATCCAACTTGAAAACTGAAGAAACCTTTGGCGACAGTTTGGTCAACAGTTTCTAAAATTTCATGACCTACCCTGCCTTCAACAGAATTGGATGAAATCTTTTCCATGAATTCTTTGTCTTTGGATTCTCCAGCATAATCTGAGAGTTCTTTCAAGACGTGGCTCTTCAGTGGGTTCATGATGTCAACATAATGAGTCAAGGCCACACGATACGTTGTAGGGCAGGGGAACGGATGTTTTTTGTTGGCTTCAACTGAAAGAGAAACAAAGAAACAGATCTGATTAGTCACTCAATAGAAACTGTCACAGCATGCTGTGTTAGGGGTAATCAATTAAAAAATTTGAAAAAAAGGGATCAATAAAATTATTCATCCCCCCTTTGTTGGGAAGTAATCATTAAAAAAATGTCCAAATTTTCTAAAATAAGCATAAAAGTTTCAAGACAAAAACCAAGTGGTCAACCTAGCATAAATTTACAATCTAAATTGAACCTCAACACTAAAAACTATCTGGGGGGAGGAAAAAGAAAAAAGTTTTTTTCTAAACAAAGGATAAATGATTGAATTCAAAGTTTTCTATGTTGATAGTTTTGGTTGACGATTTCTAATGGAAAAAAACAAAGATAAAAGAGCTAAGGATCATAGAAAACCAGTACAATACTAAAGGAACAGATAACAGAAAATTATGAAACAATCATGAAATTTAGTGCGTTTGTTCTTCATACAGAACCAATCAAATCTACCTGATTGGCCCAAATAAAATACAAGATGGCCACCAATTTGACTTCCTAAAGTTTTTTGAAGATTGGAAAACATAATGTTTGTATACATGACATGATATATCATGAGAATTTTGTTAGCTTTCCAACAGTGTCAAGTTACGGACAAAATGTGAAGATAATTATTCCAGCTCATCAGTGCAAACTTTTAGTTTTCTGATCCCAATGTTTGGGAGGTCAAATTGGCAGCCACTTGGATTTTCAAGTGGCCAATTGATCAGATAAGATCAGAACCATCTGAAGAACAAATACCACATACATGCTTGAATTTTAATGAGCACGATCTCCCCCTCCCGATAATTGATTTTACTAATTCCACCATAAGGGCTAGGCAGGGAAGTAAATATTTAAATTTTCAACTCCTTAGATCCATTGGTGAGGCCTGGACTTATATATATATATATATATATATATATATATAGCCAGACAGACAGACCAACTTTAAAACTGAAGAAACCTTAGTTGACAGTTTTGGTCAACTGTTTCAATAAAAAACTGAGAAAAAAAAAATCTGTCTGCCAATATTTCAGTGGAGAAAGGGAAAAAATATTCACCATCAACATTGTTCAGAGTAAATACAGTATCAAGATCAATCTCTAAAAGTTGCCCAATGCGTTCAACAAGGTCTGGGTTATTGCTTGGGTAGACTGCAACATGATCACCAGCATCATATCTGTGGGAGAAAAAACAGGTTGAGTCAATAAGAGGTGAGAGATGGCCTGATGGTTCACAACAGGGAGAGGAAAAAAAAAAAACTGAGGCAAGTTCAATTCACACTATTGACTGAGGCATGATTTACCGGTTCTCTTTTTGGCCATAACATTAATAAGTACACAAGAAAAGACTGTTCAAAACCTGCAAAGTTGAACATACAAAAACAAATGTTGCTAAAAACTGTAATAAAACTATTTGTTTCCAATTCATTTTCAAGTTAATCCCCATTAAATCGTCTGAAACAAAAATAATCATTACATCAGAAATAAAATGAAAAATATCATCTCCATTGGGAAATAAAAAAGTTTATATACATAAGTGGATACAAGTTTTCTTTCACATACTTTCTATTTTCATCTAGAGATAGAAAAAAAAAAAAAAACATTCCTCTTTCTTCATTCACTCTCTCCATCCTTACCAATTCACATTTGATCTGAACAAAAACTTATTGATATTTATAGAACTGTCAATATGAGGTCTCTCCAGAAAGTATCCTGCCATTTGATATTGATTGCCTACCTAGGGCAATGGTATCCGACTTTCCCCAAGTACTTCCCTTGGGACCTTAACACTAACCCCAGCATCCCTTCCACTTTTAATTCCAGCAAAATCGTCTTTTAGGATTGACATCAGCAATTTCATTGTTCTTAATCTCATCCATGGTCAGAAATCTTCCCTTTCTATCTGGGAAAAGCCAGAAGTCAGTGGGAGCCAAATTTTGACTGTAGTGAATGCAACGGTCACACAGTACACAAGCTCACTCAATGGTGTTTCACAGCTGACTGAGTAACACCACAGGAAAATTTCTGTTCACACGTGTGTAGAAAGGTCCTTTGATTGATTATCAAGAAGTTCCCAAAATATTCTAGATGGTTGAATACTTCAACTAACTTAGATGTTAATTTTGGGGGTATTTTTGTCGTACTCAAGTCCAAGCCTGGAGTTGAATTTGTTGTTTTTCTACTGTAACAATCTTCACCAAACTTGTGCACAAAAAATTAACTTTCCTCTACGATGATTTGAAATCATAACCAATTAATTAGTAGTCATGTCACTTATCGACTGAGCTAAATTGTCAAGTTTTACATATCTACCAAAATTTGCTGTTATATAATAGGTGCCCACGATCCTTCTGTTGTGAAGTACTGCAAAAGGTAATTATTTCAATTTTATCAAATAAAATAACATAATATAATAAACATGGGTATCCATCTTTGTACCCCTTCTGCACTCAATTTGAAACCATTGATTTTTTTTAATTAATTCAATTACTTTAGTTATTTTTAGGGTATTTATTTTGAACATATATCATAGGAAAAAAATGAATATTGTGGATCCTTTCAACACTTAAGCCCTGCACCTTCAGATACACTGTATAAAGCTCATGGCGGGGAAAAGTTCAATTTCAGTGACAGAAAAAGGTTCCCTTCACTGAATACTGAAATGTTTTTGTTCAGTGGTTTCAAAACTGGGGTCAATCAGATAATGCTAGGGAGTCCACAGCAGTGGACCCTCTGAACCTGACATTGCAAATCTTGTGGCAGAGAAACATCACCCATTGCACCACTATCAAAAAAACAAATATTGTACACAGACCTGTAACATTTATTAGAATTCAAAGAAATGTAATCAATTTTAAATAAATATGATTTTTTAAAAGTTCAAAGTTGCTTTTTATTTGAGTTAATAAGTCAACAAATTAAATGCTAAAAATAGGGATTCACCAGAATATTTTCTTTACGGAAGGGGTCCTTGAGTTTTCAAAGTTTTGAAAATCATTTCATTTTTGCAGTTTTTTTGTTGCATAAGTCAAATATATTTCACAGAAAAGTGGGGAAAGGGGAACCGTGTTACCTCTTCCATTAGATGGGCTCTATCTTAAAATTATGTTAAAAAATTTCTGGGAACATTAGATGATAGTATAACCCTTCCTACCATTAGGTGCTCAGATTTGGTTACTAAGTTTCTTGGTATTATACACTAAGAAATACTGCAATGCACATGCAAATATAAATGAATATCTTCTATAAAAATGATACTTACCGGATTTTAGAATCAGAAATGTCAAATTCAATATGCATACAAGAACGGTCGCTGTTTTTGTGCAATTCTTTGAGGACAGCCACGGGTGCCATGTATGGGTTTTTAGCATCGTAAGGTCTGGAAAAGATATTTTTTTAAGTGAGTCCCAAAGAAAGGAAAAAAAAAGAAAAAAAAAAGATAAGAAAAAAAAATGGGTTTGATTAGTCACTCAATAGAAACCATCATGTAACCAGTGTCATTCTGCAGCATGCCATGTTCGGCTGATCAATTAAAAAATTGGAAAACAGAGTGACCAATGAATGAGTTATTTCTCTCACCTTTTGTTGGGCAATGATCACTAAAAAAGTCTGAATTTTCAAAACACAAGCATGAATGCTGCCAGGCACAAACTGAGAGAATAGTTTAACATAAACTTACATTGTAAATTGAAACCCACCACCGCTTATGAATACCATTTTTAATTTACTGCAGAAACTATAAAGCACTCAGAAAGCATGTAGCTTCACCAACACTATTGTAACTAAAAGCTGAGTGAAAATCAGTTCATTTATATGACACGATGCAGGTGAGCTGACAATAGAAAAAAAAAAATCCACCCGAAATTTAATCAATTCTCCCTCAGCCCATGATCAAAACTTTCACAAAATATTATCAAAAGGAAAATGAAAAAATCTCAATCAAAAAAAAAAAAAAATATTCCTGGATTCATCTAAAAATTGAACACATAGAGTAATATCAGAAAATTTCATTGGAATCTGGAGAGAACCCAAGATATTGTGTGAATGAACAGACAAGTGAATATATATATATATATATACACACATATATATACACACACATATACATATATATATATATATATATATATATATATATATATATATATATATATACACATATACACACACACACACATATATATATATATACATACACACACATATATATATATATATATATATATATATTAGGTTGTTCAGAAAATAACTGTTTTTTGTTGCTAATGGTTTTCATTGAGCCCATGTGAACCCACTTATTGAGCTTTTACAAACGGTCCAATATTGTCACACTGCCAACAACCAGTATCTGTGACATTTCTGGAACAGTTTAGCATGGATTTTGTTTGACAAACATCTTCAGTTGTTCATTTTCAATTCTATGGACGTCCTCGGCCCACTTGATCTTTGAGAATCAAAATCTCAATGATTGAAACCACACTGTACAATGCTAGGTTAATATTGGAGGCTAATCGAGATACATTGTATTTATACTGGTGCGAGAGTATTATACACAATTCTTTTTTCATCTTTGAGTTTAAAGTCTACACTATCAACAGTTAACTCTGGAAATAAACATTGAATATTAATGAAAAAGACATATTTCAATCAATAAAAGAAGCTATATATAATAGTGTATTATAATACTATAGAGTAACTAAAAGTTGGTCGCTAGAATCGGCCAATATTTTCCAAACAACTTACTACTTGTAACTTTGTTGATAGAGATAAAAAATGAAATCTCTAGAACTCACGGTTTTTGGAACTTGTAGGAACCGAGTCGGCTCATTTCACCTTGGAAATACTGGTCAGCAGAAAGTTCATCATGGACAGTTAGAGTGTACTGACGGATACTATAAATGAAAAAAACAGATGTGGTCAGTCACTCAATAAAAATCCTTCACATGACAAACCTCTTTTGGCAACATCCTGTGCAATTAAAAATTGAAAAGAGGATTCATCAATAAATGAGTTACTTCTCTTACCTTTTGTTGGGCAGTGATTACCAAAAAAGTCCAAATTTAAAAACTCAAGAAAATTATGTTGTCAGTTTTGGTTGACAGTCTTTAATAGCCATAGTTGCAAACATATTCACTCATACATACAGCATCCCAAAAATCATGAATGGGTTTTATAATCTAATACAGGTAGTCCGTGCTTATAAAGGAGTTTGTTTAATGCTACATTTTCACAATTGCCAAAAAAGGTCAAAGTAAAAATAGCATCCAGCATTTGTTTTGCAGCAAGCCATTATAGAGGCAGTGCACACCCCAAACACTGACAACTCGTCCTAACATACCACCATCATCATGATTTTGGGGTCATGGAATGCTCAAAAACTGACAATTGCTTCTTGTCCTATAATTCAGAGTTTCAGAATCTTCTAATTCACTAATTCGTTTCACTCGAAGCAATGCCAGTTAGAGGGTTCAGGGTTGTGGGGGTGTGACATGAAGGAGGAGACTTGAATAGACAAGCTACCATGGTTATCTCCCCTTAGTGAATGAGGAAGAACTCTACAGAACCACAGAGGGGAAAAGAAAAGACAAGATAATGTAAACATAATGGAAACTAATTCTATCATTCATTAACTCCTACCATTTTAATTTCAACTTTTACTATCAATATTTCCATAAAAGTCTTCCATTGATCCCAGTCCTTTCAATTTCCTTCCTCTAAAAATAATATTTCCATAAATTCTGAGACTAAATTTACTACGAGTCTGAATTCAGCAGCACCAGAATTTTCCACTGATATGCTAAAATATGAAAATTTTGTTTCCACTCAAGCCAACCCACTCATCTAACAAATAGAAAAACTTACCTGATGTCATCTCCAACAGCCTGGATATCAAAGTCTTCACAAACTGCGGGCCAAAATTTCTCTCTCCAACTCAGGAAATCTTCTTCAATGCTAAAAGAGAAAAAATAAAGACAGGGTTCTTCATTGGTTTCCATACTTCCAGACCTAAATCAATTGAACTAAATCTGAATGTCATGATTTGAAATTGTACTCAAAAATCAGTTTATCTTCTTAGGAAGACACCATTGCTATTAAGGTCTCCAATGATAATGAATTAGATGACTACTTTCACAGAAAGAATGTTCAAAACCTGTAACAATTGGCAGCATTCAGTTCCATAATGAAACTATTTGTTTTCAATTGATTAACACTAATTTATGTTTACTCTATGATGTAGTAACAGTCAGCTTTTACAAAAACACATATTCAAGATGAAATCAAGATGTAATCTCTGACATGGAATGAGGGTCTTTACCAATACTAAATTACATCCCTCAATATTTTTTTTTCACCTAACCTTGCCTCATACTAATACAAGAAAGCACTAAGAGGGTGCATACTTCTGCCAATGCCACGGTCAGAGTGAGTATTTGTGCATTGATCTGCCCCAAATTTAATCACTTCTCTAACCAATTGCCCACCCTTCCACAAAATTTCATTGAGAACCTTCAGAGATAACATGTGGACAGTCAGGAGTGTATACATGAAGGTATGAAGAAAAAAAGAACTGAAAAATATTTCTCAATCAAAGAATAGCTGTAACTGCCCCAACATACAACCATCTCTAAGTTACCCCATTGCCCAACTTCCAATTCATCAAGTACTTTTTGAGTAGGTAGACATGACCGAGTACATATACCTCTCCAGCTTCGTTGGGATAGGTTACAAAATGTGCAGCCTATGACAATGGTATACTGCTATTGACCCAGAGATTTATTTGAGAAAATAAGTAAAAAATACATCCATCTAAAAAGGACGACAAATACGATCACTTTTCTACACGTAATGACATATAACATAAGAAATTTTGAAAACATGCAATTTCCTGGCTCTTGCTCCATTTGAGTATGTCAGAAAAATTCAAAAAGGTAGGACTTAGCATCTGCTTTCAGAATTCAGTTGTTTTTACTCATTTTGAAAAAATATAGAGGAAGTTAATTCAGTCTTGGTAAAGACTGACTTCACTTCTGAAATTATGCCAGGATTCTTCCATTTAATCCCCCCCACACACACACACACAAGAAAGTAAAAGAATAAAGCAGGTTTGGTTAGTCATTTGAGAGAAACCATCATGTGACCAACGTTGTTTGGCAGCAGGCTATGCTGGGAGTGATCAATTGAAAAAAAAAAAAATGTAATCAATGAATGTCACTTCTCACCTTTTGCTAGGCAGTGATCACTATAAAAGTTCAAACTGTTCAAAAAACAAACCTGAACACAGTCAGACACAAACTAGAGTACTGATTTAAGATAAACTTACATTGTAAACAAGCCCCGCGCGCACGCACTGAAAACCTATTTTGGGGCAGAAATTTTCAGAAACAAACAAATGTCTTTCTAGACATAAGGAGTAAATGTTGAAATTTTCAGCCCTCTAGCACCATTGGTGCTGCTTGTATGTGCCATACAAAACTAGAGAAACTTGAAAAAACTCAAGAAACCCATGTTGACAGTTTCTAATAAGTTGAGATCAGTTGAAAAGTAGAACTTACTTAGCATCATCGTCTCCCATTCCCAATTCAAAAATGCGAGTTCCTCCCAATTCTTCCAGACGTTTGTCTACATAAATTCCCATTGCCTGGTAATGCTCGTAGGTTTTATTACCAAGACCAAACACCTGAAAAGACGCCAAGACAGAAAAATAATAATGATAGTTTACACATTTTTTGTAATATATTTCTTCAAAATTATATTTTGAGAGTATCTCGCAGGTTGACAATAACAAATACATTTGAGAAAGTATAAATCAAAATTCTAAGGAAAAATACTAGTGTTGTAACTCAAAAATTAACTTTTTAATGTTTTCAAATTGAACGAAACCCAGATATGTATTTTTCATTTGGAGCAGAAATAAGAATTTCACAATAAATGGAGTACAAATGTATATACATGTCTTTCCACAAAGAAGTACATAGCTCTTAAAATAAGCTTGAATGAAAGTATTTAAAATTTTAAAAAAAAAAAAAATTCAAAAACAGATAGCAAGTCATTTTTTGTCTTTTAGCATTCAATGTCCACTCAGACGTATGCACTTTCCATATTTAAGCAAAAGCGTCAAAGTCCAGACATATAAGACAGACATAATACTCTATATCTGATATGTTTGCTTCAAAGCTCATCGCTCCTTATGAACATTTTATCTTCTCATTTAATTCAGCTGGTTTCCATTGTATTTGTTCATAATAATTGATGAAACATGCATACAACTATATTCTTTTGTTTACAAATGTTACTGTTCATACATCTAATAGAGAAAAAAAAATGGCTATTCTTATCCATCCATTTCAATGATGACCCAAACCTTCCATAACGAGGCCAAAGAAACCATACCGGATGTCACCTAATAATTAGACTTTCAGAAGAGGATAATAGCGTCGCGGTTATTGTTATTTAAGAAGAAATAGAGACCTTGATCTTTCTGCACCTTTATATAAGCTTTTGGAATTTTCTAGCAATACTTAACTAAGGCATGATGCCCTCACAGTCATTATTCACCATATCACCTTTTTGCAATGAGACTGTTATGGTTCAAGGAAAGGAGCTCTCAACTAAACGAAAGAATGAAATAATCAGGTAAAATCACGAAGGTTTGATCTACAGAGCCATTGCCAAGGTGTTAAATATCCCTGTTAGTACCACTGGATCAATTATTCTGAAGTGGAAGAAATTTGACACCACCAAAAGGAAGTCAAAGTGAATCCAATGATAAGGAGATCCAAGAAGATTTGAGAGCAGCTGGGAAATTGATTATTAAAGAACTATTAGTAATGAATAAAACAAGGAAGGTTTGAAATCCTGTACCCCACAGAAAACACTTTTGTTGGAGAAAAAAAAAAAAAAAAGAAAAGAAAGGGGGGGTGGAATTCTTGGACGAAGTTCCCTCATGAGCATTTATACATGGTCAGACAAGACAAAAATTGAACTTTTTAACAACTCATTATGTATATAGAAAAGATGGATGCACCTATGACCATTGTAAAGCATCAAGTATCATGGTTTAGAGGTGTTTCTATTTCACTGGTACAGGTGTACATCCCATGATTGAAGGAACCATGAATAGAGCAAAGTATTGGAGTATTTGGGAAGCTGATTTGATCTTAGGTGCAACAGTTGGAACTTGAAGAAGATTGGATCTTTCAGAAAGATAACCGAAACATACAGCTAGAGTAATTAACAAATAGTTAGTTCATAACAACGTAGGAGTCTTTCAGTGGCTTAGTCAATATCCCAACTCGAATCCAATAGAAAATTTAATGTGATGCTTGAAAGATCAAATTTATCATAGGGACCCAAGAAACATTGATGGTTTGAAAGTCATTGGCAAAGAACAGTGGGCTAAGATTTCAAAAGAATATTGCCAGGGGCTTGTGAAAGATAACAAAAAATGTCTTGGAGCAGTAATTTCAAACCAGGGCTAGGCAACCGAGTATCAAAATATAAAATCAATGTGTTCAAGTACTTTTTTCCACCATTACCTTTGTTTATATTTTATTCTACATTGTATGTTTGGAAATGTGTATTTTTCTTAGTAATTGTTATTTTTTTACATCAAAATATATCACCTGCATGAATTTTAAATGAATGTGAGCATCGGGAGTATATCAAATGAATATTTTGCAAATGTCAAAATACTTCTCTTCCCCCTACCAAATATATTGGGACACAAATGTTTAGGACAAAGAAGAAAAAATAGATGCAAATGTCCAATGACACCAATGACTATGATGCATTTGACCAGGACACAGTTTTCCTAGACTGAAAAGCCCAAGAATTGGATAATACTATACTTTGAAATGAGTCACAATATATATTACTTCAAGGAAGTCGAATTCTTCAATTTTTTGGTATTCTTTCCAGATATTTAACAAGGACACAAGAGACAATATGTTGGGTCATTATGAGAAAAAAAAATAAAATAAAATAGACAACATTCATTTTTTTGTAAATTCAGCACTGGATATTCAGCGGGATTGATAATTCAGTACATTACTAGTTATGAGTTTTTTTATAATCTTCAACAAATACGTAAATTAAGAATTTAAATTGTACTTACAGCATACTTGAGGCCAGTGAGGTCAATCTCTCCAGTTTGTAGAATATTGTAAAATTCTTGAGCATTGTCGGTTGGATCGCCTTCACCATATGTGGCCATACAGAAGATTGCCAGGGAATTCTCAATCTCAGAAAAGTTGGATAGGTCCTCCTAAATTTAAAAATCAAAACACATTATTATTAGGTTGTTCAGAAAATTATGACTTACCAATAGGCCAAGAGTACACTGAGGACACGGAGATGAAATTTTAAGTTTGTCAGTCAGATTTTATATGTTGGAGAAAGAGGACAATACATCAGAGCACTTTACAGCCTAGATGGGTAGAAAATTAAAAAATTAAAAAATTAAAAAAAACAAACAAAAAATAAAACTCATCATTTCTGACAACACTGGAGAATACATCTAACAACTGTAGAAATTTCTGCCTGTTTGCGACAAATGCATTGCGATTACTCGCAATTGACCACTGTACACAGATGACAGTCTCCATATATATTTGTCAACACAGAAGGCATTGCAAAGTTTGAAGTTTATTGGATCTGCAGTTCCCAATAACTCTAATGAAATGAATAAAAAGAAAATTACAAATTATAGATCTTTCATCTAAAATAATAGATCCAAAATTAAACATAAGTATCTAAATTAACAACACTGAAGGGGAAGTAACCAAAATGCTTCGAAGGTATAGTTTCATACAATGGACAGAAAATTATTTTACAGGATAATTATGGTAAGCTGTTCCACACATCATAAGATTAGGCCTCTTCCAATCATATACCTTTGGAATGAGCACTGCCCAGGTTCTTATATAAAATACTAACTGACCGTTATTTGGAGATGAAAACAAAAACAGAAAAATTGAACAAAGAGAATTCCAAAGATTACTTGATCAGTGTTAAATGGAGAAATCATTTCTTAATAAAGGCTACTGGAACTACCCTGCCAAAAGCTTGCTAAGCCAAGGTGGCTTTCAGCAGAGCAAATTCTATCTTCATGAATGAAAAGATCCCATTGATGTTAAAAACAAAACTGACAGTTCTATGAAGTTTTATTATCACATAACCCTGAGTGAAGAAGTATCTTATCAAGGGACACCTTTCAACCTACTTTCAAGTGAATTTGACATAAAACAGCTGAGAAACAATATGGGGACAGACCAGCCCCTAATAGAGATATGAGAGTGCCTCTTGGGGCAAGGAAGGGGGGAAAAAAAGTCTACAGCCAGTGTGACCTTTCAATGTTCACCTACAGAGAGTCAATGGAGATAACCATTTTTTTTAGAAGAAGATTTTTTTTAAAAAGCTATGCAACAAGAAACCTTAACATTAAAAGCTTCAATAGTAGTATGTATGGGCAAGTTAATACACTATCATTAGTTTCAATATGTAATGACAGATGGCGCTCAGCTCATCATAGTGAGCAGGCATCATCAACCCAATCGTAAGAAGATGAAATCTATATTAGACCATACTCTTGAAAATTTTTTAAGAAAAGAAAAGAAAAGATTTTGGACACCTTGAATGAGTATTTTAGCCTCTGTGAATATATTTTGATAGACCATGTGGAAACCACAGCTCAATGGGATGCTTCATAGCTGTCTTTATGTTTATGATTTATGAATAGACTTTGTTTCGATAAAATTGATAATTATGTTGGGAAAAAAAAAATCAGGTCAAGGATAGTTATTACACCTTGTAACAACTTGACCCTAAAAATATGATTGGACAAAAAAGTAATAAGCATAATCAAAACCCAGGGCATTACGACCTTTTAAAAGGCTAGTCCAAGAAAGACGCGAAGTGGTAGCAACAAAAACGCCACACAGCTATACTGACACACATAAAAAGAACAAAACTTGCCGTTGACATTTGGACATTGAATGATTTCAGAAGTCTGCTGGAAATGGGAGAAAGACAAAGGCTACAAAAGATTGTTGGTGTCTGGCATTTGGTCAAGAAGAAACCAAGAATCTCATAGAAAAATGCAGAAATCCCAAGCCACCAACGACGAGAGAAATATTAGAGCAATCGAGTTACACAAAACCATCCAAAAGAAACAAAGAGAAGATAAAAGAAGATACACAACAGCAATCATTAAAAGCATTTTCAAAAAAGGTGGAGGCTTTAAAACTATTAAAAAGGCTCTCAGTACAGGAAAAAAAATGGAAATAACTAGTGTGTTCAGAAAAAGTTGTCAAAGGCGCTCAAGAATTCTACAAAAACCTTTCAACTCAAAAAAGCTGGTAAAGTCATCACTAGGGAACTAGCCATCCTATTCAACTTATGTCTACGAGTAAAGTCCCAGAAGATTGGAACACATTACATAAGAAAGGGAACCTGAAAAGTCTAAACAACTACAGGCGAATAAGCTTACTCAACTACAAACTTTTTATCAAATAGATCACGAACCAAATAGCCAAAACACGAGATGAAAACCAACCATAAAACAGGCTGGATTCTGAAAAAGTTACCACTGACCATCTCCATTCAGTAAATCAACTAAAAGAGAGCGCAGCAGAATATATATAATGCAGCTCACTATAGCAGTTGTCAATTTTAAAAAGTCTTTCAACTCAGTGGAAATCCCTAAGGTCATCAATGCTATCATACAACAAGGCATAGATCCTGTATATGTCACTGTCTTGCAATATATATACCAAGGCAGCAGTTCATTTATCAGGCTACATAAAGACTGAGCTCTTTCAGCTTGAAAAGGGAGTAAGACAAGGTGATACCAGCTAACCCAAACTCTTCAGAGCTAGCCTTGAAGTGATCTTCTGGAACCTAACATGGGAAAAACAAAGAAATTACAATAGACAGCAAATAGTTAAGTAACCTTATGGGAACCTCTAATAATAAAAGACAGAAAACAATAACATCAAAAAAAAAAAAAAAAAAAAAAAAAAAAAAAAATCTGTCACCTGAGGTTTAAGGCTCCTAAAAATTAACACCGGTTGTCCACATGGACACATAGCGCAGTGGTTACAGACAAATTACTGTTAAGTAATCTGATGGTACTAGGTTCGATCCTAGTGTGAGGCAGTATAACAATACTACTAACGCTGAAAGAGGGGAGTACGGTCGATATACCCCCGTGGGATAAATAAAGGGTTCGGTTCGTTACTTCACAAAAATCTCCCAGATGTTACCTGACGAAGGCCGTAGAGTGCAACGGCCGAAACGTTGTATGAAAAACAACAAAGATGAGGATAGTCCGAATAATAATGGAAATAACCTTAGATTCGCTGATGATATCCTTTTTGAGAAAAACCTTCACAATCTTCAAATAATTCAAGGATAGTTATTACACCTAGTAACAACTTGACCCCAAAAATATGATTGAACAGAAGAGTAATAAGCATAATCAAAACCCAGGGCATTACAACCTTTTAAAAGGCTAGTCCAAGAAAGACACAAAGTGGTAGCAACAAAAACGCCACACAGCTATACTGACAGACATAAAAAGAACAAATAATGCTAGACAAGCTGTTAAAGACAAAGATGCTAAAATCCAAATTGAAAACGCAGACTTAAATAAAGTACACCACTACATTTATCTAAGACAACAAATCTCTATGAGACCCTCAAAATAAAAAACTGAGCAAAGAATCACTCTAAGATGGCAAGCTTACAGTAGAGCAAACTCAACATTTAAGTACAAGAAAATCCCATTAGTTTTATAAAGAAGGGTCTACAACCAATGCATCCTCCCGATAGTCACCTATGGAGCTGAAACATGGAATCTAACCAAAAGATTGACCCTCAGGACTGACAACTATGCAATGTGGACATGAAAGAATCATGCCAAACAACATATAGAGATCACAAAACAGAACAGTATATTAGAGAAAGAAACAGAAGTCAGGGACATCATAAAATCTGTTGGAAAACTCAAATGGCGATGGGCTGGTCATGTTGCAAGAATGGCAGACAACCGATAAACATCATGACTCATGTGGATCCCCAGATTTTTTATTCTTTTTTATTTCAAAGACACTAGCTTACCACATAAGTTTATGAAGTCTTAAAATACTCACATCTTACATGCCAAACCCTAATACATCTGTTTGATGTATCTCCACTTGGTACACATAACTTTTATGATGAACATAATGAACTTTTGACAAAAGATATAATTTTCAAGTTTTTGTTTTTTGTGAAGCTCCTGACTAGACAACAAAAATAGTGAAATTGTGAGTAGCACTGAGTAAGTAGTCTAAGGAATTTGTTATTTTTTTTTTTTTTTTTTTTTTTCAATTAGTGACAACCTACTCCATGCCATGTAACAACATGCCCCAGATACGGGGAAAGTTGTATACAGTTACCTTGAAGAAAAATTTGTTATATATATTGAGAAGGTAGCCATGTATCATTTTTCTGTTTGGTGTGTCTGAAAATGAACAATGACCTACTTACAGCAGAAATGTCTCTAAGTTACCTTTTGTAGTTTTCTTCATCTGGGAACAAAAATAGTAAAAATGGTAACAACTAGCTCCCCCACCCCCCACCCCGAATGTTTTTTCTGCAGAACTCTTGGCGAGTCAAGGGAGATAACTCAGCTTTAAATAGAACTCCTTCACCTTTCATCTTCCCAACCAACTTACCATATTACATTCTTCTGGGTCCATTGCCATTCCCTTCATGCCATAACGCTGACAATCTTTCGACAGACGACAAGCAAATTCCTCAGCAGTGCCAGTCTGAGAGCCATAAAACACAACCACATTTTTGCCCTGAAACAAAAGTTGAAGAAAAATTAAATGAAGATAACAGAAATTCTCAAAGGTACACTTTTAAAAGGTACACTGTTACAGGTAAGAATACATAAAATTAGCTTTACCTAGGATTTAATGCACAGCTTCTCACAGTAGGGGGTCACGACCCCTCCAGGGTTTGCATTAGAATTGGGGGGACATCACAGAAATATTTGAAAATCTTTTTTCAAGAATAATTCTTTAAATTAAGTATATCATAAAACACTAACGTGTGTGTGTGTGCATTTGTACTCTATGATGTTGAGAATTATACATCGAAGATCAGAAACAATGACAAGTCCAAAATCAGTAAATCTCAGATCACCTATAGTAGACATGTATTTTGCAAAAAAGAAAATTGTTTTCCATGGAGTCTCTGTTAATACTCTAAGAAATAGAGTCCATAAATATTTCATCTTTGCGTTCTTTTCATCTAGGATTTTCTCAGAAACCATTTCAGTTAGATGCACGAAATCAATCTATACGTACATTTTGAATTTTGAACAGACTCACACCTGAGGGATAGGTGGCAATGCTTTTAAAAAAAACATTTGTTTTGAGCATTTATTCTAAACTATAGTGGTTCGATAGGCGAGTGATTAGAGCCTTGGAAAATAGAATTAGTGGACCAGGTTCAAACACTAGCAGTGGAAGCCTTTTTTTTCTTTCTATTTTATAAGCTTTCAAATTATATGACATTGAAACCTCATGATAATTTGTCAGTTATGATGGAAATTGTTTTTTAGAGAGAGCTCAATTCAGGCATATCTGAAATCATGAGTTCAGTTTGTCTACAGCACTCATTTCAAAGTTGAATTTTACAAAAACTAATTTGATTTCTATGGGGTATGCCTTCACATTCAAGAAACAAATCGTTGAAAATATTTTTCCTAAGTGGTTTATTTTCATCTAAAGTTTCCTCTAAAAATAGGTCTATAAAACTGTACTATACATATATTTTGAATCAGCATCATTGGGGAGGATTTTTCTTTATTTTCTATTAATACTCATATGTGAGGAGTTCAATGCTTTTGGAGGGAAAAAAATTCGGGGACACTAATTTGTCATTTCATGCCCTGGCGTTGCAATAGCTGAATGTTTAAAACCTCAGAGAGAAGGAATAGATCCCAATTTGCCTGCAGCATACAAGTTTGGTACTTTTTATGGGGTCTGCGTACTCAGAGAATAGAATGGGTGGACAGAATTCAAATTCTGACAAAGAAAGTTTTTTCTTCTTCTCAGAGCCAAGGTAATTTGAGGTGTGTCTTTATTGTATAAAGTACTAAATTTTATTTTTTCCCTTTAAATTTCATGCGTTTCAATTTATTACACCTTTAAAACTCCTGTAATTTTAAGAAAGGAAACATTTCAAGTTTTTATAAGAGGGAATTCTATTTACAGAATAGCTGTAATACTGAACTTCAACTTTAATTTCCATTGGTTATAAGTGAATTTCTCTTTATCTTAGTACTTATGCTAGTTTACTCAAGGTTGCGTGCTGGCCTACGCGGATCTGCCTCGGAATGTGTGCTGGTCCAACCAGTGAGATTATCACAGAAGAAAAACAAAGGCACAGGCAAAATCAATAGATTACATTTTACCTACAATGCACACATTGAGGTCAAATCATATCTAAAATAAAATGTCAGTTTGAGGTGGAGTCTGTGTTCATGCTCGCAAAATGAAAACTAATTTTAACGCTAAAGAGGATTAGAGTTTAGAAACACAGTAAATACAAGTTCAGACACATTTTTTCTCTTATTTTCATGTGCTTTCAATTTATTAAACCTTCAAATTTTCTGGAAATCTGTTAGTTTCAGAAGAGATATATTTTAAGGTTTTATAAGGGAGGATTCCATTGACAATATAGCTATGATGCTGAACTATGCCCTTACTTTCCATCCATCATGGGTGATCATAGACGTAAATCTCTTCATTCAGTTTAGAATCTTCAAGAATCTAACCCTAAACTGACAATAAAATAAGTTTTTCTCAGAGCAAAAATAATAACCCTTATCTGACCCTAATCAAACCAAAAGAAAACATGGGCACAATTTAAATTCCGTAGTCAGCTTTAACATGCAAACTACTAATACAGAATGTTTGCAAATGAATAATCAGTTTTTAAAAAATTCAATCTTTAAGGTTTTAAGAGGGGCTATGCATGTCTGACTGGCATTTTTCTGAAATTCCAATAAAATATCATTTGCTTCCCAGTTTTGTCATGTTTACAGATTTTTCCCAGGCAACACCAGGTATCACAGCTAGTCTCTATATAAGAATGCACTCTTTCTGTTGCTTATTATAAAATGGCTCCATGCAATTCACTAATTTTTTAAATGAAATTTTTGTTATGTTAGAAATTTATTTTTAGAAAATAATTTTTTCCATAATACAATTTTATTATTGACTATAAATATGTCACAATTTTTGACAATTTTAAAGTCTTTTTCATTTCTCTGTTGAATAACTGTTAGATAACAGCTAAAGACTAATATACAGTCTTAATACCAATTGCTTTCAAAATGATGAAGGGGGGGGGTCGCAAAAAGTTGTCACATCAAAAGCGGTCACCGACTGAAAAAGTTTGAAGAGCCAGGATTTATGAAACACATATTTTTGCCATGAAGTGAATGGTGAGTTTTATTGAAAAACTAGTGAAGTACTAGTCAAAAAATGTCAGGATTATTTATATGCTGATAAAATTCATATTTCAGTTTAAATGTATTTATTTCAATAATTCTTTGAGGTAGACACTCTTTGTAAAAATAAGTGTAATTCTATGAGTTTACCCTGACCTTCGTAATCTTCAATCTGTACTTTTAGCTTAGTCAGATGACTTGTTACATACATTTGGCAAATGCAGAGCAGGCTGCGGGAAGAACAAACCTACTTTTTGAACATCACATTCACTACATGTAAAAAAAAAATGTTATTAGAAACCATCAACCAAAACTGTCAACTGGTTTATTCAGTTTTCAAGTGGGTCTGGCTGACTTGCTATGTATCTTATGTATAGGCTGCGTCAATGAAGTTAGAGGGATGAAAATTTGAACATTTACTCTGTATATCAAGAAAAAAATGTTTTATTTTTTGAAAATCCTCTTCCCTAAATGGGCTTTTAGTGGAGGCTTTAATTTGCAATGTAAGTTTATGCTAAATTGGTCCCTTTGCATTCAGCAGCATTCATGCTTGTTTTTTTAAGATTTGGACACTTTTAGTGATCACTGCCTACCAAAAAGCAAGAGAAATAACTTATCATTGATCACCCCTTTTTCTAATTTTTTCAATTGATCACCCCCAACATAGCATGGTGCCAAAAACCGTTGGTCATATGACAGTTTGTATTATTAACTAAGAGGCACAATTTATCATAAACCTGCATTGCAAATTGAACCTTGTCTAAAAACCTATTTTGGAGGGAATTTTTGAAAAGTCTTTTCTAGACAAAACGAGCAAATATGTTGATAGAATTTTGACCAATCATTCTAAAATTTAACTTTTTTGAGACATCTGAGACATAAATATCCAGAGATTTCTATGACTGCCGGGATATACAAGTCCCTTGGATCATTTCCTAGAAGTCTACTGGAGCATAGGTGTCACAAATAAAGTAATTATGACAATAAATGTCCAGGGATAAATGTCTAATGCAAGGGTTTTCAACTTTCTAGGCATCATCGCCCATTTTTACATTGAAAGGTTATCCTACATCCACCAATATAGTAAATATTCAAAAGGATACCGAAAGGTTTTAGAGCCTTTGAAAAAATGAAAACAAACAGCTTTTGCTGTTTCTTTAATGAAAGTAGTGTCAAGTAGTAGGTGTGATATCAGTGCTGCTTGGTAAATTAATAATAGAAGCTGCTGCTGCTGCTGCTGTTGATTCATTTTCATTATTATCAATTACCAACTTTGATACCCTAATCCAATACTGTCTATCTAAATTTCAAAACACCCACCATTTCCGGCATAGTTGCTCATTGCACACCCCAGAGTTGAAATTGCCTACCAGTGGACAATATTGCTGAAGTCGAGAAACTCTGGTGTAATGGAACAAACGTATCCTATCAGAATCTTGATTCTTCAAAATATGGAAAATTGATTCAAAAGAACAGTTTTCTACAGAAATCAAATAAAAATTGACATGGTTTTTGACTTTTTAATATCCTTTTAAAGATTACAGGCATGGAGCACCTCAATAGGTTAGTCTTGAAAGAGTTAATCTAGTTTATAAAACAAATAATTCAACATAAGAAACTTACAATATAATGATTTAATAAAGAACTAAGTCTGGTGCCTTACCGAAGATTTCATTTTACCGATCAGACTGGAATCTGCTGCTTTTGCAATATGTCTGGAGGGAGAAAAAAAAAGTTTTTTTAACTTTTACAACTTGAATACTCCATGGTTAGCAGGAAATGAAAACTCACAAGCATTTTCGTTATTTGAACATTTTACAGTACTTTAGAGGCACATTTATATGATGGTCATGTAGCCCTAAAATCTCATTTTCATAGTTCCTTATTATACAGCCTGGTTTCAATTTCTTCAACCTTTTGGGAGTAACAAATATAAAACAAAATACCAACTAGTCAAGAATTAATAATAATTATATTTGGTCATTTTTGTTCATTTTCAGAAAATAAGGCGAGGAAGGTTTTTTTCTCATGCTCTTTTCAACATTTACCACTATATCTTTTTTTAAATTTGGAACAGTCATTGTATAAAAATGAATTAAGCTGTTATAGTGGTTGCAACTTCAAGCTGAAGTAAGTACAGTTTCAATACATACTATAAGTGCGTACATGTAGGTGAATGGTGAAGGAATGAGAGATAAATTGGAGACTAATTCCAAAGGAATGACACAAATATTACCGTATTATTAAGTGACACTTTTAAATGCAAGTGATTGCACACTATTTGCATTTCAGGTCAAGTCAACAATAATGAGTTGGAAAGTCATTTCAATGGTGGAGAACGAAAATTTGAAACCAGTTTAAAATAATTTTAACAATCTAATGTTTTATGTTTTTAAAATTAAATTTGAGCATTTTTAATATTTTTGTCTTTAGTATATTATCTGTACACATGAGAACTGCATTTGCTAGTTTTTCTGCATCGCAAATGGGTATCTGCAGCACCAATTTGGCAAAATGCATCAAGCTTTATAAATATCATCCTTAGGATAACAATGTTGATTTTCTAAAATCCTCAACTTCCACATCATAAAATTACCAACATCGATAATTTCTAATTAATTTAATTTTAATAATTGTACTTTCAAGTGTCACTCCTTTAAAATTGTTTATTTCTTGTAGGTGTCACTCTCCTGACACATTATTTATGCCAATCCTTTGTACAAGAACTGTACATATGGCTAGGAAAGACCACAAGAGAATTTTCTTCCATGAACTGTGTCACAAAATAGTTGTTAATAATAAATAATGACTCACGAAACATCAAGCCTTTTGATGGTGATCTTTTCTTCCTCCTTCCGCCAAAAGAGGTAATAGCCTGCAAGTCCGAGCAACGTACTGATGATGAAGAGGTCGAGCAGAGATAACATGCTGGTTTCAGCTGCATCAGTTGCTGATGCCTGCTCACTGGCCTCAGCTATGATGATAGATATCATCTTGTTTGTTGGCCAGGTAGAAAAAAAATTCCCTTTGTCTTGAGGTCAGAGCAATTGGTCAAGTTTTTAGTGTGACCTTTCACAAGTAATCTGAAAAACAGAAATGTTTTTTTGGGGAATGAAATACTTTGTGACTTTTGCCAGCACAGTCGATATAAAATTTCAGGAACAAAACACACATACAAGAAAACAAAATGTAGATTTAAGAAAATAAAAATAAAAAAAAGAGCCAAAACACAAACACACACAAAAAAACAACAAATACACAGAAACAAAAATAACTTATTGTGGCTACATGTTACCGACATCCTCCTCCAATTTGACCTAGTGCTTTACAAGTACATCCAAAAACGAGTCGTCAGGCATATGGATGGTGGGAGTTACAGACGAATAAAAGAGAAAGGGAGAGATCATGCCTTGCATCTAAGACAGCTTGCTGGAAAACAAACCATGAACACTATTTATGCTTTTCAACTTTCAAAGTGAAAAAGTGATTTAAAGCAAAATTTGATTTCCTTCATAATCTCCAAGCCTCATTCTCATTTTGCAAGTGAGAAATGAATAACCAAATTTGGTCTCAAGAATTTCAAGGTAGGGGTTTCCATGAGAAAAAAAAAAAAAAACTTCCACTACCAAAAGTTTTTAAGATCAATGATATACTTATGAAAATAAAAGAAATAGTCGTCAACAACTAAATATAGATACAGTAGTCTTCCTTTATAACGCAAGTATTGTGTGTTTTAAGAAACATAACTGAACCAGGTATGATCAGAAGTGTCAAACAAGTTCTTTAGTGAATAAAAGGTATTGTTTACACCACAAAATCAACAAAAAAAATTGATTGCAAAGTATAAAGAAAAAAATTTTTTTTTAAAAAGTTAATAATTTAGTCATATTAATCCATTCAGATCTGGGTTTTTCAAAGTTTACAAAGCAGGGACATAATGAATGGATTCAAGTTTTCTCATTTTCTAAGAAACCCTCAGAAGTCATATACCATTTTGAAGGTTTTAAGATATGGATTTCATTTTTGGCAAACTCATACAAATATAATGGTCATGAGATTTCATTATGCATTAAAAATGGCCACAAAATGCACCTATGTATGTTCCTGGTATGGATGTATCAAGCAAATCTTAAATTGCCATTTTCTGGCCAATAATACAAGCAAAAATCTTCTTATATCACAACCATGTTATAGTGGGCTGCACTACAGCAAAGGACCGTGGTATCATTTTTGCAAGCAAAAAAGAAAAGTATATTCCAACAAGAGGCCAAATATTGGAGTCTTGGCAGGCTACTATTGAGTAAAAAGAGAAAAACCAAGTCTGGTTAGTCACTGGAGAAACCCGCCTATGACCAACGTCTTTTGGATACATGCCGTGGTGAGGGTAATCAACTGAAAAATTGGAAAAGGGGGTGATTAGCAAATAAGTTACTTCACTCGTTTTTCATTGTGCAGTGATCACTAAAAAATAAGGATAGAGAGAACATAAAGTAAAGGATCTATTTAGCATACATTTACCTTGCAAATTGACCACTACTACCCCCCCCAAAAAAAACTCAAAAGAGCGGAATGAAAAAAAAAAAAAAAAAAAAAAAAAAAACTTTATCAAGACATGAAGAATAAATGTCTAAATTTTCAGCCCACTAGCTCTATTGGTGCACTGTAGGTGTGAAACATTCATGCCTGATCGAAAACTCAAACCCATGCTGATTGTTTCTAACATTTAAGACAGGAAACCACTTGAGAGGAGGGGGGAAAACCAGATATTTACTTCTGCAGACAAACACTAGGAAGGAATCTAAGTAATCCCCCTCCCCTTCATCATATAGTAGTACAAATGTGACTTACTTGCGGCTGGCTGTTTCAGAGTCTAAGCTCTTTCATAGTCAGCTCTTAGTGAGTACATCAAAACCCAACTGCAATAAGATCTAGTCTATTATCTCTCACCTTTACTTCAGGTAAATGTTGCACAATCCAAACTCATTGTAATTGGTATATATGTAAACAAGAATGGAATTCTCATGTGTCATCTCCATACCACTGGAAGGGAGACCATGGATAGGAAGGACCACTGAAAGGGAAACTGCAGATAAAGGAAGACCACAGATAAAGGAAGACCAAAGAAAGAGAAACAATAGATAAACGGGACCGTTGGAAGAGAAACTATGAATTATATAAATTATACCTGAAAAAATAAACGAATAAATGAGAAACCATTTTAATCTAAAATCCCACACTCGCAAACGCTGATGTGACTTCATATCTATCAAAAGTGCTAATTTTTTTTTAAAAAAGAATAAATGTTTTTTTTTTTGTTGCCATCACTCAAGTGGGGACCAACAGACCCTCTCATAGAGAGGTGTGTAAACACATCTAAAAACAAATGTTAATTCAAAATGGCTGACTGATAAAATAAATATAACAAGTTATCTTTTGCAGTGAACAGATGAATAGCCTTGTATATCACCATATTAGATTCATGGATTGTCACGTATAAATGATATAAATGTAACCAATATAAAAACGGCCAATCATCATCAGTCTTTTAGCGTCCGTTGTTGGACATAGACCTTCCCCAGGATTTGCCACACTTCTCTATCATGGGCGTCACGGAGCCAGTACTTCCTGAACTTGTCCAGCTCGTCTCTCCATCTAACATTTTGCCGGCCTCGGTTGCGCATGTGGTCTTGGGGAATCCATGTTGTGAGTCGTGATGTCCATCAAGTGTCAGCCATTCTTGCAACATGGCCAGCCCACCGCCATTTGAGATTTTTTATGGATTCCATGATGTCTCTAACTCTTGTCTTTTCCCGGATGTGCTGTGCTGTTTTGTGGTCTCTCCATGTGAGGCCCAGCATTATTCTTTCATGTGCACGTTGCATGGTTCTCAGCTTACGGGTCTGTCTCTTGGTTAAATTCCATGTTTCAGCTCCATAAGTGACTATTGGGAGGATGCATTGGTTGTACACCCTTCTCTTTCACTTGGATCTTTTTAAAGAATAAAAACAGGTCTGGTTAGTCACTCTATAGAAGGTGACCAATGTCTTTTGGCAGCATGTCATGTTGGATGTAATTGAATAAAGATATTAGAAAAAAAGTTAATCATCGAATAAGTTACTCTTATCGCCTTTTGTTGGAGAGCGATCAATGGAAAAGTTTGAATTTTTTAAAAACAAGCATAACAAAAACTAAGAGCAATATAGCATAAACTAACATTGCAATTGAACCCTCAAACTAACAACCTATGTAGGAGGGGAATTTTGAAAGAACAAAAAAAAAAAACAAAGAAAAAAAAACAAAAACAAAACAAAAGAACGTTTTTTCCTAGACATAAAGAGTAAATGTTGGAATTTTCAGCAATCCAACTCCATTGATGTGGTCTGTACGTACCGTACATGCACAGCCAGCTGGACCAACTCAAAAACTGAAGAAACTTTATGTTGACAGTTTTTAATACAAGATAATTCGCACGTACTGTCAATAACCTTGAAAAGAGATTAACATTTCAAATCTTATTCGGATGAATCAACTCCTCCTAAAAGTTCAATTGTCCAAACAAGATTGGAATAATTCACATGCTGTATTTTTTCCACTTTCATAATCAGATAAATATAAATTAAGCTGACTGGTTTTAGCCTTCGACTTGGAATTATTCAAAAGAATGTACACATACTTAAACTGACTGACTGATAAGAAAGTTAAGATAAAAACTTAAGTTATCTATAGCACACAATCAGGGGGAGATTATTAATCTAGTTCCATGATACATCAATTTTTATATGATGATCACAATGTTCGAGATAACTATACATCAGGATATTGTCAAATATTGTTAAATAATGGCAAACATAATATTCTTAGTTTTGGCACTAGGTCCCATAAAAAAGGAATATTTCACTTGTGACCTCTGAATATTCTCTTTCATTGGGCAACAGTTTGAAAAATTGTCAGTTCTACCATTAAGAGGCTCTTTCCTAATTCACAATACATGAGTATTTGCCAAGCCATGTAGCAATAGATCAATGGCTAAAATACCTGAGCCTAAAACTAGAAAGAGGCTATTCTTTTCTCATTTCCATTATTATTCGGACTATCCTCATCTTTGTTGTTTTTCATACAACGTTTCGGCCGTTGCACTCTACGGCCTTCGTCAGGTAACATCTGGGAGATTTTTGGGAAGTAACGAACCGAACCCTTTATTTATCCGACGGGGGTATACCTGATGTTACCTGACGAAGGCCGTAGAGTGCAACGGCCGAAACGTTGTATGAAAAACAACAAAGATGAGGATAGTCCGAATAATAATGGAAATAATAATAATACCTCATCTCAAAAATTCCGAGATATACTATTCTTTTCTCATTGACAAAACACAAAAATCTTATAACTTTTAATGTTTTTTTTGGAGACTAATGTTCATATATGATTCTTGATAAGTGTAAAATTTCCTTTGAAATGATGTACGATATGACTACTTTTGAAGATTTTTGCCCACTGGGCCTCACGCAGCTTTGCCACTATAACGAAAATGGCGTTTTGTGATGGCCATACAGCCAACAGCAGGAGTCACCCAAGTTTTTTGCTTTCATCATCATCAGTCCTTTAACGTCCGTGGTTGGACATAGACCTTCCCCAAGATTCGCCACAATTCTCTATCATGGGCATCGTGGAGCCAGTATTTCCTGGATCTGTCAAGTTCATCTCTCCATCTCGTGTTCTGTCGGCCTCGGTTTGTCATGTGATCTCTGGGGATCCATGTCGTGAGTTATAATGTCCATCGGTTGTCTTTCATTCTTGCAACATGGCCTGACCATTGCCATTTGAGTTTTTTAATAGTTTCTATGATGTCACGAACATCTGTTTTCTTCCTTGTATACTGTGCTGTCTTGTGATCTCTCCATGTAAGGTTGAGTATAATTCTCTCATGCGCACGTTACATACCTCTCAGTTTGCAGGCCTGTCTCTTGGTTAGGTTCCATGTTTCAGCTCCATAAGTGACTACCGGGAGAATGCATTGGTTGTATACTCTTCTTTTTAGGATTATTGGGATCATCTGATTCTTGAAAGTTGAGCTTGCTCTGCCAAAGGCTTACCATCCCAAAGTGATTCTTCGCTTGATTTCCTCCTCTTTTGAGGGTCTCGTGGAGATTCATTGTCCTAGGTAGATGTAGTGGTCTATATGATCTCTGGGGATCCATGTTGTGAGACGTTATGTCCATCGGTTGTATTGCACATGATTTTCTTTTTACTGAAGTTCATGAGTAGGCTGACTTTTTTGCTTTCTTTGTTTGAATCGTCTAGCATTAGATGGAGGTCTTGTAGGTTCTCTGCGAAAAGGACGATGTCTGCAAATCTAAGGTTGCTCAAGTATTTGCCGCCTATTTTGATTCCTCTGTTTTCCCAGTCCATGCTCCGGAAGATCATCTCAAGGCAGGCTGTAAATAGTTTAGGTGAGCTGGTATCACCTTGTCTTACTCCTTTTTGGAGCTGGAACGGTTCAGTCCTTATGTAGCCTAATGAATGAGTTGCTGAGGTCGTATACGTGTTGCAGTACTTTAACGTATACAGGGTCTACACCTTGTAGGATGATGGCCTTCATGACCATGGGAATTTCTACAGAGTAGAATGCCTTCTTGAAGTCTATAAATGCTACTGCAAGTGGCATTTTGTATTCTGCTGCCTTCTCTTTTAGCTGATTTATTGAATGAAAATGGTCGATGGTCGAGTAATTTCTTCTAAATCCAGTCTGTTCTCGTGGTTGATTCTCGTCCAGTGCTTTACTAATCTGGTTGGTGATGATTTTTGTGAAAAGTTTGTAAATGCAGTTGAGTAGGCTTATAGGTCTGTAGTTGTTGAGGTCTTTGGGGTTACCTTTTTTGTGTAGAAGCATTATAATAGCAGTGTTCCAGTCTTTCGGGACTTTACTCTGTTTCAGACACAAGTTGAATAGAATAGCTAGCTTTCTGTTGACTCTCTTGCCAGCCTTTTTGAGTAGATCGATGGTGATGTTATTTGGTCTAGGGGCTTTTCCTTTTTTTGTTTGTTTGATGGCTTGCTTTACTTCCCACGGTGTAACTTCGGGGAAGTCTTCGAAATGATTGTCGGCATCTTGTGTGATCTGGTCATTGTTGTATTGTCCGTGTTTTGAAGAGTAGAGTTCCAGGTAAAATTCTTGGGCGCGTTCAACTATTCTGTTTCTATCTGTTGTTATGTCTCTGTTTGCTTCGAGAATGCTAGTTATCTGTTTTTTTCCTGTACTGAGAGCTTTATTTATCACTCCAAATCCTCAATGTTTTTCGAGGCTGGTCTCGATGATGGCTGCCGCATACCCTCTTTTGTCTTCTCTTAGTTTCTTCTTTATTGTTTTTTTCAGTTCGATTTCTTCTGTTGTCTCCCTTGTGGTTGTTGGTGGTTTGAGGTTTCTGCACTTATCAATCAGTTTCCAGGTTTCATCCGAGATTTTACTAATGGTCACTGTGTTTCTTCATTTGAACATATTGGCAGCTTCCAATAGAGAGGTTGTTATTTTGTTGTGGAGTTCATTGACGTTGGTGTAGTTTCTGTCGGTAAGGATATCAAATCTGTTTTTTAGTTCTAGCTTGAAGGCTAGGGTGAGTTCATTTGGTATGTTTAGTGGCTGCGGTCTAGTGTGGAACATTTTCCTGCATTCTTTGTTTGTGTTTATCTGCATTTTACATCTTACCATTCTATGGTCGCTCCCAACATTCTCTTGGTTTAGGATTTGGATGTCTTTGATGGTGTGGCTTTTGTGACCCAATAAACAAGAATATACAGGAATCTCAAGTAAAAAAAAATTACTTTTCTATGGGATCTGATGACACAGCTAGGACTATACGGGGGGGGGAGTGATGGTTTCTTTGTGGTACTTGAAAATAACTTATACTAAATACAAGATACAGATCTTGTGTATATATATGAGTGTGTGTGTCTTGCAGAAAATTAGCTATTTCTTCATTTTTTTTTAGTTTTGAATCAGTAGGATTCATTGTTATTCACTGCTTGGCAGCTCTTTGATCTAATTTTCACACCATGCTTGAATTTATACTGTCTATAGTTTTGAGAAGGTCATCAACATTCAATGAGTTTTCCAGGCAGTTGAACTCCTTGTTGTTTGTGTAATAACAAGCAAACGGAGACATAACAACAGATAGAAACAGAATAGTTGAACGTGCCCAAGAATTTTACCTGGAACTCTACTCTTCAAAAACATTTCGTCCAATTCATTCTAGTCTTCTTCAGGGGTAATATCTAGATGTGATTGTGGTAAACAGAATTTTTCAATGATGGTACCAAACAGAATATTCCAATGATAGCAACATTACAAGATTGGATTTGGGTTATGTCAGTTTCTTTGTAATGTAGCTATCATTGAAATATTCTGTTCATTACCATCACATTTGGATGTTACACCTGAAGGAGGCAGGAAAATGAATCGGACAAAACATTGCATTCATAACAAAAACAGCAAGAATGAGTTCAATCATCCAAGAAAGTCTTTGAATGCTTGAATTTGTTTATTTGTTTTCAAAGAAGATTAATTTGTATATGTTTCAACAGTTCGTTTACTTTTCATCATAAATTTCATCTATAAATTCTGTCTTCCTGCCAGACTAGCCTAACCCTAACCCCACGGTTTTCTCTCCATTTCTGTATGAATTACAAGGGTAGGGTTTGGACTTGGATTAAGGTTTGTAGTAAAAAAAAAAAAAAAAAAAAAAAAAGAAAAATTCATTATAATGCAGACTTACTTATAATGCAATAGAAAATTATGGAACCAGACTTCTACATTATAACAGCTTTACAGTGTATATATCAAGCCTTGGTCCAGAAATCTACAAAATCCTGGTCACTTCCAGTCTCAAGCTTGTCAATTGAATGGTCTGGTGCTCTTATATAAACTGGACTATTTATGATTAGTGACCAAATATCACATTCACTTCAGGACAACTGAAATATTCTCAAGTAGAGAAATAAGGCGACAATGATAAAGGAGCCCCTTGTTATAGTGTTGGTCACTATAGAGCAGTTTCGGGACAAAAAGCAGAGAGGTGGAGGGTGGATCCGAACATTTTTGCTGATATAATTGCTCATTCAATCAGGAAATCAAAAATAAAAGCAAGATTTCATCAAGACTTATGAAAAATATCAACTTTCTTCAATTTGCAGTCAATTAACCTAATCCGATGGTGTTTTACAAATAATTTCATTGATTCTGAATTGAAAACAGTACCTTCATTCACTAGTGAACTTGTATTTGACCATTAATTATCTGCAGTTTAGTTGGTTTTCTTTCATGGGCCCCAACACCAGCATATGAAAAGGAACTACTATAATCAGTATACATACAAACAAATGGTTACCTAATTTGTCTCCCCTCACCAATTCGTTTGTATAATGAGTTTTATCCTCACCAGTTGTTCATCAATGAATCCACAGTATTTTCACTGAATAATGTTCAATGTGGAGAAGTATAAAGTGCATGGACAAGGAAGGAGATTATGTAGAAAAATTAAAATTCAATTGTGTAAAGTAAATGCTTTTTTATCATCAAACTACAAATTTATTGTCTCTTTGGATAGTGTTATGGTTAGTATGTCTGCCTCACACGCAGAAGGTCCTAGGTTTGATTCCCAACATAAGCAGTGAGTGAGGGAAATTATAACAAATTTCCCTGTGCACCTATACTAATTGAGTACACTCCAAGCACTTGGTTAGGGTGGTGGTATCCCTTCAGTAGACACATCCAGCCAAGGAGGTGGTCATAAAAACTTGGAGGTGAAAATTTAAGGTTTCGACCAGACTGACACATGCAACAGAAACCAGGACTTCTTCATTGGCTGTCATGCTCCTTCAGAGATTGTCTCGTGAGGGAAATAATACTTTACCTTACTTACAAACTTGATGATGAATTCACGTATATAAGTAACATTTAAAAAGATAGTGAAATCAAAAAAAATTTCAAAGAAAAATATATCTCACCAAATGTAGTTTCTTCCTTAGAGTATGTAAAGTATTGCCTATGACACCTCAAACTGTACCTAAAAAGATTTGTCAGTAGTGCGATATTTATCTCATTTCACAGGAGACACAGGTAACAACAAGTAGCATATCATATGGAGGATAATGTTTTATCTGACAGATGTGTGTGTGGGGATGTCTCTGGCATTTTACTGATAACACGTTTTTTCTTTGTTGTGGTTACATAAGCAACCAAAGTTTTATTTGCATGCTTGAATGAATATTTTTAAATTCATCCAAAATGAAATTTAAATATTTGGAGAAAACAAATGAAAATAGATTTTATCCATTGTAGATATCCTCAATATTTACCATGCACAGTGTTTAATATTTAACATGGTAAACAGAGATATTGATGTATATAGAATAATATATACAAGGACATGAACTGTGAATGTCAGCATTTTGTGCCTCCAGCACTCATTGGCAACCAACCGTCTGTTTCTTACAAACTTATTCTCAAAATCCACAAGAAACAGACAGCCAGTTGCTGATGAGTTCAAGAAGCACACAATGTTTACATTCACTGGGGACATGTCACCGATAAATAACCTGCCAGACCCACTCGGAAGCTGAAGAAACCTATGTTGACCATATCTGGTATAAATATCTGAGTAAACCAAGTCTTTCACCCTTCTTTCATTTGGGTAAATCAGTTACCAGCATAAGAAGCACTGTTTGATTTCTAAGATTTGAATCTGTTTTAGAAATAAATCAAACAAGAGAAATCATGAATCACCAACACCTTGCTTCTTTTTATCTGTTAAATTAAGCGGTGATGGCAGTGGTAAAATCAAATTATCTCGAAAATACTACCAATTAAAACAAAAAAAAAAAACAACTAACAAGCATGAATGCTACTGGACACAAAATAAGGGACCAATTTATGATACACTAACATAGAAAGTTGAACCCCCACACTAAAAACATATTTAGAGGGGGAGGATAAAAAATACATATTTTTTCTACACATTGAGGGGAGTGTGTATGTGTGTGTGTGTATGTGTGTGTGTGTGTGTATGAGTGTGTGCACAAGCACACAAAATTTCAAGTTTCTATGGTGATTGATAGATACATAGGCAGATATTAATGTCAGAACACATGAATAGCCTAAACTCAGCAACAGTACTTAATAATGATAATAATGGGATAGGGCCTTAGAGATGGCCTCTTGTACCAGGTTCTATGGTACGTTAATCATTTCAAATTTTGTTTGGCGAGCAGAGAGATCTACATCAGGATTATAAATAAGTCATTTTTCACTCCCACAGTTGGTTTTTGAATGTGTTTAGGTTCAGTGCTTACACTATTGCCTATGGAAGAGTGTTCCACTGATCAGTAACTCAGCACTTGTAAACGAATATTCTAATATTTTTTTTACTGCTCTTTTTGTACACATTGAACTTGTGGCCTCTAAATCTTATCCTGCAAAGGACTAGATTCAAAATGAAGGAAGTTTCATGTTACACCTTTGTTGTGCAAACCGTATGATAACTTATACATTTCAATCATATTGCCTCTGTATCTAAGGTAGAGTAATGTTGGTAGTCTCAAAACTCTCCTGATAGGACAAGTGCACTATCACGAGGATCAGTTTTTGATGCTCTTGGCTGCACGTTTTCAGTTATCAACATGTTTCTTCAGGTGACAGTTCCAGACTGGTGTTTCATACTAAAAAATGCAGTCTTACCATCAACATGAATAACCTTTTGAACAAATTGACTTCAAGATATATAAAATTTCTGCGAATCATACCCACCACAAGTTAGCGTTTTCAACAATTTTTGCGATGTATTTACTGAAGTTCGACTGTCAGGAAATATTCCCTGAGCTCATCTCTTGCTCGCCCACTTTTAAATTCATTGCCTCCATGTTGTAATATGCATCAGTAGAAAGCTTTGTTCGATTCAACCCAATCTGCATTACTACACATTTATCAGGGTGAAATTCCAGGAGTGAGTATTGTAACCAATCATTCAATTTGTCCAAATCTTGCTATAGTGATTTGATGTTTTCTTCACATTTAATCTCATAAATTTTCAAATCATCTACATTGATATATAAATAGCTTTCCCTGCTTTAGCCACCATAGAATTGATAAAGATCACGGAAAGAACCAGTCCAAGTGCCATGGGTGGTGATGATTAAAATGTAGACTCATTGTAAGTAACTTTTAAAGTGAATCAATCGGAGGACACAGTTTAAATTGCCAAATTATTGATATTTACCATTTCCTGTTCTTTATATCATCCTTCGTTCCAACTTCAAAAATTGTCTAGCATTTCTAGACATAAATTAAAATGCATTTAGATGATAAAGATAATAGCCCCATTCTGTCAGTGATACTTGCAATATTTCCTGACCACTAACAATGTTCCTTCCCAATTTTCAATGCAGAATATAGAGATTGGGTGTTGAACCTTGCTGAAACGAATCTTAAGCCAAAAATTAGAAAATTCAGAACTTCATTTTATCTTTGCTGTCAAAAATATTTTGTTTTTTTAATGCAGAAAATGACTATGGCTAAATTGAGGAATGGTAGAGTAATAGTAAAGACAGTTGGAGGCAATGAGAAAAGCCAAAACTTTGCTTATAATATAAAGGATTAAATACAGTTGGTGTTGAAGTTTCTCTCTCTGCTATCTCCAGGATTTGCTGCATCACTGTTTATGTAATCATTACAGTGAATTATTGTTCCTACACATGGTACCACAGGATACATAGACAGTTTTTCCGATAATAAAAAAATCAAAGAAATCTGCTTCCCTGACATCCAACAAGGATGACACAAAACTTGAATAATGATTAAATTGTTTCATAAGATGTCATTTTTTTAAAATTAGGACGACGGTTGATATAAACAATAAAACAGTAAATATTTAATCAAAATATGACCCAATCAAAGCAATAACCTTTTCCGAACTGCCCTCCAATGATATGCCATCTCTATGAAGTTCTTCAGGTTAAGTGGTCACAAATTCAGTGAAAGCACGAATAATGGCATTTTTATAAATCAAACCTTTTGTTACAGATATGAAGTTAAAAATACTCTAAAAGATAATCTGTTGGAGAAATGTCTCCACATCCCAATTGTTTAAGTTTAGTTTCCGTCAGCAGAGATTTCATTTAGTTCATGTGGCGCTTCTTGAAAAATTGTTCACGTGTTTTGTTTTTTTTCCATTAAAGAGTGTAATAACTGACATACATTTCACCTGTGGAAACTCCAGATTTTCCATCGGTAAAACATATGTAAACTAATACACTTTTGAATAAAAATTTGAGAAGTACCAAGAAGTCACAAGTCTTTTTCTTTTTTCTATACAGTCAACTTTTCCACGTCAATCTGTCAGATACATGCCCTTTCCCTCACACATGGTCAAATGAGGGCAAAGCAATTAATCTGGATACATGATTTACGTAAAACATAAAAAGGGACCAACTTGCAGAAGTGAGAGCCAAAAAAAAGAAGAATCCACTTTAATCTTGTCCACTACACATGTCAGACAATCAACCCACATTTTGAATAAAGTAAAAAACTCAATCAGATCAACTGAGTTGTATTCCGATAATTCTAACCATTTGACCAGTCTTCCTCAACATTGTCAGTCTGGAGGAACCCTTGAAATAACTTTCATATCTCAAGGAACCCTTGCATAAGAATATATATCTACGGTTAACAACACAAAAGTTTGTATGTATTATAACCTATAGGTAATTATCAGTATTTCACAAAGTACAATAAAATGGTGTTCTACATATTGTGGGGTGAGAAAAATTTGAAAAAATAAATAAATAAATATTTTTACATCACAACAGTTGATCTTTTTTCAGTTGGCGGAAATTCTGATGCTTCTATTGTCAGAGGTTATCACCACAGGGATTGATACTAGTTATACTTTAAAAAAAACCCAAATGAAGCAAAAGTCAGATGCTTTTTTTTTCAGGCCAGGAGAAAATTTTCACCAAACCTTTAACAAACTCTCTATGAAACACAATTGACAAAGGTTGCACTAGACTAAGACAAAGATCATTGCCCTACAGAAATAGAGAATTTTATAACATTGGTTTTGTGTTGAGATGTGTTCATTACATAATTATCTAAAATAGTAAGCATAACCCCATCATCAAAAGACATTTGAAAGACAATGTAAACTAAAAAGCACTCAGAGAGTGCATACCATTGCCAGGGAGAAAAATTATGAATTGAAATTCAATCAGTTCTTCAGTAGGTTATTAACCATCCTTCCATAAAATCTGATCGAAATTCACTGAGAACTTTGACATATTGTGTGGACAGACATGAAATATGTTTGGACATAACTATGATATAAGAGATGTGAATGTGTATGCATAGATCTGCTGAAAAATTTAATCAGTTCTTCCTTAGTCTATTATCCACTGCTCCACAGAATTTCATTGGAATCTATAGAGAACCATCACAGATATTGTGCGGACAGTCATAAGTGTATACATAAATGTAATTGGGGAAAAAAAAAACACAAATATGCAAAAAAAAACAAGGGATAGAAAAATCTTTCAGTCAGAAGAAAATTCTTGGATATGTCCCAAAATTTCACCATCTCTTTCTTACCCCATTGCTGACTCTTTCAGGTAATTTCAGAGATATCATATGGACAGAGAAACAGATGCAGCTGAATACATACCTCTTTCTACTGCCATTGACAAAGGTAAATAAATTAATGTATTTCATCATAATCATTTGTTCTATAAGTTCTCATCATTGATGACTATGGATTGGCAAAATGAAACGCGTACATTGGCTTCAGACTAACTGACAAAACTAATGATGACAAAAAGCATTCATTTCATACAACAAATATTCTATCTCCTTCCTTATAAATGTACTTAATTCAGAATACTAAAACCCTAGATTGAACATTTTATGGTGAAAATTTAAGCTGATAAATGTTTCAGGCAATAGAACTTTTGATCATCTTTTTACACCAAATCTTCTATTTCCATCAACCTTCAAGAATTTGTTAACAGGCTCTAAACCATCAAAAAGACATTTATAAAATTGACCTTCACTAACCCTGCTACTGGTAAACTGGTTCCTTCACTAATTTAGCAACAATTTCAGGTTTTCCTGGCAACCACATCAACCTGCTGAGTATTGTTTTCATTGCAAAAACTGCTTTTTCTGCTAAAAATGGCTCAAAAAAACAGATGTGTGATGAAAACAATGAAAGGAGTTCAGAACTAGACAAAGTGCTGAACTGTCTGGGGATTTAGTATCATGAAGAACTAGGACTAAACCTAATGTTTCTGTATCCTTATCTAACTTGTACTGATTAACATAATTTAAAAAACAAAAAACAAAGGTATGATGAAGTGGTTAGCTATTGTTCTGAGCTAACCCTCTTGTGATTCAGCATTTCCACTAATCTGGCACTCCTCAAATCCCAATGGTGCTGGATTAGTGGAGATCCGTTGTATCTAACAAATATCTCTGCTGCCTGAATTAAATCATGCATTATTTTCATAAGTAAAGGGGGCACAAATATGTTTTATTTTACTTTATATAGATGTGAATCAATCAGTTTTCTGTAAGTGAAGCATATTGATTTGTAGTTATGACTATTTAAGAAACCAGTATGAACCCCGTTGGTAAACACATGCAAGTTAAAGGTTTGTCAACATAGATGAAAGAAAGTAGTTGTGTATTCTTGGCAGGACTAACTTGTGTCTTATTTTGGCAAGCTTTATATAATAGCAAAGTGGATCTAAGACTTTTTTTTTTTAATTTTACATCAAGTTTTAATTGGTAAGAATTATGATGTGCCAGGAACCTACAGAAGTAATTAAACCGTTTTGGGCTTAATCTTGACCATATGTAGTAGAAACTTCCGCTACACGCTTTGTTTAGGAGGTGGAAATAATGGCTGTTAGTGTTATTTATTCCTACACAGAAGAGACATTGAGGGTGTCAAATTGAAATAATGATACTTCCTACGATTGCCGTTTGTTTCATTCTAGGGAAATTTCGGATTTATTACGTAATGATTAACTTACGAGTAAATAAAGATTTAAGGATGTCACGGTGAACTTTGGAACATAGATAATAATAGCATCAAGTATCTGCAAGGAAACACATAACTGCTAAAAAACATAAAACAAAAATGGAGTAGACTTTTCATTCAAGGCCCAAATTTAGACAACAACTGCAAAAAAAAAAAAAATAAAAAAATAAGATAGCCAAATAAATATAACAAAGGCTTTTTTAATTGTCCGTGACCATAAAAAATCTTGGAATTACACATTGTTAATAGGGTATCATATATAGAGCCTACGGCAATACCAATTAATCCTTCCAAGAGAGAACAATCTCTACACCATAGTAAAAAACACAGTCAAAAGGGCTAAAGGGGGCTTCATGCAGCCCCCTTTGACTGGCCTGGCATTGGTATTAAAAAGAATTGTTAATCATCACAATTTTTTTACAAAGTTCATTAAATGTGTCTAAATGGATGCAAGGCAAGTCTATTATTTTAACCACTCCTTGCAGTGTCAGTTCCTCCTATTGCCAGAATTGATAGCATATCCTGTTTAAAATAAGTCACTTAGGCCCAAACAGCTTCAAGTGTCACCAATTTTGGAATATCTAAGAAAGGAGCCTAGATAGCAACCTTTACAAGGGAAGAAACCAAATACTTTGAAGCCATACTTCTGTATGAAAGACAAAAAGTAACAGTCCAGTTCAGCAATTCAGTTACATTGTTAAGAGATACCCCCACCCCATCCCTCAAATCTTAAACTATTCTCAAAACTGATAGATTTTTGGATAAAACGAAGGTCTTCTGGTTTGTAAACACAAAGCGGGGGGGGGGAATCACCTGTAATAAATATTTTTCTTTTTAAATTAAAGATATTATCCGATTCTTAACCAAAAAAAGAAACGTTTATAGACTATGAAAAGTTTTCTATAATTAGATGTGCAGTGCTTAGTTATGATTTTATTGTAACAGACAGTCAAGTGCCTTCATAACATCCATAATTTGGGACTTCCAACTATGTGATCGACTACCCTTGTCTGGAGTCAAGACTCCAAGTACACAAAAATAAAAAATAAGAAAATATTTCAAACTACATCGCTCAGACGAGGCAGTTTCATCCTGTTAGTTTTTTTTAGGGGTGGTTAAAATTGGGCATAAACAATAACTCCAATTGAATCCTGCATTAAGCGGGCTCACCGCACTCCCAGGTAGATATACGTGCACCCTCAGGCGAGCTCACAAAAAAAAGTTCGATCCTCGAAAATGCGTATTTCTGTTTCATAAATGCAAAATTACCAGGGCAACATGACCATCTTAATAATGAAGTTTTCTGCTTTTATTTCTTCTGTAATCACCACCAACCCTGAATTTCTTCGGGGTGGGGAAAAAAAAATACAATCATGCTTGCGGACTGAAAGTCAGGGTCCACTTTGGGAGATATTTATACTGTAAGTATAGTGTTATCCTTCTTACAAATGTTTTTTTTATTATGGATTCGTTAATTTTGGTAAAAGGAATAACCCTAACCCTGACCGAGAAATTTTTCTCATTTGCAGTAAAGAAAATCTTTTCAAAACATTGACTTTCAAAACCAGAACACATAGGACCCCCCCCCCAAAAAAAAAAAATAACTGAAAATTGTGTCAGAACAAATTGACTTGCTTTCCAAGTACACGTTTTACACATAGGGGTTTCATTCGGACCTTTTCCTAGTCTTAGTTGATATCATTTTTAACGTTTAGGACAGTGATCTTTAACCTGGAGTGCTCGCACCCCAAGTGTTACATGAGGTGATATGGGGGGGGGGAGAAAAAGTGGCGAACATACTTTTTTCCGTTCTGTTAGTTATGTATACATCTGTTTCTCCATGTTTGTTTGGGTTTTTTTTCTATTTTATCAGTAAAAATCTGAATTTTGATTTTAGCATCTGGTAAATTCTGTTATTTCTAATTCAACTTTACCAATTCTGTTTTTCCGAAATTTAATTTTTAGCCTTAAGGATAAGGGATGCAGGAAAGATTTTGAATCTCGAAAAGAGGGCGCTAGCCTTGAAAACTGGGGGAAAAAAATGAAAAATTTAGTAAGACGGGGGAAATAGCCTTTATAGACCAAATGATTAAATTAGACCAAAACTTTTTCGTAATCTTTGCTTTCACGTACTATGACTGTTAAAAAAAGAGCCCAGGGATCCAAAGGTCACGCAGAAGTATTTTTGTTTTTTAATTGAAAAAATAATAATAAATAACGCCATCACATCAAATGTCACAAAACTAAAGTCATGTAAAAAAAATCCCATCGAAGAATATATGCGGTTAAAATCTATTATTTTCGTATAAATTTTTAGATAAATTCGATTTAAATCACTGGCCTTTTCCAAGAGGAAACGTCAAAAATAGAGAATAAAAAAACGTCTAGACTAGAAGTTATTGATAAACGTATCAAAAATGGCCCGAGAATGGTTTTTAAGAAGGGGGGGGGCTTTTTTTTTTTCAAAAACTAAATTATTGTAGAAGGGGTTTAATGGAGTACTGATGTCGATTTCCAAGTACCGAGACAAAACGTTATGGTCAGGAGCGCAGGAACACTAACACGCGCGCATATTAAAAAGAATAGAACCCTTCGCCACCTTTAGTGGCAAAGGTCCGTTCAATTGAACAACACATTTATTAGAAATTAACAATAATGAAATTAAACGCATATCTATACTTCATCTGATGAACTCAAGTCACGGTACGATGGGAAAAAGTGCATCTGACGTACAAAATAGAAGAGTTCATGGTGCCCAATCTGGTAGTGAGATGTGTTTAATTTCATCATCACATTAATTTCCGATGGAAATGGTTTTTAATCATACTTTCAAATAAAACATATATACTAGAATTCAAGTATGATTTTTGGAGCCTGTCTATGCTGGTAAAACACCGTCATCGGTTCATGTACGTCAAAAAGCCAAGATTACCGAACTTTTTACACATTTTGGAACAAGTGTCACGAGAGGGGAGACCCCCCCCCCCTACACATACACTTCTTCCTCTGCTCGCCAATATTTGATCAAGAACGAATAAATAAAATCTTTTTCCGGAAAAAAGTCTTTACTCTTCTACTACCAAGTTCTTTAGGCCTATTTCCCGTAATCAGAGTTTATACACATCCAATTTTCCATTAATGTATTTTTAAAAAATTACTTTTTCAGGCTTTAATTACTTGTCAAAAAAATTATAGACTAAAGGGAGACCACTCAAACAAAATATGAGAAGATTATATAAACTCGGAGTACACTGAACCGGATTTTTATATGATCATATTTTACAGAATGTAGAGGAATTTTACTTATTACGAATTAAAATGTTTATGAATCAACAGGTTACATTGAAATAAATGGTGCGAGATGATATAATTTCCCTCTGGCTTATGAATTAGATTTTTAAAAAAATGAACATTTTGCTTACGAGCTACGACATCCACCCTTAAAATGCAATTTTATGATTTTCTATCCGATTAAAACGCGATTTTTGTTTAAAAACTCAACTATGCAACAATTTAATACAGAATTATTTTTGATAAATCAAGTTAACTACTTTAGAGAAAGTCCCTTCGACGTTTTGTTTTTCTAAGCAGAGAAGAAAAAAAAAGATTATATAATGTAAATCAAAAGACTTCAAAAGTCTTCAATTTTTAAAAAAGTTTTTCCTTTCTTTTTTAATCCATTCATTAATAACCAAAAAGTTAAGGATGGTTGGTCAAAAAACTTGAATTTTCAACAACATCGACAAACTTTAATTGATTTCATTTATTAGATGGAGTTTGTAACTCATTATTTTTTACAACTATTATCTTTCATCTTTTTCTTATATATTTTTAAAATTATCACTGGCCGAGATGAGGAATAATAATTTTTAGAAAGTTCAATTTCATGACAAACATACACACACGCCAATTCAAAAACTGGGTTAACATTAAACAAAAGCACTATTGAAAAATTAGATTACGTAACAATTATTTTTTTTAAATGAATTAACAAAACTTATTTAGATTGACAATGAGATAGATCTTAGTATATTCGACGCACACAAGTAAAAAAAAGTTTTAAACATAGAACAAAAATATCAAATGAATTTAAAATGAATGAGGGAAAAAGAAAACGCAGATTAAAAGACAAAATTATTTAAAAAAATAAAAAATTTTTTTCAAGAGACATGACGTGTGAAAAGCTGACCGTTAAAAAATTATCTTATTTTTGAAATTTAAATAAAAAAGTAATTTTAAAAAAATCAATATTTACTTACATCTGGTTAAAAGTGGTTTCTTTTGAAAGAATTACGGAGGGAACCTGTTATCCTGTTTTGTGAGTAAAGTTAGAGAGTAGTAGTACCAATAAAGCCGAAAAATGTGACCACCCCTTTTTTTTCTTCGTCTATTCTTTTTCTGGGAAGATAGTCGACTATGTAGGGTGATTAGTGGGTATTAAAATGAATCCAAGTAAAGTTAAGTGAACAAGTGAAGTCGAAAAGGGAGGAAAACGCAAACGGATGCCGAAAAAAGTTTCGCTCCCCTCTTTAAAAGGGAGATATCTGTCATGATCTTGCCAATTTAGATGTTTTCATCTAAATCTAGATGTTTTTGGTTGCGTCTAGATGTCAGAAATAACTAGTTAGATGTTTTTTCAAGAAAATAAGTAATATTTTCATTTAATTCATAGTAATAAAACAAGTTATGGTTTCAATAAATTGAGCAATATTTCCATAAAGTAAATGTTGATGATGGAAGTCACATCAATTTATTCTGGAGAATCTAGATGCTTAAAACATACTTTTTAGACGTTTTCCAACTCAATTTTAGATATAAACACGAATATAAATTTGGCAACACTGACTGAATCTGTGACGACAAGAGACACGAATTGTTAGCGAATGATAGAACAAATTCACGCTGTCTTCAACGTGAGGACTAGAGAGTGAGTCTAGAGCTTTCAGGTCTGAACTGTGCAGTGTTCATCTATCTACAAGACAAAATTGACATGATTACAAGCACGTAAACCACTAACCAGCCATTCTAAACTTGGAAGAGAGGGCACGCCCCCACCCCCACCCTTAGGAGCTCCTTTCAGGTTCCAGGAACCCCGTCACACAGGCATACAATATAGACAGTCCAGTCTTTTTTCTTCTCATCAGTCTTCAAGGTCCTCTTTTACTCGTCAGGTATAGAACTCGAACAGAGACGTGCGGGGAGGTGTGCCCCCCCACCCCCCACTCCGATCAGTGACTAGGTCTCTTGGGCCATTCTTTCGATTTAGGGTTAGTAAATGAAAACAAGCTGGTGGTCAGGAAGTCAAAAATTTCCACGTATCCGTTAGTTACAACAGAATCAAAAAGACTCTTTAGAGTAATACAGGTATGCCTTGAACAGTGTGATTAATTTGTTCCCAAGTTCTATGGATTGTTCAAAACCAAATGGTTCAAAGTCTTGTTACAATGTAATTGTTTTCCTTTTCAGCTCATGCTCACTTACATTGAATTTGTACGACAATACCTTTAGCAAACTATCCAAGGTATTCCTGAACTTTTCAGGCTCACAAATTAATGATTTTAAAAGTAAATGTCGTGTCTGATGACACAAAAAGCAACAACTATGTTTTTCCTGTGTGTATGTGGGTGGAAGGGTGCAGGTAATATTGGTCATGGTCAGAAACACTGTATCTGATGACAACTACAATTTTCACTGAGCTATGCACCACTGCTGCGCTTTCAAAAAACAAACAAACAAGAGTTATGAGAGAGAGAGAGGTTACTAATTGTTGTACAGTGAGGGAGCTGACAACTAACTAATCTTACTTTTTCATCTGTACACCATTCCCCATTTGACCAAGTCTCACATCCATTCCGCTCTATATGGATCTCAAGCAAGACAATCTTAGGTTAGTAATGTCAACCTATGGGGTCCGTCTGTGGCTTTGACTTGGTTATTTAGTTTGAAAATTTATTTTCAAACATCTGGTATCTGAGATGTTTTCTAAAATTTGATTCAAACGTTTGTTTAGAGAAGATACGGTGGCATCTAATAGCTGGAGCCAGATAAGAGCAGATCTGTCTGATGAGTGTTTTCTAACTCCAGTGGCTGTTTGAATTTGTAACTTCTCACTTTGTTCTCTGGTCGCACTGCTTAGTGAAGGCTGTAGCAGGATTTCATCTGCAATGGCAAGTAGACCTGAAATTCTTCAGTGAATTTTGAGAGGATCAATATGAGCTCTTCAGTAGAATAGTGTCTCCAAATCAAGCTCTTATTGCCTTTCTAAATATGACAGGTGTTTAAAGCTAGGGATCATCTTAGGGGCTCTTTATTCTCTTCCTTAAGGTGACTTAAATTTGAGTGACTAAATACAGGAGAGGAATTCCAAGAGGGGCCTAATATAGGCTTCATACAGCAATTAGAATATTTCCACATCCATGTTTTTAAAGGAGTAGCAGAGACAACCAAGTGTTTTATTTGCTATGTTGATCTTCTATTAACAGTTTGCTGTGAATCTTGAAGTTTTTTGTGAAGGTGTACACCATGTTCTGTCTCTAAACTTGCATTTTCAAAAGTATGGTAAGCTGCATCTTTTGTCTTCATGGTGTATTGTACATAAAGCTGTTTTTGCCTAGATGCATCACTTTGCATTTTAACAGGAGGAAACACAGTTGCAGGGTCTGAACCCAAGTTTCAAACCGTATGAGATCTTCAGCTGGTTAAAATGCTGCCTCATCTGTTGGTAACACTAAATTTCATGTTGACTACTTTTAATAATAGTTGATCAATAGTAGCTATTTTTATGTGTGTTTGATTGTTTGTTTGTACCACTCGGTCCACCTTTTTTATCTACAGTGGAGGCAGTATTTATTAATTTGCTCCATTTATAACCCATGGATTTATTGTGCCCTCTTACGTTATCACTGAGAATGGCTCCCAGAGACATGGTACTGGTATTACTCAGAAATATGAGGTGTTATAAGTAAATGAAATTAGTCTTATCTATAATTAATTAATCTTTTCTTGTTACTTGTATCTATGTACCACATCATGCACACATTTTTGCTATTTTTATGTGCACGTGGGGGGGGGGTCTTTCTTTAATATTTAATTCAGTGATACCACACAATTAGTATCAATGGACATTAGTCGGTTAATAAGAGGGTTTACAGTATAATAAAGGATGTAACATGAAAAAAATGTCCCAGTAATTCATTATCATTATGCTATTATTCAACATCTTTAAATGTTTTGTTTATTCACTGATCATTGATAAATTCTATGACATAATTTTGTTTTTCTCATCCTGCAGTGTAAATATCCTAGATATACTGCACACTATTGTAGCACCCAAGTAATCAAACACAAAGACTAAAGTGATGTCATTCTTTGCCACAGATTGATTTATTTATTCACAAATGAATCGCAAATAAGAAAAAACAAGAACCATAAGTTCAATGATGTGGTAGTGGTAGTGGTTGCAGAAGGAGAAAGAGGAAGATGAGTTTTAAATCAGTTTGCAAATTCCATTTTCCATTTTGTTAACAAACACATCAGCCACACATCCTTATGAACCTTCAGAATCATGCTTCCGATTCTACAAAAGTTGACAAACATTTCCACAAACATTTGTCTTGGAAAATGATAGAAATTCAAGTCCAACACACTTACATTCAAGTTATTGTTTACAAAATAATTTGGGCATGCAGAATTTAAAGTGTTTACTGAACAGTTAGAGCTGAGCCAAGTCCAGATTCATACATATATATGATTGTAAGAACGTAGCTGAAGTGTTTGAATTGGTTTGTTGTGGGTGGCAGTGATTAATAACAATAAAAACAATAATTACATGATGAGATAAATGGAAGGTTGTTGTTTCTCAACCTCCAGGTGACCAACGTCTTTTGGCAGCATGTTATTTTATTTTAAATATTCCTTACCTTTTATTTAGAAAGGAACAGGGGTGAAAAGAAATTTAAACAGTCTACTTAAGGGGTAGGGAGAGAGATGGGAAGGAAAGGAAGTTTGACTGTTCAATAAGAGGATAGGAAGAGAGGGGGTAGAAATTTAGGAAGTTTACTTCGGGGTATGAAATTTTGGCACATAAATCTCATCCATGTTTGTATAACAACCTATCAAAATCATAGACCAGCAACAACGATTGGAAGGGATAAGGGAGACAATGAGAAATTACAGGCATAGGTTGAGAGAAATACAGAGGCATGGGATAATATTCAAATTTAGTTTAGGTGGCAACAACCAAGGAATTTCCCCATTGGGTACAACTAGCATATCTGAATGTAAGAACCCATGATTAACATGAACTCAGCAAAAGTATTTAAACCAGTCTGTTGTTGATTAGTAGCGATTTATAAACAGTTACATTCATAGCAAATGGGATATAGGTGAAATGTTTTTTTTCACAACTACCTGGTGACCAATGTCTTTTGCCAAGTGACTCATCCTCCATATAATAACGGGAGGTTACTTTGAATAGAATTTCAAATAAGTAACACATTCATAAATATCCATAGTTACACATAGTGTCAGAACACATGAATAGCCTAAACTCAGTAAACAACAGTATCTAAACCAGTATCGTGGGTGGCGGTGGTCAAAAAAACTGGACAATGAACGGAATAACTTCGTAGTTCTCCTTTTACTCTCCCACCAGCGGCTGCTGGGAGAAATGTGTATACTAAGCATGCCTCTCAAACTGCTACTACAATCAAAATATGCTGATGGTGTCATCACGGCATCTTTGTTTGAAGAGTCAACCAATGAGAAGAGAAAGCTATTTTCAAGCTGTCCGTTTATCGGCTAGGTGAACCAAAACTCTCCATAAAGAAGTCTGTGATTGGTCAACAGATCCCACAACTACTTTCCTTGAAACTGACAGTTTCTTTTCCTTTGTTTGGTATGCAAATGCATGTACACATTTCACTACAACTGTGGATTTTCACAGATCCAGGATGCTATCACAAAACCAAAGATGGATAACAGGGCAACAAGTTATTTACGCATAGCTGGGCAATGAAATCAATTCATGCCATTCAAAGTCAATACAAACTGTATCCTCCAAAGTTTGAACTTGGTTTGCTGATCCGATTCTCTGTGATGTTAAATGTTTGGTCAGCCACATGCAAGATTAGATAAAATATCTCCAAGAGAAATTATGAATCACTGCCACCCATATATGCTGCCATTTACCTTGTAAATCAAGCAGCAGTGATGGTAAAATTGAGTTACCTTGATGAGAATACTACGAGTATGGTTCAAATCAAATTTACAAGAAAACAAAAAAACAAAAAATCTGGCAAACTATGATCAAGACTGTTCAGAATTTCCAACAAGCACAAATTTTTCCACAGGAAAATTTCTGAAAGTTCCAGATCAAGCATGAAGCACATGGGAAAAAACATGTTCAAGTTTAGCAAGAGTATGAATTAATATGTATGCAAGCACCAGGCCATAACTTTTAATATACCTCAAAGTACTTAAGAATTTCTAAAAAATAGTTTCTTAGGTTTTACTATTTACAGTATAATGATAATGTAAAGCACAGAATTGATTTTCAACCATTTCTTTTTTTTCCATTTTTTTTTTATTATTCACAAAAAGATTTTTTTTTTTTTTTCCAAATTCAAAATTTAAATAAAAATCATCCATTTAAATTATTTGACAGAAGCGTAATGTTCATTTTTAATTACCAACTAAAGGTGCAAGTTGAGAAAGCAACAGTCTGAAGAATGGATTTGGTGAGCAGAGTTCGAACTCAACCTAGGACAGTTGGTGTCCGCTATCCCCCATCTATGGGTAAAAGTACAAGGTGAAGAGAATCATGCCACTTCAGGTGTTTGTCACCTCAAAGTCTTATTCATTCACATATAACCTGACAAGTTATTTTAAAACGCTGCAAACGTAAGAATAATGTGGTAGAAGCTTGAAGTTTGGATAAAGAAAAACTAAAATGCGGCGTGAATCGTGACAGGCAAAGCAGTAACAGAATAACAAACAAAATACCAATGACACAAACGATTCAATTGCAAGGGTTCACGCGACCAACAAGCATGATTTTATACAACAGAATTGTTATTGATTATGCAACCAACACATATCACACAACTGACATATTTGCTCACAATGATAATCCACAGGAGCAGAGATCAAAATCAGAGAAAGTGGGTAACCAACATATATTTTCACAATCGCTGGTAGTCACATCAGAATATTAACTGACAAGAGGGCAACCACAAAACGATATATATAGACCCGAAAGTTTGAAGATTGGCAGAATGACAATGATTTGACACAAAAGTTCTTAGCGATTGGATGGCCACTATCATAATGAAAAAACATGATACCAACCCCTAACCCATCCTAACCAACCTGATACTATAATACAAAAATTGCTTGAGATGGACAAAAACCATTGAAGCCTATCTACACCTACCCACCATGGGGCTTTCTTGAACCAACTCACCGAGAATATCAACCACCAATACTTTACCTTGTACCATGTACTTTTTACCTTATCTCTGGCATTGAGATATCACAACATTTAAGAGTTATCATTAGAATTGATATATAAAAGATCATCATAAGGTCACTTCTTATCTCTCCTTTAGGCCAAAGTTCATTATATTATATAAATATACATAAGTCCTTGTAACTATCAAAGAAACACTTTATATAAATCCCTAGTTGGTGTTGTTTTTCAAATGACTGTGTACATGGAAATGTTACGATGATTTAATGGAAAGTATCTTAGTCTAGACGATCACCTGAGACAGTGTAGATGGTCATGTGAAATCCCAGATAAGAAGCCCCTCGACTGAAAAAATTTCATTCTGATGAGTGGTGCTTGCTATTCAACCACTTTTGAGTACTGCTGGTTAGTCACTCAATCGGGTGATCGATTGAAAAATTAAGGAAAAAAAAAGTGATCAATGAATTCTGGGCTATTTACAAACATGAAGTTTATGACCTAACCCCGTGGTACCTGAAAGTATGCCTACCCAAGGCTAAACAAAACCACAGGAATTTCAGAAATTTAGGACAGCCTCAATCCTGAGGTTGTCAGGTTTGTGATGCTCAACTGTACATATAAATGTCAGAATACAAGAACAACATAAATCCAATAACAGTGTTTAAACTGGTCTGTTGTGGGGAGTAGTGATTGACAAGGAGATCAATTCAGAATTGTCAACAAGAAAAACAAACGAATGAACCTATAAGGAAATCTAATAGAAATAGAGTCTCAGGCTTAGAGCAGGGTTTCTCTATCTGGAATCCATGAAATACAACCAGCAGTTATAAGGACCAGATGCACAATAGGAGCAATTTTATATGTAATCATCACCAATTCGGTTAGCTTATCATGACTGATGCACAATTCATTTGGACCAAGCAGCTGTGATATTGAAATAACATTTTTGAAATAAAATCTGATTGAATTACTAAAAAAATTGTAGTTCAACTATCTTTCAAATATTTTTAATTTGTAGCTCGTCGAATGTTGAACAACCAAACTAACAAAAATATACTGTATCAAGTTGTGGTTGAGTTAGTTACCCACAATGCAACAATTACAGCTCCAAACAAGAATTACTATATCTTTCCATAAAAAATATTTATCTTGCATGGTTACTTGCAGCTGCCAGTTGTTGGGTCCGAAATTGTTCGTCCAAATGCGATCTGATTAACTAAAATCCACTGTATACCTACATTTTTAAGTACTGAAAAGTAAGTGTGTGTGAGTGTGTTTGAACTCTTAAAAGATGAAGACTCTTCTTCCCAGATGAAAAATAAAACCATAATCAAATTCAGCATGTCTCAATCTACTTACAGTACACGTTTTTTTAAATTTTAATCGAATTTTTCACGTTTTTTTGTCTTCAGAAGTCAGGTTCTAGCAGCAGTCAGGGTTAAAAGGTAGGTCATGTGATTTTCTTTGGGGGTCGGGGAGGTGACTAAGTTCAAATTTGATTCAGCCACCAGCTGCAGCTACTGTCTTCCCTCTGCAGCCACAAGTTGAAAATTGTCCATTAGTGCAAGTTCTTAGCTAGTATGTGTGTGCTCACTGAAAGAAAAAAATTATGATTTACCAAGTAGGAGTAAATTGTCCTTATAACTTTACCAACATAAAACAGAAAATCACCTTTTTGTACATGACAATTCCAACCCACCATCCACTCGTCTATCATCCCCATTCAGGATGACTGGGTTTAGAGTACGACATATTACACACACAGTTTATATCATAACTAGTTGTTTATGTAACCCAAAGTAGTTGTTTTTTATAAATCCCTTTTCCACTTCTCTATTTCTCATATCAAGACTGCATAAGTTTTTAGAAACCATCTCCAAAACTATCAACATCGGTTTCTTCAATTTTCAATTGGCTATATTAGTATGTATCACATTCAGACTTCTTCAACGATCACTACCAAACAAAAAGGTAAGAAAAGATTGATCAGCCCATTTTTCCAATTTTTTTCAAATTGATCATCCCCTAAACAGCCTACTGCAAAAAGACACGAGTCACATGACAGTTTCTTTTGGATTGACTAACCAAATTTGGTATTTCTTCATCCATTTATTCCCTTTCTTTTGATGTGGCATCAGATAGAATTCTGGTGCCAAACAGTCTGCCATAACCCACAGATTGCTTTCTAGTTTTTTGTTTCTTCATTTCCTGCTGCCTTTACTTTTATGGGTTCCTCTCATCAAGAACGACAACAACTAGACATCCCCCACTTCTCTATAAGACAAATTCATTTCACTATAAAAAATTTTCAAAAATTCCTATTGTACAAATATGATAAATTCTGTCTCAAGTTCAATAAACAAGATACAATTTATGGATTTTTTTTGCATACCACACCTTCCCAAGGAATAGGGCAGGTGAAAGAGAGAGACACCCTGAATGAAAGATTTTATACATACCTTTGTACATTAAAGCTAACGATATAAATGCTTACTAAAAAACTCAAGTGTTATAGCTGCACGCAGTTTGATTATATATATATCGTATATATAAATCTGCGAATCACATAAATGAATAGCCATAGCCCAAGCACATACCAGCACTAATTATATGAAAAATTTAGAAAACACACGAGCAAAGAGAGAAAAATCTTGGCTGGTTGGTCTGGCAGGCCATTTGTGGGGATATGAGGATATATACATATGTATATATGTGTGTGTATACATATGTACATATGCATGTGAGATCTGTTCGGAAAATATCCAGCTATTTTGAATATCTTGAGAATTGGTTGCATGACCTTGAAGGGACTTGGCAACCAATCAGGGGAGACCTTATAGTGCATAAATTGACTCTCTCATTAGGTTACTCAGTCAGCAGTGAGGCGCCATTGAGTGAGCTTGTGTAACAGTCATATTCATCACGACAGAGTAGGTCAGTAAAGATGCATCAAAGATTTGGGGGGCAAAACATCACAGATCTGTCAACCCTCCCCTCCACAGTCTATATTTGGATCCCTGCGACTTGTTTTTCCCAAAAAAGCTGAAATTTGCTGTTGAAAGGGAGGAGTTTCAGACTCTGAACAAAATTAAGGAGAGTGCAATAAGGCAGCTGTCATGGATTCTGAAAGAGATCTTTGCAGACTGTTTTGAGAAGTGGAAGGGATGCTAAATAGAACGAAGGTGCTTTTACCTACATTGACAATCTACATACATATCCCATCTTCCATTTATGAAGATGGTGTATTTGTATGAGTATACAGTGATACCCCAGTTGACTCTTCAGATACGTTCCTGAGGAAAAAAAAATTAAAAAAGCAAGCTATACAGGGTTATTGAAACATAGCATGACAAGAACACCTTTCTTTGACATGCTGTTGTACTCACAGTAAGGGTCATTCTTATTATTTCAAAATATATGATGTTGTTGAGCTTCAACAAGATGGAAAGAATTAGTGACGTGTGTCTCATCTGGTGGCTCCTTTACAGAAGCTAGTGAAATATCACTAGGTGTACATGTATATTACTACAAGATAAAATATTGAGTATGTGTTTATTCTCATACACAGGGCACATTAACCAAAGTGTAGAAAACAGCTATTTTAGAAACTGTCCATAATGACTTATCATTGAATAATTTCAGAAATTCAACATTACTAAATTAAGAGAAATATTTTCAAAAGTCTACTACAGCATAGTATTGCCAGTTAAGATGTTTTTTGTTTTGTTTTGTTTTTTTTTCAAATTTGTGAGGCCAAATTTGACAATTTTTAGATGTTTTTTTTTTTGATTTTTCAATGTTTCAAAGTCCAAGGATGCCAATTCAAATATTTCTTTAAAGTTTCACATTTGACTTACAAAGTCAAACATTAGCAAAATCAGATCTCAATTGGTAACAACACAACAGTGAATCAGAATTAAATGGGGTTGCATGAAGTGGAGTATTTACTGTATATATTTAGATATTGACCTATGGATTTGTGTCAACACAGAAGTTGATGCATGATAACACACACACACACACACACACATGCACAACCTCATTAGTTTTTGCAATCACATGCAGATGCACCTTTTATCTTTTTCAAAACATGTAAAGACATTGACAAATAGGAATAAAACATGTGGTGTATATATACAGCCTCTAAAGATATGTACATACTAGTTTGAATAAACATTGTATTTGTGGATAATAACACAAATACCAACTTTTATTCGTTATTAATTGTAACATCCAAGGCGTGTGTATATTATATACGAAGTCTATCCATAAAGAAATCGAACTCTTGAAACAGCATGCCAATCAGATGTTTGAAAGTGCTTGTAACCCCAACCTTTTGTACATAATAAAAATGAATCAAGCCACATTGGTTAGTTTATAAGCTGTAAAAGTTACACTAGCAATGGTGTAGTGAAACTTGGTAACGTATATGTATGAATGCTTGTATGCAGTTGTTTCAATGTGTGAACACACGAACACACACATAACACATCCACCAACAGTCACAAAAAGCTCAGTACATTGACACACATTGTAGGTGTATGGATAATATACAGACACACAGACATATTTCTGCACTTAGAACGCTTGCGTGAGCCACTTGCAAATCAGTGGATTTGATAAAATAGAAATTATTTCCTCAATTGAAAAAATAATGGGAGGGAAAAAAAAAAAGAAAGAAAGAGGAAAAACAGGAAGTCAAAATTTCAACATTAAAATCTATTAACTTTGACAAAGGAAATGAAAACTAAAACGCTGTGGCAATTTTCTGATCAAATCCCGTGCTGGAGCCAGAAAATTAAATGTAATCTACGTCCTTCCATGTTTAGCATCCATCATAACATAGAACAGATCAGGTTGGTCACTCAAAAGAAACTGCCATGTGACCAACACCTTTTGACAGCATGCCGTATCGGGGGTCAAGGCTCAAAATCAACACTGTCCCGTCATCCTGAGGATAGTAAAAAATGTGTTTGAGACGCTAAGTGATCTTCATGATGCTGGGAATTCATTTAAAACTGTTGTTTTAGCAAATTAAAAACTGAACAGAGACAGGGGGATAGAAAAAAAATCAAATCAATTTCTACATTAATTCTTCGAAAACAACGACGGCAAAAATACTAGCAATAGTCAAGTAAAAGTTTTGGACATGGTTACTTTCATTTCCGAAACAAAAATGGAGAAATAAATATGGCCAAAATACTTTTTAAGATGCCGAAAAAGACAATAAAATGAACAGATGTATACAAAGGAAGGGGGAATTGAAAAGTATATATCTAAACACATATACAATCACCCACACACACACACATATATATATATATATATATATATATATATATATATATGAATACATACACCCACACATACACATATTCTCTTCTCCTACCGCATACGTTTGTAATCTTATACTTCTTTATTTTCCTGTTCCTGTCTTCATAACAACCCTTTGAAAGAAATGGTAGTGGGGTATATACCTCGGTTCAAAGCAGGATTACCATTTCATTGACAACCCAGGCATTTTTACAGAGCATTTTGGCAGAAACAAACTGAAAGGAAATGAAATTAAGCCGAAAACTGCAACTCAACTATTATCATTATATTATTATAATTATTAATAGTACAAATAACATTTTATGTACTTGCCTTTGATGAGGGATCAAGGATAGCATGGAGGGGACAATGGCTCGAAATATTGGTTGCAGGCTAATTAAGGACTTAGAAATATAGGATTGATTGAGGTAAGCTAACTTTATTGTAGGAATATTTTAAACAAATTCTTATTTTTGAAGTGTACTGCAGTATTGCAATGTTTTCTAAATAATTCAGTCATTTAGCCATGTTTGGCCAGAAACATATCCAACTCTCAGGTACCCTGGCTCAAAGACTGAGAACTGAGAATGCAACATAGAATTTGTTTTTTCCAACTTATTTCATCTTTACTCAGTGTTTTTTCTATAGTTTACTAGAGCTACAACAAACAAATCTTTACATCGTCTATTCATCTGTTATTTTCCCAATGTTTATAAATAAAATAAATGTTTCGAAAAATGTGTTCTACATGGTCAATAAAATGTCACAAATGGTGGACATTGTTGATCACTGTTTTACAAAGGCCAAGATGACATCTTCAAGGATAGTTATTTACAACAGTTTACTGAATATGTCGGTGATTAATTGAATGGTTAACTAATCAATTAATTATTACAGCTCTAAAGCTTACAGATAACTTTCAAGTTTAGTTTAGAATCAATTCATTTGAATTGAGCGAAATATAATCAGAGATGCCATGTGGGACCACAGAACCCACGACTGTTGGGGGCATCAGGGGTCTGGGGGTGCAACTTATCTGAGAAACCCTGAAAAATCTAAAAAATCTTTTTAAAAATTGCAGGGAGACACTCCCAAGTGACATAATTATCTATTCCCACAACAATTTAATGGTGTTAGTTTTTATCATACTACTGACAACCCAAGATGATAATCAAGTAAAGAAACAACATTCTGATTAGGGAACAGTTTACATTTTCTTCGGAGTGGTTAAAATTATTTTTCGGAATGGTAGGGGTAAAAAAGTTGGTCTGGAGCCCTGTTGGCGGTGAGCAATCAAAAATTGGAAATGGGGTTATCAGTGAATAAATTATTTCTCTCACATTGTGTAGGAGAGTGATCACCAGAAAAAAATCTGGATCTCCAAGCATAGATGGTGCTGGATAGAAAGAAAATAGTGGTTAATTTAGTATAAACTTACATTGTAAATTGATACATCCTCCCACTAAAAACCCCCGGAAGGATTTCAAATTACAAAAAAGTTTTTTGCTAGACAATAAAGATTAAATGACGAAATACATACATAGCCAGCCAGACCAACTTGAAAACTGAAGAAACCTTTGACAGTTTCCAATAGTCATAGGAAAAAACTAAGAAAGCACCAGAAAGCACATAGACTCCCGCCAATTGTGATGGTGACTAAAAACTCAATGAAAATCAGTGTGCAATTAGTTACGATGCATGGGGGACTGAACAGTAACAAAAATTCCATTCATCCATAGCCAATTGCCTACACTTCCACGAAATTTCATTGAGATCAATTGAGAACTTTTGGTGATATTGTGCAGATGCAAAGACAGGAATAAATATATCTCATCCAACTTGGTTGTAAGAGATAAAAAAAAAAGAAATCACAAGCAGTGAATTTTATGTCACTTTTAGTCATCCATGCTATTGAAGCGGGACATGGGCAAAGGGAAATAAATCTAATACATTCAATCAGACTAAGAAATAGTCAGCCAAAATTATCAACATAAGTTTCTCCAGTTTACAAATGGGTCTGTCTGACTGGCTATTCATCTATTAGACATACAGGCAGCACCAATGGAGCAAGAGGGTTGAAAATTTAAATATTTAATCATTATTATGTCTACAGAAAACATTGTTTTTTTTTTTTAAATTCTCCCATAATGGGTTTTTAATGGGGGTTCAATTTGAAATTTAAGTTTTTGCTAAATTGGTCCCTTAGTTCAGGTCTGGCAGCATGCAAGCTAGTTTTTTTGTTTGTTTGTTTTTTTCATTCAGACTTTGTGAGGATCACTAGTCAACAAAAGTAAAGAGAAGTAACTTATTCAGTGATCAACCTCAAAAGACACTGGTCATGTGATGGTCTCTATTGAGTAACTAACCAAACCTGTTGCCTAAGATGCTTAGTCTGATCAATTTTGTTTATAATTTTTCATTACAAATTCTATGATCATGTGTTTCAGTCAAACAATAATAAGCAAGAAGCAACAAAAGAATTAGAAATTGTCCGTGGAAGAGAGTAAATTTAAAAAAAAAAATGATCTGGTTAGTTGATCAATAGAAACCGTTGCATGATGAACATCTTTTGGCAGCATGCTGTAGTCGATCCCAATAATCCTAAAAAGAAGGGTATACAACCAATGCATTCTCCCAATAGTCACTTATGGAGCTGAAACATGGAACTTCACCAAGAGACAGGCTCGCAAACTGAGAGCCATGCAATGTGCACATGAAAGAATCATGCTCAACCTCACATGGAGAGATCACAAGACAGCACAGTATAAAGGAGAAAAATGGGAGTCAGCGACATCATAGAATCTATTAAAAAACTTAAATGGCAATGGGTGGGCTATGTTGCAAGAATGACTGACAACTGATGGACATCACAACACACAACATGTATCCCCTGAGATCACATGCAAAACTGAGGCCGGCAGAATACAAGATGGAGAGATGAACTAAACAAATTTAGAAAATACTGGCTCCACAACGCCCACAATAGAGGAGTGTGACAAATTCTGGGGAAGGTCTATGTCCAACAAAAGACATTGAAAGACTGATGATGATGATGATGTGTTGTGGGAGATAAATCAGAAAATTTGAAAAAGGAGGAGTCATCATCATCATCATCAGTCTTTTAGCATCCGTCGTTGGACATGGACCTTCCCCAGGATTTGCCACACTTCTCTATCATGAAAAAGGAGTAACCAATGAATAATTTACTTCTCTTGCCTAATCACTTGAAATGTTGAATTTATATTTTTTTTTAAATAAGTGTGAAGACAGGACACAAAACTAAGGATCAATTTAGCATGAACTTACATAGCAAGTTGTTAACCACCCACTAAAAACCTATCACAGGGGGGGGGGAGAAAATACCTAAATATAGTAGAGAGTAAATTTTCAGCCCTCTAGCTCCATTGGTGCAGTGTGTGTACATGATGAATTCATAGCCAGCCAGACCAACTTTTTTATCCAAGTAAATACTGGACTGTATAGTGTGAAAAGACAGATGCAAATACAATGTTCATAACTGATTAGTGTATATGCTATATAGAGACCAAGAACACAGAATTGTAAAAGAAATTTTGTCTAATTATATAATACACAAAGTGTAGGTCTACTCCAAACAGAGATAACTTTCATATGTTAATGCCAGAGTTACTTCCCTTAGAAGACTATTTCATTATTTGTAAAAGAAAGAGGAGATTAGGATAATCAATGCCACTGTGAAGCCAGTTTTGTTGTAGGGAATTGAGACTTGGAGAACAACTGGCACTGCAATGAGGAGAATCCAGACATTTACCAACACCAGCCTCAGAAAAATACCACGAATTTGCTGGCCAGATACTATAAGCAACAAGGAACTGTGGCACTGAACAAGACAGCAGTAAGAAGGAGGAAGAAACCTCTGAAAATGCTAGAGATGAATCGGATGCCCTCTTTGCAAGCCTGCATTCAGCATTACAAGACATACCCTCTTTTGGAATCCACAAAGGAAAAGGAAAAGCAAACCAAGAAACTGGTGAAAATGGCCCAAGACTGGGAGGCCTGGAGAGTCTTTGTTATTCATTTGTTACATAAAAATGAATCTGTAGGCATTTCCTTGAACAATTCATATCAGAAATAGTTATTCATAATATACATTTGAGTTATAAAAGTGTATGAAACATTTACAATCTTACCAGTGTAGAACATTTATCAGGCACATTTTATCTATTTATTTCTCCTAAAGTCTTCTATGCATTTCAGCTGACCACTCCATAGATAGCCCAATCAATTTATTTTTTATCCTATACAATCTAAATCTATCCAAGTTATTCTTAAAATTATTTATACTTGTACTATTTTTTACATATTGTTGGTGGCCTCTGTCCAAAACGGGACCACAGGCTTGGATAGAAGAGAAAGATCGTACACAATAATATTTGAATTCTGGGACAATTTCTAAATTGAAATAGCTTCACATCTCTTTATATTCTAAGATTAAATTTTCTATATCTCGGAATTTTTGAGATGAGGTATTATTATTATTTCCATTAGTATTCGGACCATCCTCATCTTTGTTGTTTTTCATACAACGTTTCGGCCGTTGTACTCTACAGCCTTCGTCAGGTATCATCTGGGAGATGATACTTGACGAAGGCCGAAACGTTGTATGAAAAACAACAAAGATGAGGATGGTCCGAATACTAATGGAAATATTAAATTTTCTACATTAGAGCCCAGTAAAAGAAAAGAAAAAAAAAGGTGACCAGAAGCACCTGGACACACACAAATATTTAGACATCTGTAGGCCATTTGCCTGGTTTTTTTCCAGATTTTTGACAAAAAAATAATGCATTGATTCAGCTGAAACCAACAGACTTTGAGTGCATTTTTTAAAATCTCGACCTGTTTCTGTTACAAATGATCAGTTTCCAATATCATAGGCCCACATTTAGTCTACTAAAAGACTTCTTCACAATTACATTATGTTTAAAGAGGGATGTCTGACCGATTTGACGATTTTGTAGTTTAACGTCCCAAATCATAATGCTTTGAGAGGGTGTACAATGACTTGAAATATTATCAAATCTAATTTTTTAAAACTTCTCAAAGGCATTTTCTGACAGTATCACTATTTAAAGCTGTTCTATTCATACCTATTATTCATGTACTTTCGAAAAAAATAAATAGTGTGGTCCCGACAACACAAAAAAATTGATAATTTGCGGTTGGTTAATTTATGCCATCCATGCTTCTTCAATTCCAATGGATTTTTGCGTTTGTTCACGTATTAAAGTACAGTTGTGGGGGTTTCTTTGGAAATCATTTGTGTAAAATACTAAATTATTCAAAATTTGTTAAGGCATTTTAATCATTTCTCAGATTTATTATCAAGTGGGTGAAAAAAAAATGATATAGCAAAAAGCTAAAAGTTGAAAAAAAAAAAAAAAAAAAAAAAAAAAGGTTTTTCCAAGTCCGGAAAAAGTAAGTGTCCCTGCTTCTTGACACCTCGATGATCAACACGTTGTCGTCTTATATGTGTTGCAAAATATTTCAGCTTCACTGGTTTAATCACTAATATATTTCTGTAAAACCTACATTCAATTAAGGTCTCGTATTAAATGGGAGCTACCTCGTAGTTTAACGTCCCACATTATCATGGTTGCTGTGAGGGCACTCAGGGATAGCCAGACATAGATATACGAGCCAGGAGGTCAGGAGAGGCATAGTAAAATTCAAGTGAACACTCAATTTCAGTTAGGTATAAAGGCATCAAGTCAGAGGGGCAGCAGTGTAATCCGGATTATTGAGAGTTACAATCGCATCCGGACGAAAAGCATCAATCAAACAAAGGATAACAGAAATTAGTTACGAATATTTTCACTGAATTTGTACTGTTCAAGTAATTCAATCTAGAATTTTTTGGTAAATGAAAATGAATAAACGTTTTGTTTATTTCGTACCCTGGATTCATACGAAGTTTCGAAAATTATGGCTTTTTTGTCTGAACCCAACTATCAAAACATAAAATAATATTTTACAGTATGTGCTCTTCAAGTTGAACACACGGATTACTTATCTAAAATCAGTTTTAGAGCCTCTTAAATGAAATTAAAAAAACAAACAAATCCCTATAACTTGCACAACTCACTTTAATAATATAATTCAGCTGTACTGTTAATGGTATGAAGGCTTGGTGACGACCCATGAGGAATGGTGTTTTTTTGTTGTTTTTTTTTTTGGAGGTCCCGGCCCCACCCAAGTACCGGCTGGGGTTAAACACGTACACAACTAACAGATGATCAGATTTTTAAAATTCAAGTTGAACTTTGGATGCTTGCATTTGTTATATCCTGAACGTACAGGTTACCATTTCGTTCCTGGAGATTGAAAAAAAGTAACGTTTAATTTAGATGTTGGGTTTTCGTTTTTTGAACACAAAAAAATAACCTTAATTTGTGAACGAGCTTCGGGGAATGATCTATTTTCCGTACTTAATACGCCACGTGCACTTGCATATTTATCTTTTTTGTCAGAAACGTCCCCAAAGGAAGGGATATAAAGTACGTATCAGTACACCAGTATGAAGGTTTCGTTAATTGATAGCGGAAATGTTTTTGGCCAATTTAAATAATTTCCACGTTTGGTACATCAATTTCACTAAATCGTGGCGGGGTCCTCTTATTTGAACGAATACTGAATCAGATACTTCGGCATGATCGCAAAAAAGGGTGAATGAAGAAATATAGTTCACGTCTCTATAAAAAAGGGGGGGTCAACCGGTACACCTTTTTCAAACGTCATGTACAGAATAGTATAAGGTAGGAGTGATCAAGAAAAGCAGGGGTGACCACGGACTAGTAGCAAAACCGGCACCAATCAACAACAAAAAAAAATCACTCAAAGAATTTAAATAATTAAAAAGAAAACGAATCGGAGAAAAATATTATATGAAAATTGTATTGTGTTTTTGTTTTGTTTTTTTCAACAAGATTAGAATTTTATGATTGAAATACATTTTTTTGTTCAACGTTTACTACGGACTCTCTATATTTTGTCCCCCCAAAAGAGCTATGTTTTGTTCCAAGTTATTTTACGAAAAGAATTGATCATCGATATATTGCTTCATATAAAAAAATAAAAAAAATTTTTAAACAGCATGAAGGGCCCAGTTAGCGAACAATATCAATATCCTTTCAATTTTTATGTATCTCTAACCCTGTACTACTAAGTGTACTTCCATGAAAAAAAATTCGAAAATGAAAATGATTTGGTTTATTTTCAACTCCCCTCCCGCTACAGATTACTAATATACTAAGAAATATAAATGCTTCAACACCAAGAAGATTCAACTGAAAAAAACATTACGAATTACGTAGACACTGAAAGTATTCTGTATGTATGAGCATCCATAGAGCGAAATGGGTAAAATTTTGGGTATCGTTATGTTTAGGATACTAAATTCATCCTCAACCAAAAAGTCTCCGAGTTTACTTACCTTATTTTTTTATTCCTTTCCTGGTGTAGAAGAAGACATGGGATATGAACAACGTATCCAGAATTGATTGAGATTGTTCTAATGAAAAAAAAGGATAGATCTGTTGGCTCCTCTTAAAATCAAAAGGTTCAAGAAAAAAAGTTACGATGCGGGTGCCCTCAGGGTTCGCTGGGAAGTGAATGAACAGATCACATCCTCCTTTGAATCGAAGGTGTTTAGCCTGAACTAACAACAATAATAATACCACTACTACTACTATACTCGTTTTTTAGTATTAGTCGTACTACTACTATTACTATTTCTACTGAGAGAGTGGCTGCTGCTGCTAAATACTAGGTTTTGTGTTCGGACTTCGGAGGCACCTTGCCTACAAGTGCGAGTCTAATTTGTCTTTCTCAAAAAGGGGTATATTTATTCACTCGTAATTTATAAGCTGCTTTTTCCTCAGACCGATTTTCTTCCAGCAGTGAGTAAAAAGTGTTTGATCTGAAATTAAAGGATAAGCCTTAAAGTGGCGTAAAAAAAGGAACTAATGAATTTAGATGAAGGAAAAAAGTCATTAAAATATGAAAAAAGTGAAAAAAATTTGAAAAAACAGAAAAAAGTACTATTGATTCATTTTCGTGTATGTCCGTCTGTCCACAGAATATCTCCAAATATTCTCAATGAGTTTCTATTAAAATTTGTGGAATGGTGAATTATTGACTGATGATGAATCGACTAAATTTTAGGGTGGATCCATGGAATATTTTTGATCGATAGGTAATTTATTTACTGCATGAAAGGGGTTGAACAGTTGAGGATAAAATTGAATGAAGAATTCTCAAGGGAAATAATTCGACGTTTATGTTTATTCGGAGAATTGCGTTATTTCCCTTGTTTTTCAATATTTCAATTTTCATTCAGTTAATATTAGGTAAATATTTACTCCAAGTTCGAAAACTTCTCTCCTAGAACCAAGTGTTTACGATCACCAGCCAAACGTTTTTCTGAGGTTTGCACAAAAAGAAAATTTTTTTTTTTTTTTTTTAAATTCAATCTGTTTGATTTAACATTTTTTTCCAGTCTTGCGATATTAAAAAAAATCAAGTATCTGCTTGGTGAGAAGTGTAATTGTCACTGAATTCAGCGGAAATCTTGCATAGAATTCTCATCAAGATGACCTGTTACATTAATTCATTAAACGCACTTTTCATAAAAGGACTAGTGTTATAAGTAATTGTATATATTCTTATTAATAGATTCTATTTTTATGAACAGAATTCTTAGTTTACGACAGTTGTCTTGGGAATTTGTTTATGTCATGAAGCAAAGAATCAAAATGCTCTCTTTACTGGAATGAAGCGAGAAAGATAAAACCAACGAAGTAAATCAGAACCAACATATCATAATTGACAATATATATATATATATATATATGTGTGTGTGTGTGTGTGTATATATATATATGTGTGTGTGTGTATATATATATATATGTATGTATATATATATGTGTATATATATATGTGTATATATATGTATGTATATGTATATATACGTATATATGTATATATATGTATATGTATATATATGTATATACGTATATATATGTATATACGTATATATATGTATATACGTATATATATGTATATGTATATATATGTATATACGTATATATATGTATATACGTATACATATGTATATACGTATATATATATATATATATATATATATATATATATATATATATATGTGTGTATATATATATATATATATATATATATATATATATATATATTGTTCTTTTTTAAGAAGACAGAATAATCTCTTCAGTTTATGCCAAAATGCTAGTTTTTATGAATATGTTAGTTTTTAATGTAGCATTGTGAAGCATTTTCAATCCTTCTTATTTGATTTATTTATCGCCTTAATTGATCACTGTTTCAGTTTGAAATTATAACACGAGACTTAGTGCATGATTTATTTCTTTTTTTGACTGTAATGTGACAAGGACCAAAGCTGTTACACCATGTGTGGAATCACAGTTATTAGCAATATTGTGATATACTGGATGCACTATTGATTGTAAATAAAAGATTTTGAATTAAAAAATTTCTCTGACTTAATGTGATTTGAGAGGGTGGCTAAACTACAAATGCTTTGTGAAATCACCAAATAAACATTTGGATACAAACTTTAAGCAACTGTTTACTGACTGTCTGTTACTGTTTGTGTGGCATTTGATTGTTTGCAACTGCTTGTGAAATGTTTGCAAACAATTTGTACCCTCCTGAATGTTTTTTTATTGTTTGGATACCATTAGGGTGCCATTTGTGAACAGTGATGTGCAAACATTACTTGAATGTTCAGAGTACATATCAGTCCTGGGCAGGGAGTTCAATGTTTCAAAGGGAGATAATCAATAACACTAACTAGACGGTAGCTGCTGCTGTTGAGCAAATTACACTGACGATTCAGAACTTTTAAATCACTTTTCACTACTTACTTGCATGACTGTATTTAGAGAAACAGTATCAGAAATACAAAGAAAAATGTTCAATGGGTTTTTATTATTAGTTGCTAATATATTATCTGTCTAGTTTTATAAATACGGAGAAAATGTTCAATCTTTTTTCATTCCTAGTTGCAACTTCAAATTTAACCCTAAATCTAGCATTAACCCCAACCTTAACCCTAGATCAGAAGGAATATGTTGCGAAAACTACAATGTAAATGTTAGAAATAGGTTACCCGCATCAACATTTACAGAAATCAGCATCATTAGTTATCACCCTTCGAAAAATTGGACTAGTTCAGAAGGAAAGAGTTCATGAACTTGAAAGAAATCACGTTGGATGCACAGGTTCTTTTGCAATCACTGATATGAAGCAACGTCGAGCCTGGTCAGTAATTAAATGAGCCTCCACTTGATAATATCAGTGTCATAAGTGAAAATGGTGAATTACTCAATGAAGATTTTGTTCAAGTTGCAACGCCATCTCAGAAGAATATTTTATTCCCTGATTTTAGGTGCTTTCAATCCACGGATCTTTAAACCTTCCAGAAATTTGTAAGTCTTTAGAAAACAAATTTTTTCAAGGTTTTAGGAGACGACTTCTATTTACAACGAAATTATAATGCTGAATTGGGTATTCGTCTTACATCCATTGTATGAAACTGTTGATGTCAAGTATCTGAATACTTTTTTCATTACCACCAATCATATGCGTATGTGACAGGGGGGATAAGTGCCCCCCTCAAATTTCAACAAAGCATTCAGGCAATTTCTGGCAAAACGGTGAAATTCAGACAAAACCATTTTCAGACAAATCAAGCTTTTAGCCCCCTTTATAGACAGAGTTCCCATATGTCTATGCCATCTACGATGGAAACAGGTTTCGGTAACTAGGTATAGGATAATGTCTCCATTATTAGACATTGAACATAAAAAAATTTTAAAAAATTAAGAAGATGTGAGAAGTATGTACAATGTTGTGCCCCTTTCCCACGTTTGAATATTATCATAGCGTCTTCTTCTTTACCGAGTACATGTTTTACCCAAAGAAAATCATGCTTTGACATTTTTTTCACAGGAGATCTTCTGTGCCTCCATTTGGGGTGCAGGGGGTCAACACGTGCCTGCCAGAAGGTGTACATAAGTGCATATGTACCAAGCATAGGAGCACTAACTAACTTTTCCACTATGAATTTCTTCAAGTCAACATTTTCGAACCAAAAACCACATGCAGGTGAAATAGCAGGAAAAAATATTCCTTAAAATTACTGATGATTTTTTTTTCTCATAAACTTCACATTCTTTAATCAAACTTGCATTTCTTGCACTCTGATATAAAGAATCTTGAAAATTGAATGGTATTTAGTCAATTGGTGCAAAAGTTTCCAGCATGTTCTTGACAGAATTATAAAATGTCAACCAAACATTTTACCAAAACTGTAAACATAAGTTCCTTAGGTTTTGATTCGTCTGGCTGGCTATGTATGTATGTATTGTGCACAAAGGCCACACCAATAGAGCTAAGAGGCTGGAAATTTAAAAGTTCACTCCTTATTATGTTTAGAAAAAACTTTGGGTTTTTTTTTATACCCCCCCCTCTAGTTTTATTAGGGGGGGGGTCAATTTGCGATGTAAGTTCATGCTTAATTGGTCCCATTTTTGTGACTGGCAGTAAGACAAGCGATTGTCAACCAAAACTGCCAACATCAACATAGGTTTCTCCAGTTTTCAAATGGGGCTGGCTGGTTTTGCATCTATCAGGCTGCACCAATAGAACTAGAGGGCTGAAAAGGTAAACATTTACTCATTATTATGTCTAGAAAAAACATTTTCTGGTTTTTGAAAATCCCCCCTGAATAGATTTTCCAGTGATGGTTTAATTTGCAATGTATGTTTATGCTAAATTGGTCCCTTAGTTTGTGATCAGCAGTATTCATCCTTGTTTTTTTAGAATTCAAACTTTCATAGAATCCATAAAAAATCTCAAATGGCGGTGGGCTGGCCATGTTGCAAGAATGGCTGACAATCGATGGACATCACGACTCACAACATGGATTCCCCAAGACCACATGCGCAACCGAGGCCGGCAAAATGTTAGATGGAGAGACGAGCTAGACAAGTTCAGGAAGTACTGGCTCCGTGACGCCCATGATAGAGAAGTGTGGCAAATCCTGGGGAAGGTCTATGTCCAACAACGGACGCTAAAAGACTGATGATGATGATGATGATGTTCAACCAGAGTTGATGAGAAGTAACTACTTCATTGATCAACTCTGTCTTCAATTTGTTGATTGATCATACGGCATGCTGCCAAAAGACATTTGTTGAGTGATCAACCAGATCAATCAGTTTTTTTGAGTTAATTCATCCTTGAATTGAATAAAGAGTTCTGTTTTAAATTCCTCGAAGGTTACCAGCAATGACAGACACCAGAAAATGGCTGGAGAGTACATTGGCCAAAATGCTGTGACTAACAACCAAGCGAGGCCAATTGTCCAAACAATTCGGTGCTTAAGTTTCTTTTGTTCAACATCTATGCTAAATGGAATAAGCAGGGCGCAACTCTTTGTTTTAAACATGCAAACTTTTCATCATTTACTACCGAGAAATGATAGAGACATAAAATATAAACAAATTAGTAATTAAAAACTGTACAGTACTTCAAGCAACTGAAGCAAACCAACTTTCAGTGGGTTTACCTACTGGAGAATGTTTTTTTAGTCAGCTGTACAAAAGTTCTTAAAACATGGTAACATCATATCATATATTAAATCCCTGTAGCCACAGATCTATGGAAAATAATTTTTCATGTTTTGGCACTTAATCTACTAATGAAATATGCATACCAATTGCGTACCAGTATCTTTTGTCTGTCATACTTCAAGGGAAATAACTTTCATATTTTCCCGCAAGAGTTACTTCCCTTCATTTTTCGATATTTGTAAGAGAAATAGTATCATCATCAGCAGCAGCAGCAGTAGTAGTAGTAGTAGCAGTAATAATCTTTTAACTTCCGTCATTGGACATAGACCTTCCCCAAGATTCGCCACAATTCTTTATCATGGAGGTCGCGGAGCCAGTATTTCCTGAATCTGTCCAGTTCATCTCTCTATCTTGTGTTCTGTCAGCCTCGGTTTCTGTTGTGATCTCTGGGGATCCATGTTGTGAGATGTGATGTCCATCGGTTGTCTTTCATTCTTGCAATATGGCCTGCCCATGGCCATTTAAGTTTTTTAATAGTTGCTATGATGTCACCCATTTTCTTCCTTATATACTGTACTGTCTTGTGATCCCTCCACGTAAGGATTCTCTCAAGCGCACGTTGCACACTTCTCAGTTTGTAGGTCAGTCTCTTGGTTAGGTTCCATGTTTCAGCTCTGTAAGTGACAATCGGGAGGATGCATTGGTTGTATACTCTTTTTTTTAGGATTATTGGGATCATCTGGTTTTTGAAAGTTGAGCTTGCTCTGCCGAAGGCTTGCCATCCCAAAGTGATTCTTCGCTTGATTTCCTCCTCTTTTGAGGGTCTCATGGAGATTCGTTGTCCTAGGTAGATGTAGTGGTCTACTTTGCTGAGTTTTGCATTTTCTATCTTGACAGTTATGTTCTTATTCTTGATGTTTGCACATTTTTGCACATGACTTTCGTTTTACTGAAGTTCATGTGTAGGCCAACTATTTTGTTTTCTTCATTTTTGATTCCTCTATTTTCCCAGTCCATGCTCCGGAAGATCATCTCAAGGCTGGTCGTAAAGAGTTTTAGTGAGCTGGTATCACCCTGTCTTACTCCTTTTTGGAGCTGAAATGGTTCAGAGTCCTTATGTAGCCTAATGAATGAGTTGTTGTGGTTGTACATATGTTGTCAGTACTTTAACGTATATAGGGTCTATACCTTGTAGGGTGATGGCTTTCATGACCATGGGAATTTCTACAGAGTCGAATGCCTTCTTGAAGTCTATAAATGCTACTGCAAGTGGCATTTTGTATTCTGCTGCCTTCTCTTTTAGCTGATTTATTGAATGAAGATGGTCCATGGTCGAGTAATTTATTCTAAATCCAGTCTGTTCTCGTGGTTGATTCTCATCCAGTGCTTTACTAATCTGGTTGGTGATGATTTTTGTGAAAAGTTTGTTTATGCAGTTGAGCAGGCTTATAGGTCTGTAGTTGTTGAGGTCTTTGGGGTTACCTTTTTTTGTGTAGAAGCATTATAATAGCAATGTTCCAGTCTTTCGGGACTTTGCTCTGTTTCAGACACAAGTTGAATAGAATAGCTGGCTTTCGGTTGACTCTCTTGCCAGCTTCTTTGAGTAGATTGATGGTAATGTTATCTGGTCCAGGGGCTTTTTCTTTTTTTGTTTGTTTGATGGCTTGCTTTACTTCCCATGGTGTAACTTCAGGGAAGTCTTCGAAATGATTGTCGGCATCTTGTGTAATCTGGTCGTTGTTGTATTGTCCGTGTTTTGAAGAGTAGAGTTCCTGGTAAAATTCTTGGGCGCGTACAACTATTCTGTTTCTATCTTCTTGTTATGTCTCCGTTTGCTTCAAGAATGCTAGTTATCTGTTTTTTTCCTGTACTGAGAGCTTTATTTATCACTTCAAATCCTCAATGTTTTTCGAGGTTGGTCTCGATGATGGCTGCCGCATACCCTCTTTTGTCTTCTCTTAGTTTCTTCTTTATTGTTTTTTTCAGTTCGATTTCTTCTATTGTCTCCCTTGTGGTTGTTGGTGGTTTGAGGTTTCTGCGCTTTTCAATCAGTTTCAAGGTTTCATCTGAGATTTTACTAATGGTCACTGTGTTTCTTTGTTTGAACGTATTGGCAGCTTCTAATAGAGAGGTTGTTATTTTGTTGTGGAGTTCATTGACGTTGGTGTCATTTTCATAAGTAAGGATATCAAATCTGTTTTTCAATTCTAGTTTGAAGGCTGGGGTGAGTTCATATGGTACGTTTAGTGGCTGCAATCTAGCGTGGAACATTTTCCTGCGTTCTTTATTTGTGTTTATTTGCATCTTACATCTTACCATTCTATGGTCACTCCCTACATTCACTTGGTTTAGGATTTGAATGTCTTTGATGGTGTGGCTATTGTCCATTAAAATGTAGTCTATTTCGTTTTTGGTTTCATGGTTGGGGCTCTTCCAAGTCCATTTTCTATTGGGTTTCTTTTTGAAGAATGTATTCATAATTTTGAAGTTGTTTGCCGTTTCAAAATTTACCAGATCTTCACCTCTCTTGTTTCGTCTTTTGTATCTGAATTCTCCGACGCAGCTTTCGTTTCCTTTTTCTACTTGTGTGTTGAAATGATGACATTGAAGTATCTTTTGCTATCTTGGAGTAGGGAGTTCAAGTCATCATAGAAGTTGTTTATTTCTTTTTCGGTTGATTACGAAGTAGGAGCATAGACTTGGATGACATTTAGCTTGTATGGTGACACTAGCTATGCGGTCTGAGATAGCTTTAAAGCCTACCACATCGTCTTTAAGGTCTTTATTGATGAGAAAGCCTACTCCACTCTGTTTCACCTTCTCTCTTCCGTATTTGTAGAGAAGATGTTTGCTTTTCAATTCTATTAGTTCTTCTGCTGGTCTTCTCATTTCGCTAAAACCTATGTCCCATTTGATGTCTTTGATTTCGTTTTCTAGATGGGTCAGGTGAGAGTCTGTTGAGAGTGTCCTGATGTTGTAGGTGCTGATGTATAACATTGTCCTCTTGTTGAAGGTTTTGGGGTTTGTTCGGATCTAAGGATTCTGTTTGGGTTTTGTTTGGGTGATCGCTGTTGGGACGCATCACTCCCACCCAAGACAAGAGATGCAGCTGGGCCTTTCGGGACCATTGGCCCAGCAGGAACGGGCGTTCTCCTGGTGTAGTGTTTGGGTAGTCATATTTGGAGCACATCACCCCTAACCAAAGCAAGTGATGTGGCTGGGCCTTTTGATACCAAGAACCCAGCAGGAACGGCCGGTATAATTTTCATTGTATGAACCATGGAGAGTATTGGGCCATGCCCTGCCATGCTGGCCCATTGCCGGTGTCGTTCAGAATGACTTTAGAGCTCAACCGGCTCTTAACACCCAGTATCTGCTCCTGGTGGGTAAGCAGACAGGTCCGGGTGCATGTAGCACTGTACAGGGTGAAAGTTAGAAAAAAAAGATTTGGAGTGAAGGATCTGAAAAGTTAACAATTGGGGTATGTAGAAGGCATATATAATTATCATTTTTAATTATTTATTTATTTTATTTTTTATTTTATTTTTTATTTATTTATTTATTTATTTTTTTTAATCCTCTGTTATTTGATATTCTTGCAGTCTACCTGGGTGAATGAACCGAATTATTATCCTATTTTGGACTATATGTATCTATAATGGGCTAAAGCTCAGTGATGTAGAGTACTAACATGTCTAATGGGATTTTATAAGTTTTTGTTCAGCCATTAGGGTAATACTCACTCGGGCATACCTCTCCCTTAATTATTAAGTTTTTAATTTGCTTTAAGTCCACAGAGAGTGGATTTTTTTCTTTGTTTCCAAATTTATCTATTTTGGGGTTTAGCGGAATACTCCAATCTAATCTATGTTCATTCAAAAATATTAAAGCCTTACTCTTGCTTACAATTTCGAAGATGTTAGATGGTATTCATCGTAATGGTCAAAACAAAACAAAATAACAAATCTGAATGAATGAACAGGGAGAAAAATAAATAAAATACACATTAAAAAAATAGCGAGAAAAATGTGGCAACTTCAGGTCTACTTACCTGATTCAATTACACCTTGCATCAGCTTGCATGGGGGGGGGTTCTTATAACAGACGAAAAAAAGGTTTTCATTTTTCACCTTACGTTGTTAAAGAAATCATCAGTCAACCCAACTACAAGCAGCAAGAATTTGTCTATGGGATTAGTTGAAGATGTTCTGCCTTTTATCTAAGTTTATGGCCGGTCTACCCCTAGCTGGAGTTGGGGGGTGAGAATGTGTCTTTCCTTCCTGTCCTTTCTATTTATTTATTCATTTATTTATTTCCAGAACTATCTATTTTTGGGTTTAGTGGAATACTCCAATCTAATCTATGTTCATTCAGAAATATTAAAGCCTTACTCTTGCTTACAATTTCGAAGATGTTAGGTGGTATACATTGTAATGGTCCATACAAAACAAAACAAAACAACTCGCGATAGCTCAGTTGGTAAAGCGGAGGACTGTAGAAGTAACAAGAGAAATATAATAGTACACATTGATATTTCAATTCTTTGAAAATTTTCCCGGTTTAAATAGCTTCACACCTTTCCTTATATTCTGAACTTTAACATAATTGCAATCGCAAAATTACTTGAATATTACTGACATTTTCTGACACTAAGGGTAATTTATTTTTTATCTATTCATTCATCTATTTATCAAATAAAATGTCTTTATGGGCATTTCCATGTAAAATTTACATAGAAAAATAATTGTTCAACTTTAAAATACACATCAATTCAAGTGATACAAATGTTTATAAGTATAATAAAAGATACAAGCTTATCGGTACACAGAAACATGAAACATTTACCAGGCATATTTTACTCCTAAATTCTTCTATATATTTCAGCTGATAACTTTTGAAATTGCCCTGTTAATTCATTTTCTATCTTAGATGATTCAATTTTCTCAGATTTATTCTCGAAATTATTCACACTTGTACTATTTGTTGCATCAGTTGGTAAACTATTCCAATATTTGAAAGTTTTCCGGGAGAAAAGTCAATTTGTTTTTGTGAATTTGTTTTCATAATGGACCTATCAAGTGAATTTAGTAATATTATAATAAAGTAGACTGATAATATCATAATTCTCATCAACCTGGTATCAAATGACCATAGCCCCATAAATGGCCCAACCAACCCACCAAGTGGATTACAGATTCTTTTCTCTTTGAGTGTCCATGTCTATCTATGTGCCTTTCTATATGTGTGTGTGCCTTCAGGTGATCCTGGTCATATATTGGGGGTTACAACCTTAAAAATCTGCATGAGTGCACCACTAGGCACTATCTAAAGATGTTTTGTTTTGTTTTTTCAAAAAAGTGATTTTTTGTTTGGTCCCTATGGTCATTTTGGGACCAAGAGTCCAAATCCAAATTAAAAATTCACTAATGCAACGTATGGTTATTATTATTTACACTAATGATACCCATCGGTTATTGTGTGCACTATTACCAAGGCAAAACTTTGGTCTCATCATAGTAAATATAAAGTAGCCAAGTATATGGTGCTTTTGTAATTTTAAGAAGAGTCCATATCCTTCTAAGAGTTGTTTGGACTATTGAACTCTGTCTTTGTGTTGCTTTTATAATCACCACAATATTTCAGCTGATCCATTCTATGGCCTTCTTCAAGTATGTAATCCATAAACAATGAGAGAAGCCTCTTTTCTTCAGAAAATGGTGGTAAATACTTAAGAATGGTTTGGTGCCCACATCCTGCCTTGAGATTATCTTCCAAAATCTAGACTGGAAAAATAAAGGAATCAAAATAGATGGCATATACCAGAGTAATCTCAGATTTGCTGACATCATCCTTTTTGCTAAGAACCTTGCTAGACAAACTGAATGAAAGAAACAAGAAAGTTGGTCAACACATGAACTTCAATAAAAGCATGTCGAGGACAAAAACAATGATCAAAATTGAAAACACAGAGCAGGAGAAAGTAGACCACTACAGCTACCTACGACAACAAATCTTGAAAAAGAAATTGAGCAAAGAATCACTCCAGCAAGCTTCTGGTTGAGCAAGCTCAACCCTCAAGAACAAGAAATCCCAATAGAATGAAGAGTATACAACTAATGCATCCTCCCGATAGTCACCTTTGGAACTGAAAGAAGGAACCTAAGCAAATGATTGACCCTCTAACTCTGAACCATGCAACATACATAGGAGAGAATCATGCACAACATCACATTGAGAGATCACAAGACAACCCAGTATGTTAGAGAAAAAAAAGGGTCCAAGATATCATAGAAACCATTAGAAAACTCATATGGCAATGGACTGGTCATGTTGCAAGAATGGCAGACAACCACTGGACATCACAATTCACAACATGGATCCTTATAGATCATATATAAAACTGTGGCCAGCTGAAAATAAGATGGCTCGACGATAGAGAGGTCTGGTGAATCTTGAGGAGAGTCTCGGTCCAATGACAGATACTAAAAGAAACCTTATCTGAAAATTGAGGGCAAAAATATCTCCATTGTTCTTCAAATGCACACACATGTATACATATATACATAGGTAAATCAATAAGTTCCTGGCCTAATGATCAAAAAAGCATTATTTTACATTAGAAGAATTTATTTTTCAACATAATTTCCTTCCTTGCCAATGCACTTGATTTAGAGGTGAACATTAAAAAAACGAATATCGAACACTGAAAATTTCCGATCACAACTAACGGAATAGCTATGTATACATAGGTACATCAATAAGTCCATTGACAAATGCTAAAAAAAAGAATTTGCTTGATATAATAAGTATTTATTTTTCAACATAATCTCATTCCTTGCCTATGCACTTGATTCGGTGGTGAGTATTAATCACATAGATTGAAAAATATCCACCAAAAATTTCTGATCAAATTTCAGCTAATAACTTTATGTCAAGCTAAAAAATTATGTCCATTGCAAGATAAAAACAGAACTGAGTTGCCATTATTGAGTTAGCCATAGAACTGCAGATGATGTGTGTCCATTATCTGCAGTTAATATGTTAATTTTACTGAGAGGAAAACAAAAGAAAAGGCCAAGAAAGGAAGGAACCATACCACCAGAAGTGAAAGTAAAAGTGTAATAAGTATTTCATGTCTCATATATATATATATATATATATATATGAAATATTTATTACAGGTATACAAAAATCAACCATGATAGCTATCTTAGTCTTCTTGTTATTATTAATGATAGTAACAGCAACATTACCATTTACATTATTATTAGTATTATCAACCCCCCAGACTCCTTTGAAACAGCCTTCTTATCTTAGATATGTTGAAGCAAACTCATCAAGAATTACAAAAAATTGAAAATCATCAATTAAAGTCATGTAAAAGTGAACCTCAACACAGGGGACGGGAGGCAATTAAAGTAGGAAAAGACTACTCCTTGAGAGAAAACATACCACAAAGAGCTGATGGATTAACAACACACTGATAAAGAAAGTGCCTGAAACATCCTAAGTGATTTATACCTTCTTCTCCTATGGAAGATGAAATATGTACGGAGAACTACTAAATGAGTAAAAGAAAAAAGAAAAGAAATTTAAATAGAATAAGAGGAAGGTTTTCAACCCAGGAAAATAGACACCTTCCCAACAATATCCTAAATAGGGATCCGAAATAAATTAAATCATTTGCCTTGAGAAGCCTGATCAGGAAAGAAACATAAACGTGTTTGTATATCAACGCAAAATTGAAATAACTGAAATTTGATTAACAAAAAAAACGAAAGAAAAGAAATAACTTGAGTAAAATCAAAAGAAAAAAGATAAAAATGGCAAATATCACAAAATTATGTCAGAACATCCAATGCAAGGTTAGTAACTCAAATTTGGATTAAAAAAAGATGAAATATAAACCCATCTGCAGTATCTAAACCAATGTGGGTAATGGTGATTATTAAAGAGAAAGTGAGAGATGGTGAAACTGAATGCAAAAGTTACATTTAATTTACAATGAGCAATTTTTAAAAAGCAAATTCACCTGAGGATCAGAAGACATGACACAGATCTTCTATGAAGACCATGAGCATAATTATTATATATATATGCTCATATATATATATATATATATATATATATATATATATATATATATACATTCATACTTGTATATGTTATTAAGAAATGGATATATGATCTGACAGAATGATTATAAATTGCGCTTTATCATATCGAAACTTTGAATTTGAATGATCTCCCATATTACATAGTGAATGTATCATTTGGCCTACACAAAATTTATAATCATTCTGTTGGATCATATAAATCCATTTCCTAATGACGTAACTGTCATGTTGAAAGCAACAATGGAGCTGATATAGACTGTGAATAAACAAAATGAGAATCTGGAATTGGAACAGTTATTTGGGCCTTTGCATTACTGGCGACTGTTTTGTCAAATGGTAAGAGCATTGCTAAGTTGAAGTGGCTAGCCGATCAGTTGCAGGTTTGATTCCTGCAATATTTACATTGTCTAGGTCAAATGATATATCCACCGTGTAATAATGGGAGATCATTTCAAATAAGAGTTCCAATTTATAACACTATGTATAATCATATATATATATATATATATATATATATATATATATATATACTAGTTAATCCCTGTGAAAAAACTCACTTTACTTTGTTTATTTGAGCTTGTCTTTATTAGAAAAAAAACTATTGAACTCAACTGGAAGATTCCATTGTTTCAAATAATGGATACGACATATTGTTATCAGCAAAATACTACTTTAAGTGGAAGAGTTCGTTGTTACGGACGGCGAAACAAAAAAGATCAAATTGTTCATTACATAGATAGATTATGTCAAAATGTCCACCCGTACATTTTTGTAACTAAACTTCCGTCCTACACCGCTCGGCTCGCGAGGAAGAGTTATATTCAATTTAATTAATATTTTCTTAGATTTTACTGCTTTTAGGCATATTTTATAGAGATTCTAGATGTTTCTATGTTCTTGATTCAATTCTGAATATAAACCGGAAACCTGAAAATAAATTTTGGCCACCATCGTCGATCCGTACTTTTCTGCATTCGTTCTTATTCTACTTGTGACTCAGCAGCAAAACTGCTTCTCTCGTCCGAACCAAAATGGCTGCTGTTAAATGTCTGAACCCTAAAGCCGAAGTTGCTCGTGCCGCACAAGCCCTTGCAGTTAATATCAGTGCTGCAAAAGGACTGCAAGATGTTCTGAGGACCAATTTGGGACCCAAAGGGACCCTTAAAATGTAAACAATCTTTTATTTTCTTTGTATCTTGAATCCTTTTTAACAATGCCTCCATTGCAACTCCGTCCCAGCAGCATGGCTTACATCTTATGATAAGAAACTTCCAGAAATGGAAGCCGGCTTCGTTGGGATTTTCTTCAATCAAACCGGCTTTCTGCATGATATTCAACAAATAAGTATTAAAAATCGAATAATTATGGATCTCTATCGTTTTATTATGATCTTTGAGGCCTTGCTGCTGATTTTTAAAATGTAGAAAATTGGTAATTTGCAGATTTTGTGAGATGAGATGCAGATGAATGAGATGAATAGTTTTTCAAATGGACGATTATTTTACGTTAATTTCTGAATTCGTCTCGGGGATTTCACGATCTTTTGCCGTTGGAAAAGCGATCGGAAATGATAATTAAATTGTGATGATTAATAATGCATAGGTTTTAGTATTTCCCAATATTTTAATAATTTTGATTTAAGATTCGTTTTCTACCTTTCTACATCCTAATTTTTTTTCTTCTACATTATGATGAAGGTAAAAAAAATTGTCAAAAATTAAAACAATTGGGTTACAAAACATCATCTAATTATGAAAAAACAGATAAATCTTTTAGTATTTGTCATTTGTCAGAATTGTTAGATTATTACAACTTAATGGAGATCATTACGAGGAGAAAAAGACAATGACTCAACAACCCTGTCGTCGTTTGAATTCTGCACATGTGCTTTTTTTTCCTTTTTTTACAGGAAGAATCTTTCTCTTTGAAAATGTCTATTTTTCCCTTTTTATAGATCTATTAGTATTGTTACTTTTGTATCTTTTGAACCGTGAATATTAAACATGATTTTCTTTTGTGTTGTTCATTAATTCATGTTCCATTTTTAAACATTTCCCTCTTTTTATAAGTGGTAAGCTGGTTCTAACGGAGCCATTGGTCTACCTTTATTGTACACCGAATGAAAAGAAAAGGCATTATTTACGTGGAAAATGAAATTATAAAAATGAAACTTCGATCATACATCTCTCTGTCTCTCGCTGTCAGTCATTACATTATGTAAAAATCGATAAACAGCGAGAGAGATGTATGATCGGAGTTAGTTTTATTTTTACCCTCTTACCTTGATTTTTAATATTCCAAGAAATTCATTATCACATTATTTTATGGTTAGGGTACACTTGTGTCTGTCCAATCCACATATTATCTTCAAGATTTCTCCATGAATTACAATGACACTTTGTGGAGGGGGCTAAGGAAGACTTGATTAAATTTTGGGGCTGATCCAGGAATTTTTCAATTACCCCCCCCCCTGCATCATAGCGATATATGAATTGATTTTCATTTAGTTTTGAATGATGTTGCCAGAGCTATGCTATTGTGTTTCACCAATTTTTATTAATTTGATTTTTATGAATGTATTACCAGGAAGGATTTTTTAGGGAAGGGGTATTATATACATGTGTACTCTATGAAAACCTAGTCCATTGGACAGTTTTGAATCAAAATATGAAATTATACTCGAAAAAACCAGTGTGATCAATCTTGTTGATATTCCTTAAAATGCTGTCTAATATGGTAAATATTCAAAAAAATCATTTTGGAATCAGAAACTTGAATACGTGATTAGAGACTTAAGTGAAACCTCCATCCCTTAAGAGAAAACTCCCTTTGGAATATGACCGGCTGTATGTTTTTGTATGTGATCCTTGCAAGTTTCAAGTCGGATCATGACTTGGATTTTATTTTTGCAAGTTTTTATGACCATCCCCTTGGCAGGATCCAAGTCCACCAAAGGGATTCCTCCATCGTAATCACCCAGTTTAGAGTGTACTGGGAAATTTATCTTTGTTGAAAGTTTCCCCACACTCATTGCTCATACCAGTATTGGAACCTGAGTTGTCTGCTTAAGTTAATATCAAGCTGGCATGCTACCCACGGTACTATCCAAGCAAATATGAAAGACTAAGCCTCTGCTTAAAAATACTTGACTTTGCATGACCATTGTATAGGAGTTGATGTGTCATTAAACCAACATCATTAATTCATTTTATTTGTTTTAGGTTGGTGTCTGGTGCTGGTGATATCAAGTTGACCAAGGATGGCAATGTTCTGCTTCATGAGATGGTAAGGAGGACTCACTATAACATAATCATTAATTTCTTGTTTCTGTTTATCAACAAATCTTTAGGTTTCATCACTCTCACTTGCTTTTACGCTTTCATTGAAGTGTTACAGCTGACATAACTATAGACCTACTGTAAAATATAAATTCCCTTTACAATCCAAAAATGCCAATCATGCGTGCTTTATACTTTGTAGACCATCCAGCAGAAACTGATGTAGTTGAACATGTCCTGTCCCACCATCTCTATTCACTGGACCTATCCTCTACCAATCACCCCTTATTTTATTATCATTATGATGGAATAAATACACTGCAACATTGTGCCAATTCTAATAGTATTTACTTTGACCAATGACATTTTGGAGTTTGTGGTACGACCTGATATGATTTCTACATACATGATCCCATCATTTTTGACAGGTACTATACTAATATAAAATATGTAAGAAATAATGTTTACTGATGCTACAAGAAAACGACTCTTGGTATTTATTATAACTAGATTATTGCTGACTGTCATCCAGAACACTCAACATAGGTTTCTTCAGTTTTCAAGTTGGTCTAGCCGTATGTATTGTACATTGGTGTTAGAAGGCTGAAAATTTCTACATTTACCCTTTATGTCTAGAAAAAACTTTTTGTTTCTAAATCCCCTCTCCCCATAGCTTTTTAGTAGAGGAAGAGTACTATTTGAAATGTAAGTTTATGATAAATTGATCCCTTGATTTGTAAAAATTCAGCCTTTTTTTAGTGATCAGACAAACAAAAGGTTAGAAGTTACTTGTTCATTGATCACCCACTCCTCAAATTCTTTAGTTTATCATCCCCAATATGGCATGCTACCAAAAGACCTTGATTTCTATTGAGCAACTAACCAGACCTGTTTTTCATGTCACTCTCTTTTGTCTTCCAGCAAATTCAACATCCAACTGCTTCCTTAATTGCTCGAGCTGCCACAGCTCAGGATGATGTCACTGGAGATGGGACCACTTCCAATGTGTTGCTTATTGGTGAACTCCTCAAACAGGCTGAGCTTTACATTTCTGAAGTAAGGATCTCCATCAACCTTTCAACATTTGTCGTTGGACATTGACTTTCCTACAGATTTGCCAGTACTTTCTCAACGTGTCCAAATCATCACACTGTCTTATTTTTCCATATGATCTCTAGGGATCGGCATTGTGAGCCTCGATGTGCGGCATTTGTCAGACATTCTTGCAACATGACCAGCCCATTGCCATTTGAGTTTTTAATGGATTCTCTGATATTTCTGACTGCCATTTTTAATCTGATATAATGTACTGTGCTGTGATCTTTCCATGTAATGTTGAGAATGAATCTCTCACGCAAACATTGTATGGTTCTCAGATTGAAGGTCAATCTTCTGGTTAGGTTTGATGTCTAAATGCTTTTTAAATTATTTTCTCTCTCATCACTGTTTATGCTGTATCCTGAAGGGTAGATTCAGCTGAATGTCTACAGTTGACTGTGTGTGTGGATGAGGGGGGTAAATGATTCACTGGACAGTGCGGGAGACCATCCGTAGACTTGTGTCCTTTGAATTCAGTTGGAAAGCAAGCATGAGCTACAACACTCCTGGTGATAAGCATGATATCTGAACTTGTGGGGATACTCCAATGGATCAGTGCTACATTGACATACATCTTGTTACTGAGCAAGTGTGGGCCTCAACAGTTTTTATTATAATCTTTTGATGACTGGATACATCAAGACTTTGAATATGACTTTATCTCTAAACCCTCCCCCTTCATTTTTGTGGGTATCCTTTCTTTGTGCAAGTTTGATTATTGCAATTTTTACTCTGGACATCAATCTCCAGTCGTAAGTAAACAGCATGACTTAGGAATGAAGACTAATCTCTCTGTGGGGTTTGAACTTGCATTCCTCTATGCCTGAGGGAAGCTAGGTTAGCACTTTGCTGCTCTTATCAACTGAACTATGAGAACTAGCTGGCTAGCAGAAGTCCAAGTCTAGCTTCAATCCCGGTCTTTCTCTGACTTATTTGACCTGAGTAAAAGTTGTGATAAAAAAGGATTGAAAAATTAATGATTAAAGATGCATTTATTCGAACTGATGTCCTCAACTTGGTTGTTATTTATATGAAGTTACTTTCTACATTGTATTCACTGGATTGAATGAAGAGTTTCAGTTTGGAATTCCTAGAATGTAAGCAAATACAACTGACACCTGAAAAAGACACCTGCTTTAGATGAAGCTTCGTCAATTATTTTTAATTTTTTTATTAGTATTTCTTGCATCTTAATTTCAGTTGTTTTTTATTTGAGCAATGTCATGGATGACCATTTGGAAATATCAAGTGCTGTATGAAAATTTCTAACCCTCCACACACACACAAAGAAATGTTTGACTTATGCCAGCAAACCAACTGTAAGAGTTATGCATTGGTTTTAACATGATCCATTTTATTTTTAGGGTCTTCACCCAAGACACATCACTGAGGGTTTTAACCTTGCTAAGAAGAAGGCTTTGGAGGTAAGGTTTAAATACACCAATTGTATCCTTTACATACTAAGTTTTATTTTGATTTTTTTTTTTTAATACAAAATAGTGAATTTACTAAAGCTGATTTTGAATTTGGTGTGATTTTTGGAGAGGTATATAAAGCATTACCTACACCAAAAGTTTGGTACTACTTGGACTATATATAATTAATTCTTGGTTGTAACTCTACTGTAATTTTAAAACTAAAGACCAAAGAAAACTTAAAAGACAGATTCATCCAGCTGAATTTTTAATTCTTTTCAAAATACCATTTAAAGCTGGAATTCTTCTAGATTCATAAAACTGCATTTTTTTTTATTTTTTCTTTTTTTTTTTATTTTGACTTTTTTCTTTTTTCTTTTTGACTTTTTTCTTTTTGACTTTTTTCTTTTTGACTTTTTTCTTTTTGACTTTTTGAAATCCATCCATAAATTTTTCTTTTTCTCTTGTGTTCAGGTGTTGGAAGAGGTGAAAGTAACCAAAGAAATTGACCGTTCTGTTCTGATGGAAGTTGCCAGAACTTCCCTGCACACTAAGTTGCATCATAAAATGGCTGATGGCCTCACTGAGGTAAGGACTACACCTTCTTTTCCTGCTCCTTGTTTTCCTATAACTTTTTAGAAACTGTCAACATAAGTTGTTTTTTTTTTTTTTTGTTTTTTTTTTTTCACTTTTTTTAAAAGTTGGTATGACGTGTACAGGCTGCACAAACCTAGTTGGATTGTTAGAGGGCTGATTCTTTAAACATCTACTCCTTGATACATCTATTAAAAATTGGTTGTTTATAGTTGTTTTCTTCTTCTATTTCACTATGGGGTCAAATTTCTGTAAGATCCTCCAAGTTAAGCCATGTTGAGCCTGGTCATTACTTAGATGAGTGATCATTGGGGAATACTAGATACAGTAAGTAACAGGTAATTAGACTGTGGCAATACCATACCAAATTGATAATAAAAGGGTGAGGGGGTGTCAGACTGGGGATTTGAGCCCCCCCCCCCAAGTGGGGATTTACAGGTGGCCTCTGATTACAGCCAACCAGCCTGATTTGACTTGAATCTTTCTCATGTTTTCAGCATATTGTTGATGCTGTTTTGGCCATTCGTCGACCCAATGAACCAATCGACTTGCATATGGTTGAAGTAATGGAGATGAAACATAAAACTGACATGGATACCAAGTAAGAAACTTTCATTCAATCTCTCCCTCGTTCTCTTGCTTCCCTTTTGACTTACCCAATAATTTACTGATTAGTTTCTTTTATATGAGGTGGTGCAAAATATGCTGACCATTTTAATTCTAAGTTTTACTGATGAAAGTTGTAATAGAAAAAGGTGTGAAAACTATTTATACCACACTCAACCAGCTATTGATGCTGCAGCAATAATTTTTGTCTTTTTTTCTCTCTCTCTCTCTCTCTCTCTCTCTCTCATATGTTTGGCTTTTGTTGAAGAATTTATAAATTGAGTGTGCAATCAAGTGTGAGTTGTAGTCAAAAAAATAACCTGCTTGTAGATCTTAATTTGGATTCAAGAATCCAAAAGAGCAAATTTTTTTTTTTCTTTTTTTCTGAAACCTTGTATATGAATGAAAATTATCCTGAGAGTTCATCCATGCCATAAAAAATGGCTGAAGTATTTGAATTTTGCAACAAAAAAAAAAGTTTGTCTCAAATTACTTCAACAATCCCTATTTGCAGTAAGTAATGAAAAGACTATCTTCCTTTTCTAAGCATGACTGTCCCACCATAATTCACCTGATGTCTATCTATGAATGACAGCGTGATTCGGGAAGCACACTATATGTACCCATGAAATGTTTGCGCTTGACTCAATGATGACCTGATTGCGTTTATCTGTATATGACCTTCAAGTAGCCAAAATGGTATTGGATTAAGGTGCGGGGGGGGGCAGTTTTGATCTCTTATTGGGGCTAAAGTCTTCATTTAGACCTTTTTGCAGTAACTAGTTAAAAAACCTATCTCATGGGACAGATTTTCAGTTGGATTTTTGGTCACATAAAAATACACTATTTGTTGAATATTTGATAAGAGAACCAAAATGAAATCATTAACATCTTTGATAAGAGTATTTGAATTCCGGTTATGAATCAAATTCTGACTCTTTGGAAATATGTAAGCTTTTTTATATTTGGTTGATTCTTCTTGCTCCTTCTCGGAGAGATATTATGTGGAAATGATTGGAAGATCTGGTCTTGATTCTTATTTTTGTTTCTTAGCTTAATTCGAGGAATTGTCATGGACCATGGCGCCAGACATCCAGATATGAAGAAAAGAGTTGAAGATGCTTATATTTTGACCTGCAATATTTCTCTAGAATATGAAAAGACGTGAGTATTATTTTTTTGACCAGATTCCCTTTTCATTTTTTATTTTGCAATGCTCGAATCTTTTTTACATTCTATGACTGTCGAGTAAGCAGCTAGGATTGTAAATAAAATAGTCCCCAATTATTGCCTATAATTTGGGGAATTCATAAACATTCAAAGAATTTTAATACAGTCAAACTCATTTTTCTTATTATTCATGTTGTTCACGTATTTCGGCAGATCCATTTTATGGCTTTCTTCAGGTGTATTATCCATTTGTGAAAACAAGGAGTCTCCCTCTCCCCCCCCCCATCTTCTTTTTTTATTACCTTAGAGTTGTAGTTAAAAAAAATCTTTGTGCCACATTGCTGAATGTATTACAAAATAAAAGTTATTTGGTTTTCTTGTTGAGCAGAGCTTCTCAACTGAGGGGGAAATTATAGGTGGAGGGGATAGGACAACTGATTGGCTGATTCACACCTGTGGAATATTGATCTTTCTAATAATTGCAATTCTGCAATACATCATTCGAAAATATGGCGAAAAGGAGTGCCTGGCCAACAGTAGTTGGAAAACCAATGCCTTAGAGAATACGTATATTAAAAATCCTCCTACTAAAAATTTGTCAGTTTTGTGCCTGGCATAAATATGTTTTACATTAGGTGCCAAAAATAAATTTAATCACTTTAAAATGATCTCTTATCTCATTTATGCAAGTTTATTCATTTCTACCAATGATGTTAGAAATAGAGGTATTCAGTTGTCTCTCTGTCCGATACCTCCAAGCATTCTCAATGGATTTCAATGGGAATTTTGTGGGAGGTTTGGCTAAGGAAGAAGTGATTAAACTTTGGAGTTGATCCAGGTATTTGTTTTAGATTGAGATTTTTATTCTGCGACTGATGAGAACCTTTGATAGAAGATTAAATTCAAATCGAGTTACTCAATATTTGTATGTTAAAATTTTTCTTTAATTTTTCTTCTTTTTAATTTCATTTCAGTGAAGTCAACTCAGGCTTTTTCTACAAAAGCGCTGCTGAACGTGAGAAACTGGTTGAAGCTGAACGTAAATTCATTGATGACCGTGTTCAAAAAATCATTGAATTAAAGAACAAAGTTTGCAATGGCAACAAGAATTTTGTTGTTCTCAACCAGAAAGTAAGTAGCCATTCATTTTAGACCTTAAACCTCTAACTCCTTACAATCGATATTCCACGCTGTTGATGTTTACAATTGAGAACAATTTTCAATATGATATTGTTGATTTTTCAAATCTTCTATTATTGGATGAAGTATTGCTACGTTTACGGTCTGATTCAAAGTTTCAGAAAAAGAGCGACTAAAAGTTTAGATGAAAGTAAAAACTAGTGAAAATGAATGTGGCAATATTTCATCCAAGAATTGAAAATTAACTATCATTGTTGGATCACCTCACATCCACACAACAAACAAATTAATGTATATCAAAACAATAACTTATACTTGATCAGTTTTCTTAGATATGATTACAGTGAAAGGGTCAATGAAAAATCATTCTTAATTACACAACTCATGAGCTCAATTGTGTGTTTTTTAATGACTTGTCATCCTTTCCTGAAATTTACTTTGTGAATATATGTGTATGTTATTTTATTTATCTTCATTTTTTTCCTCTCCTAATTAAAATTCTTTTTACATTTTTGACCCTCTTATCTATTTAATATATTCAGTTTTAATGAAAAGGGTTGCTTGTAGACCCAGTGATAAAATTACTTACGAGACTGTAGAGTCTAGGTTTTAGGGTACTACCCACAAAGGTTAGTGGCAAAGGTCTGTACAACATTCTGTTCTGGCGCAATGTTCCAACTCCCTAAACATATCAAATAAACAGATTTCAATACTTCTTTATTACTTTTGTGGTAGCAAAAACCGTGTTGAGGCATTTTAAAGTAAAAATTGAAATTTTTTGATTAATCCCTCTTTTCTTTTTCTTTTTTTTTTTCCTTATTGTTTGTTTGTTCAGGGTATTGACCCCTTCTCCTTGGATTTATTGGCCAAAGAAGGAATCGTTGCTTTGAGAAGAGCCAAGCGACGTAATATGGAGAGGTTGACCTTAGCCTGTGGTGGTGTTGCTATGAATTCTGTAGAAAATCTCTCCCCTGACATCCTTGGCCATGCTGGTCTTGTTTATGAACATGTTCTGGTAAGTATTCAATATTTACTTGCCAACACCCATGGAATTTCCATGAGTGTCGACAACTGAGATATCATTACTCTCGCATATATCTATTCTGCAATTAAAGTATATAATTCTGTTGAAGTAATCTATTACCTCTGAAATGTTTCTATATTAATAACTATAATAACTTGCAAGAGCAAATGAAACTAATGTTATTATTGATTACTTTCAGTATCTTGTATTCCTGTGGTCTACTGTTATACGTAATTCTTTTGGCTTCAGACCCAAGAGGGAGGAGTAATTAATAAATGGGAAAGGTTGAGTCCCTTTAGTTCCGATTCAAGCATAAGCAACCTCTTTCATTCTTACCCATATTTATTACATTGCGAGGGTTGTTAGGAATGAGAGTGAATGATAACCTGAAAGCATAAAAGTCATACAAACAAGCAGAATAATAGTGTAATGGTTGGCTCTCACCTCTGAATTACCTACTCTTACTAACAAAGTTAGGAAATATCTGGTCATTACTTGAAGTGTAATTGTTGGCATGATCCTAATTCGGTGGTCCCATTCGAAATGCAACATTTGAAGAGTAAAGTGTAGTATCTGTTTTTATCAGCTTGATATCTGAGACTTGAAACCACAGTTGTTGCATGAAAGAAAAACAAATTATTTTACTCAAAAAAAACAATGTAATTAAATTTATTTTAAGAACATGGGATCACAGTTCACAATATCTTTTTCCTCTTATTCCGTTTATGAGGCATGATCAAAATCTATCAAAGTTACAGGGCTTTTCATATTATGATATTGTTTGGGGACCCTCCAAAACAAACACCATTGTTATATCAAGTGTGAGTTTGTAATCTTTTGAGGTCTGCGAAAGAATTGGTAGGGCTTTTTATAACTTTTTTTAAAAACTTCTTTTCAGGGTGAAGACAAATTCACTTTCATTGAAGAATGCCAGAATCCGCAATCTGTAACCCTTCTCATTAAAGGACCGAACAAGCATACCCTCACACAGATCAAGGATGCTGTTCGTGATGGCCTCAGAGCTGTCAAAAATGCAATTGAAGATGGTAAGTCACTTTCTTACACTAGTTAATACCCATGTAAAATTGAATTTCTGCAAGGTGTGAGTGTGTGTGCGTTTTCTTTTCTTTCTCCCCACCCCCTCTATTTTTTAACTGAACATAATCCAAACCAATGGGCCGTGTCACAACATGTATGTACTTTTTATTACATTTTATATTTTGTGTAATTTTTATTGTTCTGTATTTTCTATAAGCCCCACTCGTATTTCTGTGAACATTGCCAGATAAGAAAGTTGTCTAATGTTTTCCTTTGCAGGCTGCGTTCTGCCGGGAGCTGGTGCTTTTGAAATTGCTGCTTATCGTGAATTGATGAAATACAAAGAGGAAGTGAAAGGTCGAGCCAGATTAGGTAAGGAAATTAGTTGTTGACTAAGATATTAACATTATTCTGGTATATATGTTACTGCAATTCAATTGAAGTGTAGTTTATGAATGGCACAAAATTTTATTTTTCTACAACTTTCCATATTTTCTGTTGACATTTTTTTTTTTTTTTTTTTTTTTTTATAGTTTTTTTTTTTTAATAATGTTGAAAACATGAGGCAACAGAATGGAGTGGAAAAAAACTAAAATTGCAGTAATGGTACTATTAATAGTATCAGCAAAAGTACCTTGCTTGCTTTAGGTCATTGATGGCAAAAAATTTTAGCACAATGTGTCAAAATTTCTATTTCTTTTAATAAGCCTGTCATGGATTTCTTTACATGAAACTTGGTTTTAGGTAAATGTTTACAGATAAGCATCCTATTTTTTAATAAGGTAATGGAATGAAAATTTTTTTTTTTTTTTTTTTTTTTTTTTTTTTTTTTTTTTTTTTCCTAAATTTTCCTTGAAAGCTTTAGTGTGACCAAGACTTTTTATATTATAAGATAGTTTTGTGAATAAAAAATATTGCATTGACACAGTGAGAAAAATTTGTTAATGCATCAGAAAATTGTGTGTGTGTGTGTTGTTGCTTGTTTGTTTAGGGTTTGTTTTTTTTTTTTGTTTTTTTTTTTTTTTCTCTACTTTTTGATAGTTTTATTCTATTGTCACTTTTGTCTTCTAGGTGTCCAGGCTTATGCTGAGGCCATTTTGATTATTGTCAAAGTATTGGCACAGAACTCTGGACTTGATCCTCAAGAAACAATGGTCAAACTCCTCCAGGAGTACACGTCTCCATCTCAGGCAGTCGGCATTGATATTAAAACTGGTAAGAACCTTGGAATTATTTCAATTTTGCTTGTGTGCTTATTAAAGGAAAGTAATTCTATATCAATTTTTTTTCCAAGAGCTAGAGTACTTTTGAATGTGTAAATAAATATGAATAATATAAATAAACTAAATATGATTTATTGAACATTTCTCTTATTTCAATTTGTAGAATTTCTTAACCACTTGGGGAGCTGTCAATATCTGAGTTTGTCTTGTCTTGTCTTGGATCTTACTTTTAAAGTGAATCAGCTAGTGATAAAATCAATAATTGACAAGATATTTTACTGGTATATCATAAGTGAAAAAGAAAATCTTGGTCTCAAGTGGTTGGTTAATGATGATTTGCAAATTCTGATACCAGTATACATATCATAATCATCATCATCATCAGTCTTTTAGCGTCCGTCGTTGTACATAGACCTTCCCCAGGATTTGCCACACTTCTCTATCATGGGCGTCACGGAGCCAGTACTTCCTAAACCTGTCTAGCTCGTCTCTCCATCTAACATTTTGCCGGACTCGGTTGCGCATGTGGTCTCGGGGGAATCCACGTTGTGAGTCGTGATGTCCATCGATTGTCAGCCATTCTTGCAACATGGCCAGCCCACCGCCATTTAAGATTTTTTTATAGTGTTGTTAAAATGTTTGGTTCATTATGAATATCTTCAACATCATGTTTCTACTGTATGCTTGTTGTTAAAGTTGAAAATCAAAAAGTTGTTGTGCAATTAGTATTAAATTACTGAAGGAAATCGTCTGCAAATAATTTGAACAAAACCTTGTTTTCTTTAAAGTTCATCTCTCTCTCTCTCTCTCTGATTTCCATCTCTCTCTCTCTCTCTCTCTCTGATTTCCATCTCTTCACGTAGAAAATCATTCAGATACTAGCATAGCACAGGTAAAAAATGATAGTTTATTTATGTATGGATAAACTATAAAAAAAAATGTATATTTTGGTATGAATATATTGTTAATATGCAAAATTTCGACAAGTTTTATCTATTTTTATTTTTTCTTTGATAATTTTCAAAGAAAGCAACAGAATGGGGTGTAAAGCAAAACTGGGGTGGTAGTAGTAGTCCAACTAACTACCTTTATTGAAAATGTTTCATTCAGTTTTAAGAACACTTGAAACTAGATGTAGATAAATCTTTAGGTTTGGGATCTTGCACAGATAATTGTTGAGTTTTTTGTTTTTTTTCTTAGGTGAAGCTTTGATTCCAATTGATACAGGTATTATCGACAACTACAGAGTGAAGAAACAACTGCTTCATTCATGGTAAGGAGTCTTTTTTTTTTTCCTTTTTTTTCCTTTTTTTTCCTTTTTTTTTCTCCCCTCCTCCAAAGAATTATGGGGACGTTTATAACAAAATGGCTAAATGAAATAACTGTGTGTGTGTAAGCTACTCATGAGTATAAGTTGCATCCTGATTTTTATCTTTGTATCTGGTACAGTTTTTATTCAAATTTAAATGGTAATTTATAACAGTGGGTAGAAATTCGGAAGAAGAAAAAAATCTTATTTGCCCAAAAAGGTTTTGTTGTCTACTGTATTTACTTGTGTATAAGATAATTTTTAGTGAATTTCTCTTGTTAAATTCTTTAACTTGATTGATTACTAACCTTTTTTTTTTTCTTTTCATTTGTAGTACTGTGATTGCAAGCAACCTTCTCCTTGTCGATGAAATCATGCGAGCGGGAATGTCATCTTTGAAGGGAACCTAATGGAATGACCTAATAACCAATTTCTCTTGGAATCGTCTTAACTTCAAATCCAAAGCTACTTCTGTTTTCTTTTTGAGTTGCTCTTGAAGCTGGTTCTACTCATTTGGTTTTGTGACGAACAGTGTTCTCTGTCACAGCCTAACCCTCTTCCCTTACGAGGGAAGGCAGGCATGTAGCACTTCTTTCCAGCATTCACTGTTTCTTTGTGTGTGTGTGCATCTCTTGTGGATGGGGGCCCACGCCACCCCTTTTCTCTCTCTCTCTTCGTTCTTCCTTGTCTGTGTTAAATATAAAACTGCTTGTAAGAGGACCCATCCACAAATCCATCCACTGTCATTAAGTAACAAAATTGCTATTCATTAAAATAAATACCAAGTGAATTACGACTTGTCACTTTTATTTATTGATATTTTTTTTTATTTATTTTTTTTTTTTTTTTTTTTTTTTTATCTTTATTTCAAAAAATAGTACCCAACTTAATGCTGATTTGCTATTGGACTTTTCTTTTTTTTTTTTTTTTTTTTTTTTCTTTTTTTGAATTATTTAATATTCTTTTTATTTTATTTTCTTTGTATAGTAATGCCCTGTGTGCCCACCCCCAGTTAAGTACTTATTTGCTATAGTACTTTTTAATTTTCTTTCTTTTTTTTTTTTTCTTTTTTTCTTGTAATGAATTCTCAAAATAAATGATAAAAGACGATATCATGAACAGTCTCCAATATAATTGTATACTGCACACTTGGGTTAATGTGCCATCTCTATGAAAATAAACATATACACACACACAATAATTTTAGCTTTGTATATTGACACCTAGTGATATTTCCTCAGCTCTAGGAAGTAGCTACCAGATGAAATATGCTCCACTTATCCATTCCATCTCAAGCTCAAGAATGACAACATATATTTAGAAATGATTACTAGATCAATCTTGATTTTTGCGTTGTTGTAATGACCTCATATTAAGTGCTACATTGTTCTAATCTAGAGCACTAAGTAGGGGGAGGGAGTATTGCTGTTCGTAAGGTTTGGCTCAATACTCTCCGGACTCATTGAATATTTCAAGAACCAGTTGCACAGCTTTGACGTTACTTGGCAACCGATCAGAGGGGAACCTTACTGTGTTAATGCTCCTCATTTGGGGACTACTCTGTTGGTGGTGTGTGAATTAGTGAATATGCAAGTTTGATTGTCTTTCAGTTCTGACAGTCCAGACTTTTTGGTTGATATTAAATGGCCTGATATTTTCCAAATATTTTCTTTCGGAAATTGGTAATAACTTTATTTACTGGTTGTTGGAGGTCAAACTAGCTTCACTTCTGACTGTACAATTGTCTTAAAACTGTGTTAAATATTCTTCAGTTTGAATAGAAGTAGGAGTTTGACTCTGCAGCAGCAGTCAGGCTTGATTATGTAGATAAATGAAACAAATACAAGTATATTGAACAAATATAGTATTGTACTTTCAAAGAAGTACTCCCAATCCGATGAAATGAATAATTTTTCTTACTCTATACAATTTATCTAAAAGGTCTGGAAGAAGACTGTCCTGATTACTGAAGAGGGGAGAACGCTTGGTTATAGAAACTTTTACCAAATATTTATTTCGATTTTTTTTTTTTTTTTTTTTTTTTTTTTTTTTTTTTTTTAGATGAGGGAATATCAATATAAGTTTTGTTCAGACTTTTGTCTCGGTGTTCTAAGTGATTGCCGAGACAGGCTCTCTCTGTATTGTTGGTCAAAATTACACCCGCTCATTACCTGGAGGGTGCAAATGGCTGAAACATTGTGTTAAAGAAATGAACCAAGATGAGGAGAAGAGACTGAATAAGACTTCTCTTAAAGTATTTATTGTTTAAAGTCAATGATTCTCCACAAACTTGTCGGTTTTCTTCATAATGCAGTCGCTTCTTATAATTTGAGGAGTTGAAGAAGCAACGTATTAGTAGGGCTCCAGTTGTTCACAGGCATTAAGCACCCATTGCAGAATGTGGCCACCCACCGCAGTCTCCAGAACTTGACATATATGGAGTGAGGAGTTTCACATCGACCAATCAAAATTGGATAAATTGACCTTTATTTTATCTATACTGACTAAGCATAAAACGTTTTGCAGTTTGGAATGTTCTTGTTGCATTGATGCAAACAACCAATTGGAATTGAACAATTTGACTATCATAAAGATCGTTCTTTCTTTTTGTTTGCGTGGAAAAATTTTACTTATTGTGAAAATGTTGTAAAATCACTAAATTTATCTGCTTCCATTATTCTGAATGACAACCAAAGCACTCAAATGACCTGCTGTTTATCTGCGTAATATTAGCCGAAGTACAAGACCTGGTGACACTTAGTCACATGATGCCTTCAATTGACAAGTTGCATAGTTTTCATTCAATGTTGATATGACTAAATCTGATGATTTTAAAATCTAAAAGGTAAATTTCTAAGGTGATTTATTTTTAACTCAAGTTGCCTACATAAATTCTATAGGCTCATAAAATCCATGTCCTATGATATAAGCAAAGTTGTTTTATATGCTTGGACCATTTGCCTCTCACTGAGCTAGTGTGAGTCCTTTCTTTCTGTGGTAATAAATAAGTGTGATTGGAATTAAAAAAGGGTCCAAAGTGAAAGTCGTATAAAAACTAAAATTAGAATGACAATAAAAACTAGTCAAATATATTAATAAAAAAAAATAATAATAATATTGTTATAGCAGGAAGTTGACAGTTCTATGAATGCCAAAAAGTTTTCTTGGTTCAGACCAAATTTGAAGAGAAAGGGTGAAGATGAATGTATGTTTTCAATTTTGATTTTTTTTTTTCTTTTCTTCACACTTTCGTATAATTCGTTTTGTGAATCAATACTTGAAATATTCTTTTTAAGCATAAGAGTTGTGACCTAAACATATGGGGAACATAAATAGATTCACACTTCTTGGATACAAACGAAAATATGGCTAGGCTTGAAGACATCAGTTAGGGTGTCAATTTTCAGAGATTCTCTTTTTTTTTTTTTCCTATTGTTGCCGAATGCTATCAAAAAATTGTACAAGCGTCTCAGATTTTGAACTGAGTTCTTTTTCTTGTATTGATTATGAATGTCAAGGCTTGGCTATGTTGTAGCGTCCCAATTTTAATTACGTCGCTCTTCTCCTTTTTTACTGAACCTTTCTCATGGGGAGGCGTATATTTTTTTTTGAGTGCGAAAAGATTAACTGACAGATCGATTCAGACATACGATGGCTTTTTATAACCATTTTCCGAAGGGAAATAACTCCTAATTTTGATGATTTTTATCTTTTTCAGTAAGAAATTAAAAAGTTATTTCCCTTTATGTATTGTTTTTCTCCCTCCACTTGAATCTAACTAATTTGCAGATATAATTAAATTTCACTGTTACTGGACTCATTATTTATTTTGATTATCAATGAACAGTATGATTTCATTGGCACACTGTCTGGAACACTCGACTTTTTCAATGAGTTGGTTCAAATTTTGCTTGTGAAAATACTTCCTACATACTGTTTCAAACTATGCACTCTTTCTGTTAAACAAATTTAGTATTTCTCCGTCTCTGGAAAAAGAATCTCAATTCAAACATATCCGTTGATTTTTTTTTTTTTTTTTTTTTTTTTATCCTAAATACCCTCACTGGAATCAACCAGTTGATCATATGAAAGTAAATGGATGAGAACGCACGTCGTATGGCGATGATCAGCAAGTTAATTCGTAGGTTCTGTCTTCATTGGATCTCCCACTATTGATGGTCTGATACGAAACTATGCTAAGGAAACATGAAGCAAAAAAAAAAAGATCAGCAAGCTAATCGTGCTGACTTATTGATGGGTTCTGCGTACGTCGCCCCTCTGTGATACTGACCCAATTGTGCGTTTATATATATATATATATATTATGAGCAGTGTAACCTTTTTTGTTTTACTGTCCCTAACACTGGACTCTTCCACTCAAAAAAAATTCCCCTATTATCTGAAACTATGAACTCTTCCTTCATCTGAAACAAATTCACCACTTTTTTTTCTTTTTTTTTTTTTTTTTCTTAATCGCTTAATAGTTCAGATTGTGGGAGAGTACATGGTTACGGACAGAGAGACAAGAAATTCACATGTATAAGTTTATAAGCTTACGACCACTTCACGTTAGAAACAGCGGTTCTCGTTCGATCATCGAAGGTGAGCAATGTGGAGTGTGGTCAATACTATGATGGGTGACCATCATGAATACCAGGTGCCGTAAGTAGAAATGGTGAATTGAGTGATGCCACTACGGGTGCTTGTCACCTAATCACAAGCTGAGGCGAGAGAAACTTGTGGTATGGGAAGCCCGGACCAGGACTGCTGATGCTGTAGCCAGCGTAAGGGCACTGGCTCGCTATGATTTTTAATAGAGTATTTTCACGGTTGTCACGACCAACTTGAGATCTTTTTGTTAGACTCTAACGTCTATAATTTCAATGAACGGACGAAGTCGCATTGTTTTTTTTTGTTGTTTTTTCTTTCTTTTTTCGTCCAAGTAATCCAAAATGCTATCTTTTTTTTTGTAAATACCCTCCAAGAAAACCCTACCCTTGGAGGGAAGACTAACGAAATAAGCGAAACGTAACATGGCGATTGTTCTGATGTGGTTCGTAAAAAAGTGAGGTAGAGACGCTATGCATGATGAAAGTGTAAAGCGAATTATACAGACAATTTGGGACAAATAGGGTACAGTTTACTTTTTATTAACACGAGTTCGCGTGAAGAAATGCCGTCAGAAAATTTACTTGATCATTTTATGGTATTACTATCAACTGTTTAATCCTAAACTAACAGGAAATTTTTATAAAAATACAGTTTTAACTTGAAATCTGCATCTGGTTGTATCGTAACTATCTTTTCTACTTTGGAATGCGTTCCTTTGACCTTTTCTGCCATCAATGATCACCTAGTTTCACCGAATGGATGGACCGACCCAGTGTATGATCAACTTTTCCTTAAATATCTAAATTCTGTTATCTCGTTCCAAATACGCCAATTAATTATTAGGAGTATGATCGTAACCCTCATGTTTCAGTTTCACAGTCTTTTCAGTTATCAGGCGAAGTCATTATGATTTCAAATTGATTTTGCTTAATTCGGTCTTCTCTCTGTAGTCTGCCGGTACAATCACGGCAACGGACTAACGGGCATTTCCCCCTAGTTCGCGACCGCAACATCTGGTCTTGTTTTGATTGCAGGGATACTTTCAATTGTGCTCAACGGGGCAAACGTCCAAAACTGCCAAGGAATGGTAGATTCCATTGTGTCAATGGCGACGATGATGATCAGCAGCAGCCTTCGTTGGACAGAGACCGTTTCCCAAGATTCGCCAGGTCTCTCTATCATGGGCGACGCAGAGCCAGTATTTTCTGACTTCGTTTCGTCCGTCATGCCATCCTAAATTCTGCAGGCCACAGTTCCGCATATAATCTCTGGAAATCCACGTTGTGAGCTGTGATGTCCAGCAGTTGTCTGACTTTCCGGCAATATAACCAGCCCATTGCCATTCGACTTTTCTGATGGATTCTATGATATCTCTGACTCCTGTCCTTTCTGTGCTGTCTTGTGATCTCTCCATGAGTATGATTCTCTCCTGTGCACGTTCATAGTTCTCAGTTTAAGGATCAATCTTTTGGTGAGGTTCCCAGTTGCAGCTCGATAGATGACTTCTGGGAGAATGTGTTGGTTGTAGACCCATTCTTTTAAGACTTGTGTTTTGCTTGCTCAACCGAAAGCTTGACAACTTAATGATCATTCGCTTCATGTCTTCTTCGTTTGGGGATTTCATAGAGATCCGTTGTCCTATGTAAATGTAGTGGTCTACTTTCTTCAGTTCTGCGTTTTCAGTTCTGATCGTCATCTCTTTGTCCTCAACATAATGTATGATTGTTGTACATGACATTTGTTTTAATGAAGTTCATATGGAAACCAACTTTCTTGCTTTCTCCATTCAGTTCATCTTGCAAAACACAATCAGATAGAGAAGAAACAAACAGGCCTGGTTATTTGCTCAACAGAAACCGTCATGTGACTAAAGTCTTTTGACAGCATACCGTGTTGGGGGCACCAATGAATAAGTTACTTCTCTCACCTTTTGTAAGTCAGTGATCACAAAAAAAATGTTAATGGTCAAAAAACAAGCGTGTCTGCAACCAGGCACAAACTTAGCAATTTAGCAAAAACTCACATAGCAGGTGGGTTGAAAACAAAACCCCTTTTTTCTAAACATAAGTGAATCTATAAGTTTTCAGCCCTCTAGCTCCATTGATGCAGCCTGTATGTGTTCGACTTGAGTTCTTGAAATTATAGGTTTCACCCGATATTCGAAAGTAGAACGTACATGTAAAAACCTTCTATAAACCAAAATGGCATAAAGCGAAGAAGCAATTACCATTTATTTGTATGGGATATTTTTCAAGAGTTCCCAGACCCGAAAAATGATAGGCTGATTTATCGAAGGTGGTGTGGTGGGATGTGCATGAGACTAGGTGTGGAAGAGAGAGAGTGTGTGTGCTGCAGCAAAACAAGCAAAGAAGTTGAGTAAAGCGAACTTTCGAAAAGCGGGGGATATCTGTAGTTTTGTATTGGGTGCTTGTCGTAGTGAGAGAAAGATAGAGAGAAATCGTTTGCAAATGAGACTCGAGCTAAATCCTCATCAGGGCCCTGTGTTAGCTGTGAGCAGGATGCTCCTCTGTAGTCGCCGTGTGCCAAACCAGGTAGAGCTTAGTAAATATAGCAAACTTTGGTTGTAATGACACTCATTCTAACTGCACTTTTTAATGACGTGCTTTCTAACAGCACATTTGTTTCTTATATACTTGCAAGTCTATTGTCGGAGATTAATTTGTGTGAATTGAGATGCATGCAACGTGCACAGAGAGACTATAAAACTGCACAGTATATTAGAGAAAGAACAGGAGAAAGAGATATCATAGAATCCATTTAGAAATTCAAATGGTCATGTAGAAAGAATGTCAGACAATTGATAGACCTTACGACTCACAACATGGATCCCCACAGATCATCTACCAAACTGTTGCCGGCAAAATAGCATGACGAACAAGACAAGTTCAGAAAGTACTGTTCTCGAGGAAGGTCTATGTCCAACGGAGGATGCTTTAAAAAAAAAAAAAAAGAGAAGCTGATGATGACTCGACATTCAAAATAATGTCATATAAGTGGGTCTTTGGAGATTCACTATATGTGAGTTGGCTCATTAGAGGCTGAAGGAGTGAAGGGAGATCGTGGTAGTTTTGTTGAAATAGAATGATAGAGAGCGTTTCATCTCGAATGGAGAAATAAAGAACCCTGAAATGAAAGATGGGAATGGAAGATAGAACATTGAAGGGTGTCGAGATTTAAGATAGAAAAAAAGAGAAAAAAAATACGCGAAGAAACAAATCGAGATAATCTCACCCGTTCCTGTTGAAAGTTAGAGAAAAAAGAAATGAAAGGTAATTGAGCCATTTTGATGTCGAAAGAAGAATCTTTTTTTCCCACTATGTAAATAATAACAAATAACTTTTTTCCATTAATACATTTGGTACAAATTAGACTTGAAGCATTAAAGGCAGTACCCAACAACAGATTTTCATGTACAGCAGATTTTTTTCTTTATTCAGTTTTAGAAATATCTTATCAATCGAAAATGAATAAATAAATAGAAAATAAAAAATGATATCAAAAATCCACCCATTTTCTCGTGTATTTATGATTAAAGTACAATATTTTTTAGTAATAGGCCTTAACTCCTGAGATTGTTGGGTTTTTTTTATTAATTTGATAATTTACTCACTATCATCGTCATCATCATCAGTCTTTTAGCGTCCGTCGTTGGACATAGACCTTCCCCAGGATTTGCCTCACTTCTCTATCATGGGCGTCACGGAGCCAGTACTTCCTGAACTTGTCTAGCTCATCTCTCCATCTAACATTTTGCCGGCCTCGGTTGCGCAAATGGTCTCGGGGAATCCATGTTGTGAGTCGTGATGTCCATCGATTGTCAGCCATTCTTGCAACATGGCCAGCCCACCGCCATTTGAGATTTTTTTATGGATTCTATGATGTCTCTAACTCTTGTCTTTTCCCAGATGTGCTGTGCTGTTTTGTGGTCTCTCCATGTGAGGCCCAGCATTATTCTTTCCTGTGCACGTTGCATGGTTCTCAGCTTACGGGTCTGTTTCTTGGTTAAGTTCCATGTTTCAGCTCCATAAGTGACTATTGGGAGGATGCATTGGTTATACACCTTTCTCTTTAGGATTATGTATTTATTTGAAGATTTTTCAAAAACTACTCCAACTTTAAATTTATTAAATCTATTTTTGGAAAAACTTTTATGAAATTATTCCAAGCTAGAATTGCTATGCTTAATTGAATTCCTCCCATCTTTGTATTTAATTACCAAAAGTTTGCCACTCCATCTTGTATTCTGGCTGTCTCGGTTTTGCATATAATCTCTGGGGATCAATATTGTGAGTCGTGATCTCCATCAGTTGTCTGCAAATCTTGCAACATGACCAGCTCATTGCCATTCGAGTTTTTTAATGGATTCTATGATGTCTCAGACTCTCGTTCTTACATGTATAGGCCGACTGAGGTTGCTCAGATATTCGTCGTCTATTTTGATTCCGTTATTCTCCTGGTCTAGGTTTCTGAAGATCATCTTGAGGCAGGTTGTGAAGAGTTTAGGTGAGCTGGTATCGCCTTGTCATACCCATTTTTGGAGCTGGAAGGGCTCAGAGTCTTCATGTAGCCTGATAAAGGAGCTGCCGTAACTGTACATGTTGTAGTACTCTCACGTATACAGGATCTACACCTTATGATGACCTTCAGGACCATTGAAATTACAACAGAGTCAAAGGCTTTCTTGAAATCTATAGATGCTACAGCGAGTTGCATTTTGTATTCTGCTGATTTTTCTTTCTGATTCATTGAATTGGAGATGGTCCATGGTGGAGTAATTTTCATCTGAAGCTAGCTTGTTCCTGTGGTTGGTTTTCATCTAGTGTTTTAGTGATCCGGTTGGTGATGATTTTTGTGAAAAGTTTGTAGGTGCAGTTGAGTAGGCGTAAAGTTCTATAGCTGTTGATGTCTTTCAAGTTTCCTTTTTTATGTAAAAGCATTATGATTGCCGTGTTCCAGTCTTTCAGGACTTTATTCTGTTTTAGACAGAAGTTGAATAGAATAACTAGTTTTTTAGCGCCGATCTTACCAGCTTTTTTGAGTAGATCGATGGTGATGTTATCTGGTCCAGGGGCTTTTACTTTTTTGTTTGTTTGTTTGATGGCTCGTTTTACCTCCTATGGTGAAACTTCTGGGAAGTCCTCGAACCGATTGCTCGCGTCTTGCGTTTCCTACTCGATATTTTGTAGTCCATATCTTGAAGAGTAGAACTTTTGGTAGAATTCTTGGGCGCTTTCAACAATCCTATCCTTGTTATGGCTCTGTTTTCTTCGAGTATGTTAGTTATTTGTTTCCGTCCTATACCGAGAGCTTTGTTTAGTTTTGAAGCCCTGACGTCTTCCGAAAGTGGTTTCTGTGCTTGCTGTTGAGTACCTTCCTCTGGCATCTCTTAGTTTCTTTTGGATTGTTTCATTCAGTTCGGTTCCCTCAATTTTTTCCCTTGTTGTCAGTGACTTGAGATGTATAAGGAAAACCAAAAAACAGATATTTTACTATAAAAATATATAAACATTTGATTTTAAACAAAAGAGAGTATTTGAGAAATCGAAAGGAACACGCATGTTACAGAATATCAATAATAGAAAATTGATTGATACAGGAAACATGATAATGAAGATACGCAATCAAAGCACACTCAGTCAAAAGAGAGAGATTTAAATCTGCACAATCATAAATTAACTTCAAAGCAATGTTCAAGCATATTACAAAATTATACATCTGTTTAATGCAGATGGGCTAGAATGCATTTGGACTATCGCAGACTTGTCTTTGTACAAACGACACGGACTTGGTACAGAGCGTAAAGGCGACAAAAATCTCTCAGCTAAAATGACCAGCTTTTTTTTAGACTGTGAAAAGGGAATTAAGAGTCATTCTTTGTTTGTACTTTTGAGTTTCTCATTATCAATGCACTTTGTATGAAATCAAATCGTAATAAAAACAAATTCTGCATAACTTAAACCCACGAGGGTTCCGGAATAAGATGAGTCTACTGCAGCTGCTATTAATTCCATGATTAGTCCAGTTTGGCAATATTGTTCAGTTTGAAGGGTGAAACTTTAAAAATGCATTTTCTGACAATAATGTCCTATTAAATGTGTTTTCTTTGTAGCCTGTCAGGAAAGTCGTCAATGGTTGCTAAGAAGGACTTGCGACTGTTCGGGCGGTTGCTAACAACAAAAATCGTTGCTAACTACTTAATAAGTGGATGATGTTTGTTGAGCCGATTTTTATGGCCATTTAAGCATCAAGTTCTGCAGCGAGAAACAATGTTCCCACTGATGCACCAACGGAAAAATTACCAATAATTATGGCAATGAATTCAAAGGAAGCCGCGTATTGTGATTTCTTTGGGACAGAGTCCCTTAGATAACGATAACCGGCTGATAACATTAAGTGAAGGATAGAAAATAGGAATAAATTCCATTCAGCGATCTATAATTCACCAAATGTCTGTCTGTGCTTGACAGCGTATATTCAGGAACAACGTATCCCGATTACATTTCATGACATGTTTTAGTAGGTTAATTTCAGAAAATTAAAAAAGTGTTGGGTCCATGTTCGCGCTCACCCCGATAATCATAATATTCTGCTACCGCTCGCCATCTCTCTCTCTCTCTCTCTCTCTCATATAGATAAGACTATAGTCACCGACTTTGTTTTTACGTATATTTGTTTGTTCACAAAACATGAGTTTTACTCTCTTCTCTTTAAATCTGATTAAAGAGGGGAAGACTTACATGTCCAGCAGTTAAAGTGTGACTGACAGTTATAGCTGACACAGCAAACTGTATTAGTAAGTACGTTTTACAGGAAAACATGAGTTTTACTCTCTTCCTCTCTTAAAACTGTTTAAAGAGGTAGAGGGAGGGAGACTTGTGTGGCTGAAAACAACATTTAAGAAAAGAAATATACTAAAATATTGATCTAAGACGGTTGGATACCAGCTTTAACGTCATCCTGGCAGCTCCTGCAGCCAAACTGATACTAAACATATTGCGTTCCGCTTCCCTTAGGACTACTTAAGCCCAAGTTTGCATCTTGCGTCTCGTTCCATTCTTCACTAGGACAGTAGGAGGTCTACTACGTACAGAGAGTGCCCAGATCAGACACTGAGGAAAAAAGTCAATGCTGTCATGGGTGGAATAAATAGATAAACCTGAGCAACACTGGGTTATTCTGCAGTGCCCTAAGGGTTAGATTTTAGATTCTGTCTATAATTCTGAGAAGGGTTTTCTGAACGATTTAACTCCTTGTTTGTGCTATCAACATGACGTTTCGACCGATGGGGACTTGCATCAAGTTTTGTAAAAAGGATTTAGCTCGTTGGTTTTTGAAAATTACCTCCTATATGTCTTTAACCCATTTCTGAAACGATCACACTTTTTAAAGTACTGGCTACTGATTGATAGAGAGGATCTCTTCTTCACTCTCTCTAAGAACGCCGTCTCTCACTCTTCTAATTAAACAATATATATATATATATATATATATATATATATATATATATATATATATATAATTTCGATCTATCTATCTGTCTACTTGATTCATTTTTTAAAATCACATTATCAATTATGACAATTCTTTTTTTAGTAATCCAATAGATGAGCGACGTAAATTAGGAACAGTATACCTCCAATATTGAAACGGGGAACGTTTCAACTCATATACATTCTCATTTTTCAATAGGTTTTAAGCGACTCATTTGCTCAATAAAAGTTGTCTGTGCCTTATTTCAAAATAAGGCACAATGTAGGGAAGGTAGTCCCGATAGTAAATTTTCACATTTCTCGCTCATTCGATGTTAAAACCGATGAGAAATGAGAGAATTAATGGAAGAAATACAGAAGAAAATACATAAATTCAAACCGGAAAGTATTTAGAGAGCGCATATCTCTGCCAAGGCCATTATTACTCAAGGTTGGCATTGGGAGTACTTGAAATAGGAATTGCCCAAAATTTTGATCGGTCCTTCCAGGGCCACCCTTCTACAACATATTATTTAAATTCATTGAGAACTTTCTGGAGATATGTGGACAATCATGGAATTTTGGGAATATTGTGTGATTTCAACGTATAACTACGGGGTAGGAGAATAATTGTGCAAGCATCAGCTCCAAAATTGTATCAGTTCTTCCGTAGCCTGTTGTCAACCCCTCCACAGAATCTCATAGAAATTCGTTCAGAAACTTCGGAGATATCGTATGGACAGCCATGAGCTTAAACATAAATGAAATTGAAAAAAAAAAACAAAAAAAACGGAAGAATATCTCTCAATCCAAAAGAATTCCTGGATCCACCCAAAAATTTTACAACTGCTTTCTAACCCCATTTCCACCCTTCCATAAAATTCCATTGAAATCCAACAGTGTACTCTCGGAGATATCGTGTGGACAGACAAGCAGAAGAACAAACGAAGAGACGTGACCGAATACGTATACATGTTTCCAATTTCGTTGTCAGGGGTAATCATATTGTTTTTGCTTTAAGTAAATTAAATAATGTAAAACTCAAAAGATTACAAGAAAGTCGGTTTGTCTATTAATTTCAAAATCAAAAACTCATCAAAGATAATTAAAATCGATTTACCTTATTCAAACAGTAATTGCGAATTTACTCTGCTTACCAATACGGTAAACCACCACCCTATTTTAGAGCAATTTAACCTGCCCGTTAGTGTGGATATTCAGCTAGATTAATCTAAATTGAGCTTGCTTCCTTCGAAATAGTCCCTTGAAGCAACTACAGATCGCTTCTAGAAGCATTTTTTGTTGTTATTTTTAGGAATCACACCCGGATTTACCTGCGAATTTCTTTTTCCTTCGTCAATACTTTTAGAACGGTGCCTTTATAATGCACTTATTAGTTTTTGAAATGAGAAGTCAAATTGAGCCAAGTCAGGTGAATTCAGTGGATGGAGAATGAGCTTGACTTCGTTTTTTTTATTTAAAAAAAAACAAAAAAAAACTTTGATTTCTAATTGGTCTCCGTAGTAGCACGTCCCGTGTTCAAATTTTTGGTTAAAATGTTTTGACAAGAACCGTAAGACACGTTTAGTTAATAACTCAATAAAGACCGTCACGTGACAAATGTCTTGCCATGTTGATGGTGATCAATTAAAAATTAAATCAAAATATGGAAAAAGGAGTGACCAAATGAATAAATTACTCCCCTCACTTTCTGTTGGGCACCAAAAGGTCTAAATTTTTAAAAAATTAAGCTTTATCATTGCTGGACACAAACTAGGAACCGATTTAGCATTAACTTTTGAACCCGTACTAAAAGTCTATGGGGGGCAATTAGATATTTTTCTAGACATAAGTAAATTTTATAATTTCAAGCCCTTAAACGCCATTGGTGCAGCCTGTACGTGTGATGAATACATACATATTCAGCCAGCCGGAACAACATAAAGGCTATAGAAACCGATGATGACAGTTTTAGTTGATGGTTTCTAATATTCCCGAACCTGTAACTTTTTTAACAGTCAGACACCGATTAGTATGAATACTTTAGCGGACTTACCTAACTCTTTATTCGGTTTCGGAAGATGAAGTCCTGTCTGTTCTTCAGTCCTTTTTGACATAAGTGCTACCTTATTTAAAGTAGAAGGGGCAGTAAATGTCCCGTTTAACCCCCTGACAGTGAATGCCCATGGTCAAACTAATTAGTGAGTGGGTGAGACTAATTTGCCATACATTACTCTCTACTGCAGACAATAGGCGGTACAAGACAGAAATAAATTATAGCTCTATTCATCGTAATCATCCTACTTGAAATGTACTTTTTTGTTGGAAAGAAATCACTTTGATATTTATTTCTTACAGATATTACTCATTTTAATCCAGATTTTGACGTCTAACGTTTAAACGTCATTGTTTGCATTATATGATAATAGCCCTATTCTGTGTGTAAGGCTTGCATAAATTGCTGGCCACATAAACGTTTTTTTCTGATTTTCAATGCATTTTTACAGTAGAAAACATTAGCAATACTTGTGCATTCTACATATAATCGCCCTATTCTGTCAGAACCTTTTCTTCATGACTTACAATGCATATTCTTTTAATTTTAGAATCATAGTATCAACAGTAAAAATTCAGGCAATGTTTTCCTTTAGAAAAATCATTACCGATACATTTACATTCTACTTATGATAGTCCGATTCTGCCAGAGACGTTTGCATTAAATTTTTGACCGCTGTCAAAGCTAAAGAAGGTAGCCCACTGCATCTGCCTAGGACAATGAATCTCCATGAAACTTTGAAAAGAAGAAATCAAGCGAAGAATCACTCTAAATTGGCGAGCTTTCGGTAGAACAAGCTCAAGGTTCAAAAACAAACAAATCTCATCAGTTCTAAAACTAATGCATATTCCCGATAGTCACCTATGGAGCAGAAACATGAAACCTAACCAAAAGATTGACCCTAAAACTGAAAACCTTGCTACATGCACAGGAGAGAACCATACCCAACATCACACGGGGGTCACAAGATATATTACAGAGAAAAAAGGCGATAGAGATATCATAAAATCCACTAGAAAACTCAAATGGCAATGGGCTGGTTATGTTGCAATAATGTCAGACAACCGCTGGATATCAAGACGTGGATCCTCAAAGATATGGAACTGCGATCGGCAAAAATAAGGTGGCGTGACGAACTAGACAATTACTGAAAGTATTATTGCCACGACGCCCATGATAGAGAGGTGTGGCAAAACCTTGGGAAAGTCTTTATTCAACAACAGACGTTGGTGATTTTGAGTATGTGCAAAAGTTACCAGTGTGAAAAGTAGAGACTAAATGCACAGTTGGAAACTAGTTTTGAGTGTTTTTTATTGAGTTATCATGATGAGAGGGAGAAATAGTGACAGACAAGATACACCTTCGATATAGCAGGTTGTTGGAAACTGTCAACAAAAACCGGAAGCTCTTCATATGATTTTCAGCTGGTCACGGCACCTTGTATTCCCAGACGCTTACCCATCTAGGTACTGACCAGACTCGACGTTGCTTAACATCGGTGGTCCTACGAGAACCTATATATACCAACGTGATTCGATCGTAACTTTTATAAATCATCTGTTGACTTTAGAGCCATTTAAGTTACTAAGATAATCGAAAAACAAAAACCAATACAGAAAAGCCTCTGATTGAATGAAAAGCTGTCTCGATGTCATGCAGAACCGTTCATTTTGTGATTCCTCGTACGCAGTGTTACCAACTTTATTTTCATGTTTACATCTACAATTGGACCAAAAAACATCCAGATTTAGATGAAAAACATTTAAATTGGCGAACACTGCTAGTGCTCGTACACCAGGAAACAGAAATTCGATGCTTAACGCACGAACTAAGACCCAGCACATCAGACAATAAATCACACACACACACATACACACACATTCTCTGTCGCTTGCACACACACACACACACACACACACACACATACACGGCATCAGAAGCAGACAGACGCTCATGCACCGATGCCCTTATACGCAAAGATTTTTAATTCAGTGTTGCCTCTCATAGCAAAGAAAGACTCTGATAATGAAATTTCATAGAACTATCTAGAATCATCTAGATTTATGATTGTGTAGATTTATATCTAGTATTTATAATTTTCAGATTGGCAGAGGGACAGTTTTTTTTGTGAATTATAGTAAGATTTTTTTCATCACATTATTTACGTTTATTTATATATTATTAAGAAAATAGTTGATATGTTATACATCATTTACAATGTCGTTATTAGGATTTTAGGGTTCCGATATTTTTATTTGGAACGAATGAACGAACTCCCA